>JAYKKI010000087.1:9757500-9910000 GCA_039881145.1 Druceiella hillmani
ACGTTTTCTGCTTTATTTAAACGACACCGAATAATACATTTTTTTTTTTGAAGTTTTCTTCGTATAGTTTTTATATTCTGGTTAAATAATTTTAATCTAGCAGGAATTTACGACAAAATAAAATAGAAAATTCTTGAATATATAAATTAATGTTTGTTTAAAAAAATTTATGAGTATCAATAACCATGATTTAGGGAAAGGTCTAAGAATAGTTATGGGATTCGCAACATATACTAGTATCTCCAAAAAAGAGATTTATGTATGCCGTTCGGAATAGATACGGAATAGTTGACAGTTACTATAAATTAAAATTATCGTAATAAATTTTATTTTAATTTAGACTATAGACATTCATGTTATTATAATATTGTTTTTTTATCTAATTGCAATTATATATATTGCAATTATATTAAATTATGTTTTTAAAATATTATTTTATTTATTTTCACTTTTACCGCTATATTCACCCATTAAATCGTATGGGAAGTTTACCTGTCATTTCTTTAAACTCAATGGCTTCATTTTTTACCAGGTCGCACGTTTAGTCAATAAATTTCCATTCAAAAAATTAAATGCAATGTTGTTTGTTACTTTATGATAATATGTCCAAAAATAAAAGAGAGCGCAAACATTTTCTTAAACAAAATAGCGAAAATTTCAATTATATTGCTATGAAAAAGACGAAACTCTATTAGCAAACTATCGTCTTTCCATTAGTCAGTTTGTTACATCGCAGGTAGCTAATAAATTAAAAAAACATTTTAGTACGTACGTAGCTACTACAGTTTCATAGAATTTAAGTTTGCATGAAAAATTAAATTTAGATATATCGGTTTATTTTGACTGCTGCGATATCTGAATAGCGCGGTGAACGGTCAATAAGTTTGTAAACGAAACTAAAATTTTCGAACGTTTTTAAATATATAATGCTTGTTGATAACGAAATAATCAAATGTGGCTCAGGCTTGCGGAAACGGGAAAGAGTTTAATAATTTTGGGCAGAGATGGGAGCATGTCGCGTGATTGGCTCGTTTAAAATGTATTTCTTTAAATTACTGACTCCTGTTTTCACACATTTTAATGAATATATCACTTCTATCCTTTTTTTGTTCTGTGATAACTGTGCAGTTTACTTACTTATTTATTTCCCACGGTGAAAAAACAGATACAAATGAAAATGTAGTAACAATGTATAAATTGTATTCTAGACGGACTTGTATCCTAGCATTACCACATCCGGATCTACGTTAAGTATTGATGCATATAAAGATTTAATAATTCAATATAATAATAATGCTGTTCAAGATGAAGAAGGAATTAAAAACATGCATAACAACATATAAATAACATGGAATCACAAAAATACTTGAATACTACAAATAATAATTTATAAAAAATTATATGGAAAATATAGAAATATAAAATTAAAAATTAACATTGATTACTTTTATGTTTGTTGAATAATAACAATAAACAAAATAATTTAAGATGAAAAATAGAAAAATGTAGAAGCATTTAAGAAAAGAATACGGCAATTCAGAGTTGACATTAATCATTTATTTTTTATTAAGGGCAATATTCTAGAAATAAACAGTTATATTACTAATTACCACAAAGTGTACGTAGTGTGCAGATACCGAAATTACTACGAGCTGTGGAAAAGTAAAAGAGCGCCGAGCTGTTGGTCGATCTCCCGGTCACACGAAACTGCAGTTAGCTCGCAATGTCAGAACAATCGTATCAATCATGACAGATATGGTACAGCACTCTTGCTCCCAATTCAATATGGCTGCTGTAAAGTGTGCTGTATTTAAATAGCAAAATTGCCTTAGCATAGTCACTTTTTGATGTGTTAAAGCGATATACCATTTTTCCATATACGGATTCCAGATTTCAAGATTTCCAGAGTCAAGTTGAGATCGAACAAGAGCTGCATAAAGGATGAGATACGTTCTCATCTCCTTGATGGGATCAGAAATAACCCCAGACCACGTATATAATGAATAGACTCCAATGAAATACCACCAATATTATAGAGACACAAATGAACCATCTTATTTATAGATAAAGTAATTGATCTGCACTTACCGTGATTAAATATCTTTTGTTGGTACTGCAGAATACATCGAGCCTATTAAGACCTTTCGATAAGTGAATGTAATCGATACGCATAATATAAAATTCGCCTATCTGAAGCAGTTACTAATATCATTTATAAAAACGACAAAGAAAAATGAGCCAAGTATAAAACCTTGAGACACTCCTGAGGTTATAAGATGACACGGTAATCTAAAACCGTCAATGTGGACTGCTTCTTGCTGTTACTGAGATAAATAATTTATTAAGGAAGTAAATTACCCTTGACACCATTAAAAGAGAGTTTCTCCAATAAGATGAGCTGATCGACCTTATCAAAAGCTTTTTTGAAATCTATATATACGGAATCGAGCTATATCTTGCAATCCATTGATTTGAAAAGATATTGTAAATATAAAAGTGATTGGTTAATGTTGATCGATTCCTAAAAAAATTCTTTTGCTCCTCTGTAATATCCTCATACAAAACCGGATTTCCTACCATTTAATATTTTTCCAAAAGTTTTGGTTGCCGACAAAATTGATATTGGTCGATAGTTTTCTACAGGTTGTTTATTACCAAACTTGTGTATCGGCGTAAGGTGATCAGTTTTCCAGCACGTGGGAAATGTGCCCTGTTTAATACACATGTTGAACAACATCGTTAGGGGGACATATATGGTTTTATAAATATTTTTTATAAAGATGGGTTCTATATTATCTGGGTTAGCTCCTTTATTTATATCTACTTGTTTAAGCGCATTATCTCATTCCTGGCAAAGCAAATGATAATGGTATTGTGTCTAATGTTGAGTTTATGTTGCATATATCATTAGGAGGTAGCTCTGCGCGAAGGTGGATCAGAAGAAATCCGAGAACATTTGGCATATTGTTTGTGTTTCATATGACACGTATGATCAAAAACTTTATGTTGCTGTTGATGAATTTGTCGGTGTAACGAAAGTAGCTATTCAGATATTGCCCAGATAATGTATTAAACTTGTTTTTTAATTTAGAGAATTGTAGACAAGTTATCGTAAATCTTTCACTTAGTCCAATTTTTATCTTTACGTTTTATTATTTGGATTAAGAAGGGAGAATGCCATATTGGATAATTTCCATTCTTTTTTTACTTATTTAGCATACATTTGGAGTAGAATTTGTCCACAGCAAAGTTAGCTGTGAGTAGAAAGAATTCGCTAATCTAATGTACTGATTTCAGCACCTCCTTAATTTCATTTTAGTCGCATTTGCAAAAATTATATTTTAGAAGATCCACCTTCTTCATTCCAACATCGGACTGGAAATCGAGTATGTGAAAGAAAGAAGGATGATGGCGATCATTACGAAATAATGGATGGATCTGCTGCTGCGATCTTTACGACTCTTTACGAGTCTTTCTACAATACGATCCTTTTATCAATACTCTTTTAAGACCACTATCGTCGATGAATATTCAACAAATTTTCATACTCGCCAGTTTTAATACTGCAACGTGCAAGATAAAACAGACTAAATACCATAGCAAAAGAACAGGTACTAATTTTAGTGCACTATTGTAAAGTTCATTTACCCGACAAGTCGATCTGCTACTGTGATCACCACGTTCCTGTTGAGGATAGTGCCGGTCATGTAGTGACTACCGCGTAACATGATGTTCGCTACGTACGGATGCTCAGAGATACCTCGATGAGAACAAAATACGATCTGTAACCGACCATTCATAAGTACAATAATTATTATTTTCATTCCACAACTATACAGTTAAGTTATTACGTATTATTTTCGTGTTTACTTAACTTGCCTGAGAATGGGATTCACAGTTACACTGTGAGTATTGTTACTGCCAAAAACTGATAACGATGGTGGAATATCTTCGTTCTGAGATTGGGGTCTAGCTACAGGATAATAACAATATATTTTGAGCAATAATTCTAAATTGTTTTTAGTTTTATTAACTCAATGAAACGTGTCGCATGCGTTTACACAAAATATTTTAAATTAGGATGATTGTCAAAAAGTGATGAAAAATATTCGGTACACATATCTTACAAAATAATGTTACATTTTTAAAACACCTATATAGTACGAATAGAACTCGACCTACGGGGGTTCCAATCACATTACGGCACTTATAAACATTTGAGCTCACATAATATTTTCATTAAACTATTTACAGAAACTAATTTTTCATAATATAAATATATTGCCATACCATATCTTTACAGACATAACAAAATGGTGGATATTTAAAAACTAGCCGTTTCATGTCACCCCGACGACACCCTTTCAACGACACCCCGCACTATAAACAGAATTTTTTAAAAATTAGAATACTTAATTTGCCCTCTCTAAAATTTCCAAATTAATATTTTTAAGTTTTAGGCATTGCGATATGTACGGTTCTCTACGCCAAGCGATTTCTATGAAAAACAGCTGTGACGGACATACGGACATACACGTGAATGATAATATAAGGATTCCGTTTTTCTTTTTAAGGTACAAAATCCTAAAATAATTTAATTGTAATGACTAAACTATATTATTCTAATTACTTAACAACAAAAGTTTATTTCGGTAGCCTGTACAGAACCTGTCCAAATAAGTTTTTGTATTTAGAAGAACAAAAAGTACACTGTAATTTTCACACTTGGTCGTTGTAGTTACAAAATTATTATTAAAAAATATAATAAACAAGAATTATATTCCTGAACGTAACCAAAAATAAATAAACCCCGTTGATAACTAAGTATCTCAACGTTTCCAGCGACCATGTTTCTTCGCAGTTTGTGATCAAAGCGCAAACACTATATTGTTTATCGTTAATTATTTTTATGAGAAACTCCAATGGCTTTTGCCTGTTACGAAGTTAAATTATTAATAATAAAAAATAAATTATTTGCCCAATGACTAATCAGGCTAAGTTTGCCAAACTTAAAAATCAGTCAGCTTGAATTTTAAAAAAAATATTCATTCACTGTTCATTATAATTTAAAACAATGAACTTGTGCTCGATAGATACGTTATGCCCGTGTAAAAGGAATAAAAAATGGCCCCAAATACCGCCTTACTTGAACTGATAACGACAGAGATAGATAATCTACAAAATAGCGTACTTTAAAAAGAGAGTCGTATTAAAATTTACATAAATGTTTACGGACCACTTTTGTAACGCTTATTGAAAATCTAGGTAAAATACGACGTCACTAAGTTTAAAAAAAGAAAAGGATTATAGAAAAGTGACCTTATTTGCTATTTTAATGATTCTCTTTTGAAAAAAAATACGAAAGTGAAAAAATAACAGCTAATTTTGCTATTAGTATGGAGTTTAATACATGAAAACGACTCATTGGCAATCCGCTCCTTCTTCGTTTGCTACAAATTTGAAAGTTCAACGCACGTACGGTCTGAATGATGGGAATGTCTCGCTAGGGCAAATGTCATATTTGCTTTCGGTCATTTAGATATATTAAAATATATTACACTTTTTATTCCTGGTACATAAAACGTTAAATCTATCTGTCTCGAGGACCACTGAACTGATTTTTATCTATTTTTTAATAATAATATGTTACCTACAGAAGTTATGAAAATTTTAAACCTATTAAGATTCGAGTAAAATGGCATAAAATAATAATTTGTGCAAAATGTTTTAACGTGTGAAAATTACAGATTGCCTTTATGAAGTAAAAGAAAGAGCGAGTCCAGATTATGTGATGTGCACACGTATGAATATATTTAATGTTTTTCTTAATGAATGGGCTCTTTAAATTTAAATTATGGTCCAGACGAAAAACGTTACTAAAAATTGCGTTCGTTTTTTTTGGTTCATACCAAAAAAAGTCATTTGCTCTTACAAATGCACAGTCGAATGTCTAATATTTTTTTCAAACAAAATATTTAACTTTATTATTTCACTGAAACAAATACAAATATGAAGCTCTTACTTTTCTATTGAGGTGCGGAATGTGGCCATATTCCGGATCTTCGTTGGTCATATCTTTAGATATGGATGATTGAATATGCTCTCCTGAAATATTTAATTAATTTACTTTCAATACAATCATATTGTTATTATGTGGCACACATATACCGTGTTAAAATCATGAAAGAATCGATTTATTATGTTGGTCTTAATGTTAACTAAAGATATATTTAACAATAAACAAATTATTTATTAATACATATTAAACAACGATTCATATAACAATAACCTTTACGAAGAAATCAAATCGAAATCGAAATTTACTTTAATAAACATCTCTATATGTCTTGTATAATGAAAATATGAATATATTACAATATTTGCATTTTTTCAGAAAGTATTCTTTTACGTAAATTAAATATTTCTTCTTTAACCCCCTATTTCGACAATCCATATTCTCTTTTACATGTAGCTCGTTATTCATGCCATCTTTTACCTTTCCGTCCACTTGCTCTATAACCACAATACATATATCTATACTACATTCAATTTGAAAAGAGAATATTTATAAACAATCAGATTTGACAGTTCAGATATTGTAAACCTTTTTTTTACATTAACATTAGTAATTTAATTGTGGATTTATTTAGTATCAGTAATTAAAAATATATTTTAATATGCATATATTTACACTGTATACATAAGTAACTTATTTTGCTATATATTTTATATTTTAGAGAAATTAAGATAAGTAAAATGAAGTGTTTCGAACAATTTATAAGTATTACTGTTACATATAATAAAATGATACCAAAAATACACGCGGTAAAATAATATTTCACAGAAAAAATACAGTGCATATATATATATATGATTACATGACAGTGAATCTTAGCTTCACATCGAGATTCAAGGATATTGGGATATCGGTGTGATCGGCGTGGCCGGTGTTTTGCCGATATCGCTAAGAAATAGTATTACAGGACATATAGTATTTATTACAGAACACAGTCATCATAAATCTATCTATTACATCGTATATCAACTTTAATAATATTTAATGTTAAGCCATGTCGCGGGGATTATTAATTGACATTGCTCCAAGTAAAAATCCTTTGTCATCGTTTAATTTAAAAGTAGTGTTTTCTTTCGTCACATATTTCTTTTATACCCAGATTATTTTGATTGTGTTTATTTTACAGTGATATGTAAACAAAAAAATACATACAGTAAACAAAAAAATATAATTGATGTCCTGAATCTAAATGCCTTTAGACAAGAAGTGTGTCCCTTGTGAACATATAAATAATGAATGTCGCAAATAATTATACTAGCTGTGCTCGGATTAATTCAGATTTGTTAGTCCTACGAATATTTATATTTGGCCACTTCAATACAATTGTCGGGTTTCGTGTTGTGCAACATGCGGACAGATGGATGATCATAAGAATCCGCATCAGTTGTTTTCAAAACAAAAACTAAAAATTTAGTTTTCAATCATACATAATCGGAAGGAGAATAAAAATTAATTGCCCCGCAAAATTCATAAGCACGAATCGGCATTTTTATTTGATGAACTGATGATTTTATGAAAGTCGAACAAAAGTACGGTTTTAAAATAGTATTATTAACTAAATCTCAAGGTGTATTGACTATTCTTCTCTTTCTAATATTTATTCAATGTTTTTCAGATTATTCAAGTAATATAAAAATTAACATTGGTATGAGGTAAACATTACATTTTCCGGAACCATTGACATACATATATTATTTTTTTAACTACTTGTACAAAATTACAGACGTAGATGTATGTTTTCTTTTCACAATAATATTTCAATTATTGTATTATTTTCCTTTTAGTACACTATGCCGCTCATAATGCGTTTTCTTTTTGTAAGACTATTAAATTACGTCACAACTAATTACTGCGAACGCACTTTAATATATACAAATACAATCAAGGCTGCGTTTCCGGGTATTAGCCTAGGGTAATTCAGTATAATGTGGCCTATTCGATGAAATGACCAACCGAAAAATTTTACTGTCTTTGCTCTAGATTTCGTGAGCTAAAATTGGTGTGTGATTGCTACTCGAACGTGTACATTGCTATATATATTTTATATTGTGAAAAAAAATTAAAAAGTAAGTATTTTTAAGCTTCAAAGATGTTTACCTCAGATCTTTTTAGTACGTTGATATTAGATGTTGTAGTGTTAATATTTTTAAAACTTATTAAGTTTTTATTGTTTTTTAATTGAATACCATAACCTGTCGAAGACATAACCTCAAATTGAATAACAAATTCGTAAATGGCTAAATTTGTATTCCAGATTATACTTTCCAGATTATGCTCACATATCAGATAATCTTAAAAATGACAGAATTATTGAAGGGGTTCCAGTGATGCTGAAGAATCATACATCTGAACGGGTTCAAGAAGAACTATCGCCAACAATGCCTTCAACATCAAGATTTAATAATGATGCCCACAAAAAGACACCGTAAAAAGACACTCCTACAAAGTACCTGGCTGACACGTGCCTAGCAGTAGAAGTGCTTACTAACGTTTGGAAATGGTCCAAGCAAATAGCAAAGGTAGTCACATTTCCGGATTACATTAGTGAAAAAAAGTAAAAATAAAACAATTATGAAGAAAAAAATCTATATTAAAAAGCAAAATATTAAATTAGATTGAAGTTGTGAGAAAGAAGAAACAATAGAATTAGCTAGTAAAAATTCCGGTTCGGAAGATAATATATATGATTGCGTGGGATGCAGCGAAAGGAAAACGAAACTGAAAAAAATAGAAGATTAGCTGCAATGTACTTTTGTACATTATGGCCGCATGAAAATTGCACTCCGTTTAACAATTCTCACAATCATTGTAACAAGAAAATGAAGAAACAAGAAACGGAAAAGCAAAACTTACACGAGAAAAAAGAAAAAGTAACGAAAATGGCAAAAGGGAGAGAAAAAATTACCTAGAAATCTATCTTATCCTTACATGAGCCGCCACCTTATAACGAATATTAACATTAAAGCTTTTTCTAATGTTTTGGAAAAAATATGTCTAACGTTAAGAATAATCTACGAAAATATACATCAAAATAAATGTGAAAGCTCAGTTTTTATAAAAACATTATCCTAGAGTACGTATATAATTTGTAGGCTGCACTGGAAAATATTGTAGTACCAACACTTATTTGAAAAGAAAATAACATGTCACAGTATATACTCCAAATATGACATAAGTATAACTGTATATAATACCATCAAATTTATAAATATATCAGTTTAAATTGTTTATAACCTCTTCGTTAGTGGGAAGTTTAGCCACATCATTCATTTTCAGTCTCTTCTGTAAGCGTTTCGCTGATCTGTCACATGTTTTTATTTGTGTACGCTGCTTTTTATCAAATTTGAATAAAGAAATTTGATTAATTAAATCCTTGTTTTGTTCTTTTACAGCTAATTTTATACCATTATAGTAGCTATTATTTTTATACCATTAAATTTTCACGATTATAATTAGTATGGAAATAAGAATTCAAGGAGCAGGTATATGCACATATTTGCAGAAAGTGTGACAATTTTTGACATATTTTTTTAAACGAACACATGTCATGCCTGATCATGTTTTAACGTCCATCGAGTTGAAACAAAACCTTCCCCTTTATGAAATGTATTTATATTTGTTGGGAACATATGCTGTCATAAAGAGCAAAAATTACTGCGAAGAGACATGCAGACTAAAAAACAATGTCACTTGTCATGAGTAAGTCCACTTTTGTTTAATTTTTGTAACATATATTATTCGCATATAATTCACCGTCATTTAAAATTAATGAAATATTAAGTGACGAAACCTATATCGAAAACTTTAAACTAAAAAATATAATACACATTAATATTCTGTATTACATATTTCGATAATCTAAATTGTTGTACAATCATACCGCAATTACAAATATTGAAGTTGTAGTTGATTCAACGTACTATACTTTTTAATAATGGCACGAAGAAGATTGCTGAAAATTGCGTAGTTCCATGTCGATAAACCATTCCGATTAGAATTTAAATTATTGTATGCCAATGATTAAATTTTCAATACAAATATATCCCCAGGACAATATTATGGAATTTAATGGCGCTATTTATAAGCAAAATATTATTTGAAAGCGCACAAAATATTTCCCGTTATACCAACCTATCAATGTTTTTTTTTATAATTATGAATTTGACTTTTCTTTTTTCGCCACGAATGGTATTGAATTATTATATAAAAAAAAAATTCTTATAATATATCAATTAAATTGATATTTCGACATTTTCTATGTTCTTTTCTGGCATGATATTTTTTAAACCTCTTTATTTCACGTAGTTTCATTTAATTTTGAGTTTATGCTTATTTACTACAAAAATGATGTAGCATTTAACAAACGTTTAATAATTTTACTATTGATTTGTGAATTATTATCTGACGTGCGGTACTGCAGAAAACAAAAAAATAATGTATGATTAAAAATATTGACAGCATCGATATTGTCAGAAATGGCGCAATTAAATGTTTTTAAAAATTAATCCTGTTTACATTTAGATTTCGCTCCTTGATTTAACAGATGACGAAGTTTATCAGCGACAAATATTTGCATACTTGTGCCTACAAAATGTTTTGTTTTTACAGCGAAATTTAAATAAACTAACTCTATCCGATATTGCGGTATTCAGTAAATATGTTTAATAATTCTTAAAGGCTCATTTTCAAAAATGTCATTAAAATAAGCTTCAGTCACTTTTGAAAACATTTAGACTGTCCAAAAATGCAACAAACTTCACTCTTTTAAAGTAATTAATTCCTTTAATAACTATATTTAGATATGTTTATAGCTACAACAATTATGATAGAAGAATAGATATTTCCCAGATTAAATCTTATATTTACACGCCCATTTCTTACGTTTTTTGCAAAAATGAGGATGTGAGCCAGTGGCGTGCAGTACTTTTTTGGAAGTGCAAGCTGCGAAAGGACGGACATATAAAAAATATATAGATATACACAAACGCGTGCAAGCGTCCGCAACCGCCCCCGATAACAGTAATTTAATCGTAGCCCTCAAAAACAATAAATTCTCGACGTAATTACCCGGACTTATCGAACTATGACCTTAATCGTGACCATGAAATTCTTGCTTACCTAAAAATGCAACAGTATTTATTATAACCTTTTTAAATTAACTATTTCTATGTTTATATGTGTATGTATGTGTACATGTTCACGTGTACGTGTACGTGTACCTGTACCTGTACGTGTACGTGTACGTGTACGTGTACTTGTACGTGTACGTGTACGTGTACTTGTACGTGTACGTGTACGTGTACGTGTACGTGTGCGTGTGCGTGTACGTGTACGTGTACGTGTACGTGTACGTGTACGTGTACGTGTACGTGTACGTGTATGTGTATGTTTTATGTGTATGTGTACGTGTACGTGTACGTGTATGTTTACGTGTACGTGTACGTGTACGTGTACGTGTATGTGTACGTGTACGTGTACGTGTGCCTGTGCGTGTACGTGTACGTGTACGAGTATGTGTACGTGTACGTGTGCCTGTGCGTGTACGTACGTATACGTATACGTATATGTATATGTATACGTATATCTATTATGTTCCCGATTCGCAATAACTAATTGTCCCTCGGTACTATTTCCATGCGCGATTAGCATATTCTTTACCAAAATTTTCCAAATTACCTAGATTATCAAAACTACCTTTATTCCATTTGCTATATTCAGTTTCTAATAATAAACAAGACCAGCAAAACATGTTACTTAAAATACTTCTGATTTGCAACCAATAATAATCATAAAAACTACTGTGAAATGCCGTACACTAGGTTTATTACGAACCTATAATTTTAAAATTGGCTTCGATCTACCATTCTCGATTCTACTATTTTTTTACTAAAAAAATTTCAAAATCATACCTTAATCACATAATAAACAGCAACATTTGATGGTTGCCATTGTTTACTTTCACAAAAATACACGTCAAGAAATAAACTAAGAAAATAATAATTTTAATGCACGCAAAAACTTCACTGCCAAAATATATTTCACTAACAAAGTAATACATAATAATATATAATATTTAAAAACCGGACAACTACTGAAATTATTTTCAAAAGACGACGATAAACTGGCAGCGAGCTCGTTATAATAACACAATGATTCATTGCTTATATGCAATGTCATAATGTCTGAATATAACCGATAATCTAACAAGCTTCTGCATGCCTTGAGACTATGAACTGACGTTTTAAAGTGAGTAATCAACTTTAATTACGTATCGACCATTGTTGATTCGAGAAGTTTTTATGATTTCATACAATTTAGGAAAGAAGTTTGTACGTTTTATCTAAAATTCCAGCAAGCGGAAACATCATCTTTGTGTCTGCAAACTATAAATCATATATCGAAGTGTGGATTTCGCTTTTTTATATATTTATCACATTTTAAATTTTAGAATTTAGCACAATTTAAATATGTTTAAATTTTCATAAATATGTTGTGTATATATGCTATTTGTTTAGGACAAGCTACGTGTAATTACTTATAAGGCACTACGCGCCACTGGCGTGAGCTAATTATTTAAGATAGTCGACAAAAATATTTCGCTGGCAAGTTACATCACTAATGAAAATGGAATGTAAGCGGCCATAATAATTTAAATTGTATGTTCAATTGTTACACGTTTTTGACAGAACAAAATATGGTTATAATTTCAACGAATCACACACAAACTTCTGACCTCAGCCCTACGTAAGCATTTCGAATCCGGAACGAACGCCACCGCTGCTTATTTACATTAAGTATTGGATTTATTTTTAAGATTGGCCAAGATAATGTATTTAAAAAAACATGGAATTTAAACAAGAAGTTGTTTGCAATATTTATCTAGAATTAATTATGTAAACAACTCTATTCCTTAAGTATAAAGTTTATTAACATATCGTAAATACCTTCTGAATACCCAAACACGGCAACCCACGTCACTTGAGACATAACCAACAGTACCTTTGTCTCCATGACAGCAAATACTCCAGGCAGTTTACATTAAACGTTAATTCGCCACTTTTCGCGTCCCACGCGGCCAGAAAATAGACAGCTTCTAGTTACTGCGCCGACCCGTCGCTTTGGTGTGACTTACAATAGGACAACACAATGAAGCATTGTTTGCGGTCGAGCGAAAGCTTAATCGTTTCGATTAACATCCATGAAAACAGGTAAAATGTATACTTATTGTCGTTATATGGATTCTCAGTTCAGTCGGATCAAAAGAAGTCAGCAGGGCACACGAAAGTGTGGGCTTTGAAAGTCACTTAAAGGCCCAATGATGGAAAGAGATGAACGAAACTGAAGTGTGAAGTCACTAACCATACCAAATTATATTGTATCTTAGATGATATATGTTTTAACAAAGAACAATAAGAAAAATAGTAATGGTTGGGTTGCCACCCGTGTTTTGAAATATTGTATTGTACCTTATTTTAGGAAAACGTAACTCATAATTTATGAACACAAAAAAGAAAGTTAAATGCATTATAATTCACTTACATTAATTTATCTCATTTTTCAACCATTGTCCAAGTTCGTCTATCGCACTTTTTATAGGAATAGAACGAGTCGACAATGCATGCACTGAAATTTCCAACCGCAAAGCTAATCGAAACACATTTAATGGAGGAGTTTAATAATTCCGAAGATTTAATTTTTTTTTCAATTGCCCTCAAATATAGTAGCAATACTTTAAAATTTATGAAAAAAAATTAACACCAGTAATAAATACCCGTAATAAAAGTTAGTGCAGATGGCTGTGACCGTCAACTAGTCTATGACGTCACAATTCCCCATCGCTGCACGCCGGTCTACCGTTCTGTACGTATTGGCTAATTTGTCGTTATGTTCGACACATGTCCTTGAACTTATTTTGTTCTTTTCTGGTTTTATATCAAAATAGAAGAAGGATTTGTAAATAAACGAAACGATAATTTACCCAAAATTAATATATACACAGTTTTCTTCAAACCCAACTTATGGAAGTACCGAAATAAACATCTTTCTAAATAAGTATAATGCATTACATTTATTTTAGTATACCAACAGTATACAACAAAAATAATTGCTTTTTATTAAAAATGTGGTGATACATTATAATGTTCATATAAGTTATCCTTATTAGTTTAATAGGTTTTTAATGACTTCATGTTATTGTTTTACAGTGAATAATCTTTCTAGTATAATATGGCCATATGGAATTATATTAGGGAAAATATAATTGTAGGTAAATAACTTATAACGCTCATGTAGGTTACTCATATTAGACTTGTAGTTATCACTGATCAAGTTACAAAAATCGGTCAAGCACAAGCTACGCGTGTATAATTAGTGTTCCGCTTAAATATATATAATAATGCACTCCGACTATAGCCTTAAAAGGTACCTCTCTACCACGCTACTCACCACCGACCACATCGATGCCATATAACATCGCACATGCGCGGAACTAAACGGAACGTTTCGAAGGAGCTAAATTAAAAAAATTCAAAAACGTGTAAGGACAAATATGTTCCTTATATCGTGAGAAATATTTTTTCTTAATGTCCCAGTTTACCCCTGAAACTAACCTCAGAATAAAAATTGAACTTCTTATACTGTACATCCGCCACACTCTATCTATGTACTAAATGTAAATTTTTGCGTGTAATAGTATTCGTGAACATTACCTGTAACATACAGAAGGATTCACACTGAATTGATCCATTAGTGTACCCTTTTGACAATTCGTCCACGGAATACTAAGAACAATGGTTAAAATAAAAGTGAGTACATTTTGCGGATCTCCATAAATATGATCGAAGCAATATTTCATTTATCGATATTATTTACAGCCAGAGAAAAAAATTTTCACACTTTTGTTTAATTTGGCTTAACTTTTTATTACTCATAAACAAAATTTGGCGACAATTCGACTATAAAGGAGCGAAACTAGGCTATGTAAATTACACACTTTTTTATTACTGAATTATATTAGAATAAACAATGTTTTTTTTGTGAATACTTTTTCTTTTGCCTGAAAGTTCTTTTGTACCTTTTTTTATTTTAAAACCCTATCCGTGACATACAAAATATTATTGATTATAATATTATATTTATTGAAAAACATTCGTTTATCATGCCCGATAAGTTGTCACTTTCACACAATATTTTGTTGTTTGAAAACACAAGTTTATTTACAGTAGAAATATCGTATAATAACTTTCTTCATAGAATATACAATCACTCGACGACGAGCACACCGAAACATAATTTCTTTATGACACACTAAAATAACTTTATGAACAATGATTTTTATTTGGGCAAAAACAAATTAAAAATATGAAACTTCATTAACCCTTAATATACAGGGGCCTCAGTAATACATGGTCGTTACTTATTAACTCCAGTCATTTACATAAATTAGAATGAGAAATAGGAAAAATAATTAAATTATAATAAAAATTTATATTGTGTTTAAAAAAATCAACATGGCTATAATATAGCCACAACTCTAATAGAAAAAATTAGCAAATTTTAATGGGGAAATCATTTTCATTCATCTTGTGTATAAAAATTATGTCACACAATATGGAATTTCTTAAAGCAAGGTGCAAATATATTCTGTACGTTGTTCTTTTGCTCGAGTACTGCAAATTTCCTTTTACATGATTTCCTACGAGTGCAAGCCGAATCTCATCTGATACACCATAAGCGCACCCTTTTTTATTTAA
This sequence comes from Druceiella hillmani, assembly GCA_039881145.1. NCBI lineage: Eukaryota > Metazoa > Arthropoda > Insecta > Lepidoptera > Hepialidae > Druceiella > Druceiella hillmani. The sequence goes on from JAYKKI010000087.1 coordinate 9,773,329, forward strand.
ATATCGATGCTTTTTCATTTTGCTAATATACTTATCGATCATTGATCGACCTAAACGCAATCTAAAATATCTGTAAGTGTTCCGCCTCTTTAAGTGGTCTTACATATACACAATAAATGAATTGATCATTGCCGCTGCCAATAAAAACCATCAATGTCTTGCTAATTCTTCTTGGACCTCGTTCGTTCTCGCATGTTCCTCCTCGAACGTTCTTTCCATTTTTAATTTATTATTGTAACATCTCTAGGACTGCATGCTGTCGTAGGCACAAAGACATTCTTAGTTTGTGTTCCGTAACATAAACTCACCTGGATTCATAGGTGTTTCTATCGTTTTGTTGTTTAAAGTTTCTAGAGTTTCTTTCTATTCATCTTATTATAACTACATAGAAATTTATTTGTGAAGTAATGCTGACAGAGTCCCAATCTGGTAGAAATTGTCAAATACAAGCAAGATATTTTCTAATGCAGTTTAAGACCGATCTAAAACAATACGAGGCAAGGTTTCCTTTAATTGTTGAGCCAATTTTCCCCGTATAAAACTCGAATTAATAAAGATAACCCGTTTTATAGTTGCATCGGGCCCAATATTCGTATGTACATTTTTTTTAGTTTCATCGCCATATATTGCTTCACGGAGGTCCTCCTTTTAAATCTGATCATAGCTTCACCAATAGAATAACTTGCAAATGGGTCACTCGTTTTTTTTTTCAATGTCAAATTCAAAAAATCTATGAATGGTTTTATTTTACGCAGCTTGAGGTGAAGCGTTTGATAACTCTTCTCTAACATCCAGAAATATAGAAGTTTTCCTTAATATTTTTAAGCGTTTTAGTGTCATTACCCGGTTTATTTTCTAATCACTATAAAACGAACATGTAGACCAGAAGAGTTGATAATCGGGTAAGGGATTAACATTTATTTTAATTAATATCATAATTCTAAGATGTACACTAAATTGTTATCTTGTAATATTTACCAAATTTTTGGACTGGCTTTGCTTTTGCTTTTTTTTTTAACTTGCGCATAAATATTTGTTTTTTACTATTAGTTCAATTGTTTCATTAGGATATGCGTTCATGAAATAGAACTTGGGTTGGCTTCTATTAGTGAATACTTTTATAACTTGCACGGGTTTTGCAAATACAGGAGATCCAAAATTTCCAACATCAGAGGTCCAACTCCACGTTGCCTCGTGCAACTGAGCATAACTAGCCCTCTGTTTTAATGATAGGTTCAGGTGGTTCGGAGATAAGTGAACAACCCAAGGCAGAGATCTGGTTGACGTATAAGAATAATAATAATATCTGGCATATGAAAAGAAGTGTGCATATCGAAGTAAGTGAAATGAACAGTGAGTTGATCGATAGTTTCTTGGCCGCTGTGATCTGAAAAAAAATTTTCCATAAATGAGTAGAAATCGACACTGAAAATTGACTTCGTTCCGACAAATAAAAATATTTTATTATACATATCCGCTGATAAATTAATCAAATCATAATCTATATCTAGATTTTGCATGTTATTTAGTACTTTATCTATCAATTATTCCACATAATCGTCATTATCTTCACTTGAAGGCATCGTTTCGAAAAGTACATAGCGAATGGCACAAATGTTTAGAGAGAAATAACCTCAAATTGTAAGTGACATTTCTTAAAAAGGCGCGGTGCGTTCAAATTTTTCTGCATTCTAGGTCATAGCCAATTCTATTATGAACATGTATGGTATTTGACGTAATGTGGGAATTATACGCAAATCGCTTGAATATAACTTTAAAAATGTGCGTAGAATACAAAAAAACCTAATAAGACAGTAACCTATTTTTTTATTTACAATCAGAAATCAGGCTTATGTCAATTCTAATATGCCCGCCAAACCATTCGTTAGCCTCTTATCGTCTATCGTGACATATATTTAAGTATTGCGAATGAATATATCGTGACATCTAAACATTGTGGATGAATATGGCATGTATTGTGAAAAACTATGACTTGACATCTAAGTATTGTGGATGAATATAACATGGCCTCTAAGCATTGTTGATGAATACAACATAAAATATAATTATTGTGGATGAATATAACGTGACATCTAAGCATTATGGTTGGTGAATATGACGTGACATCTATTTATAGTTTAAGTCTAAGATGTTATGATAGCTGCGTTGTAGTATCATATAGTTATAAGAATATACAGAAACTCTGTATTTTTTTTCTAACTTACTGCAACTGTGACGTATAAAGACATAAATTTGCAACCGAGATCACAGTAACATTTTGATTAAAGTCTCGATAAAAGATACCCAATGAAAATGAATGTATCCTCAATCATTATTATAAAATAATTAATAGATATTAATATAAACTGATATAAAAATAATAATTCAGAATATTATAATAAAATATAAAGATATATTTATTATACATAATTTACATGGACCCGGCATTAATCATCCCTGGCATTGAACATGCAATAGACTATTAACTGGAAGATAATCCACAATATTTAGATGGCAAACTTTGTTCAACTAGAGAATACATTAGGAGTTTGATTTCCTATACGCTATTGTCGGCGATTATTTATTCCTCACTTCATATGTATGTACCGTGCTACCACTGTGATCGCATTTACCATTTACGTTTTCATTCATATACTAAATACAACGACAAAATATATATTATGTGAATCTAACTACCACATATAAAATGTGTAAAAAAGAATGAATGAAATGTAAATTTAGAAAAATATATTATTTTTGAAAGCGAAAAATGTGAAATCGGGGAAGAAAATGTGTGATGTATTGAAAATTATGTAAACTTATTAAAGAATGCTACGGACTCATCAGTCCACAACACCGCCATCCAATTAAGCCATACTCTTCTCAGAAATATAATCACACTTTCTAAAACTAAACAACATATATATTTTTTAAATCTTTATAATTTTCTATACATTTGTTCGGTGAGATGAAACTTTGGAACAAACAAGTATAGAAGAAGTTGGCAAAAGCAAAAACACACACACATACACACGCACATGCACGCACGCAACGCATGCACGCACGCACGCACGCGCACGCGTCTCAAAGATATACATACGCGTGCAGCATAATAAGAAATATGGATGTAATTTATATTCGATTCAAATATTTTTCCAATTATTTATCAACCGGATATTATATCTAAACCATCGTTCCTTTAATTAATTGATTTTTATTTGCATAAATTAATAAAAAAGTGCAAATTATGCTAGGGAAATTCATATTGTCGAAACAGCACTATTGGTTAGTACGCAACGTGACGTCAGAATCTATGTCAACAAGCTTGACGGTACGTTGACATTTTGTGTAATACTTGTTTTCTTTCATAAGAAAGAATAGTTTTCTTGCAATATCTTATAGATCTAGTGCATTTTTAAAATCCCGGAACGACGACTGAAAGTGGTTTTGTGAAAGCACAATTAAATAATCTGCTAAGAATAGTCGCGTTCATGATAAAATCATATTTTGCTTCAAATCCAGATTTTACTTCCGCTGAGGTCAAAGGATGTAAACTGCAAGATATGTACAAAATATTTGACATACGATGTATTGTACATAATATTTAACACATGATTTATAATCATACATTATGTACGTTTGTTATGTATTAATGCACTCTTAAGTATAGAGCAGTAAACATAACCTATAATTTTTTAAAAACATCTGTCACTCTCTACATCTAATTCATTTATATGTAATGTTATTTACGTTCAATCAAGTTTATTAAATTTCAGTCAAGTCACTTTTAATGTATTTTGACAATATTACGTAGTTTTTCTTAACGTAAAAACAAAAAACCAAAGCCGTATTAAACTTTTGTAAACTAGTTTATGTACACAGTTATCTGCTGCTTGTATGATTGATATTCAGTACGAAACTCATTTATTATTAACTGAAATCATTCTAGCTATCCAAATAAAATACACTTACATTAAAATCATCTTCACAACAATACAAACAACTTGTTGGAAATACTTCATTTCTTCTCATAACCTTGCACCATTGTTTTCGTATTTTTCCACCTCTCGAGACACGTAAAAACACCTTATCAGAAGGACTTCTAATAGGTATTTTTGCACCTAGGCACAGTACAATATGTATAAAATGGCTTTCGAGCTTCTTGCATTATTTAAACGGCTATTATCCTAAAAGTATATTAAATACTATTTAAAGTAAGTACGTATTTAAAGTAACGAGATACCTACAATAAACAAACGAGGAGCATAATTTGTGTCCAAGGAAGAAAATGGTGGCATTTAAACAACTTAAATTGATTGACAATTTTAAATATTTTTATAAATTTAATTCAAACGTTTCCAAGAATACTTATATTTTACTATACTATATCTATGTAAACAATGAATTAAAAATATTAAAAATTGTATGCATATTCTCTATTAAGACATTTACACATATAGTATATGAATTAACCGAATGACATGATTAAAATGCGTAATGTTCCGGTAATTACTTCTCTGCATTTTACCTGTCGATGTATAAAAAGTTTCTTTCCAAAAATATGAAGAAACGCTGTTGTATAAATTAGATTAATCACGCCAAAAAATCATACATGAAACGTGTTATCAATACTACTTTATTAATATGATTTAATAATATTCATATTACTCCTTAAGTTTGTATCTATTAATTTTTATTTATTCATAAACAACACATTCCTAAGAAACCTAAACGTATTTTGTAGTAAAAGTGCGATTTAAATCAAATAATAATTTATTCGCTAAACAATTATTAAGATATAAAACACCTGACAAATCCTATACTTAATCATCTGATTCATGTGAACACGTCATAGTTTTCACTAGCGCTCACTCGCTTGTGTGTTTGTCACTTGACGTACAAAATATTACGTCGCATTGCATCATAAATCGACATGAATTTATTAGAATGCTGAAAAACAATTCTCTCTCTTTTAATATCAACATAACCAAGAAATACATACGCCACGAAACTAGTCTGGTAAAGCATAAAAATGAAGATATATAATCTTAATTTTAGTGAAATAAGGAGACAAAAAAATTAATCCTCAGAAATTCCACATTAGTTTTTATATTATGTAAACATAGAAGTTAAAAGTTAAGGAATAAAATAAAACTTTGTCTTTTTTCATTTAGTATATTGCATATTCAGAAGTTGTCCAATCTTAAGGATTTAGGAATATAAGCTTTAATGAAAATAAATCTGTACATTTGTCGAATGACGGACTATATGTGCCTTCAACATATAGTGATATATTTTCACAAGTTATAGCTTCCTATCCAAAAAATTCTAAAAGTTAGTAAATTAAATATATTCAGATATACCCACGTCAGAGTTCGATCTACCATTACATAAAAGGCATTATTTAATACCTTTATTGTGTACTAGAGTTCGCTTGCTCTGACTAATGAATTCGTTAAATGAACCTAATCATAGAAAATTAAATATGATCCATTCAAAACTCGTGAATATACATATAATATGTTTTTATTTTTAAACTAGTCGAAGAAAATTTAATATGACCCAGTCAAAACTCGTGAATATTCATATAATATGATTTTATTTTTATCTACTCCAACAAGTTTTAATATCACCCAGTCTATACTCGTGAATATACATATAATTTGTTTTTATTTTTAACTAGTCGAAGAAAATTTAATATAAGCCAATCAATACTCGTGAATATACATATATGTTTTTATTTTTAACAAATCGAAGAAAATTTAATATGACCCAGTGGAAACTCGTAAATATACATATAATATGCTTTTATTTTTAACTATTTCACCAATAGCTAAAAAAATGAAATTTCAATATATTAATTAGTATTTAAGATCACAGTTTACAAAAAATAAAAATTACTTTAATAAATATTTATTTAAATCCACGTTTTGAAACGCATGCCGTTTAGTATAGTGACAAGTCAAAATGTTGGATACTCATGAAATATTGAAAATAATTTTATCTTTATAATAGATAAAAAGCTTTTAAATTTATGTAAAGTTATTTCAAATTTTGTCAAAATCTAATTTGTTTCAATTAAAAATCTATACGAATATATTTCATGTGCAAATATATCCCCTCCACGAATATATTTCACGTACATAGATGCGAACATGTCCTAACACACATCAGCGTGCACTGGACGTCTCTTGATTTCCTGTCACAGCACATGTCACGGCTTGTGCTATTAAAAAAGAACGCTCGTTTGTTACTAGGTGGTATGCTCGTTTATTGCATACTCTCTGTGTATATTGTTAATGACGTGTATATTGTTAATAATATTTGTTAATGACCAAGCACAGCCTGAGACTAACTTGTTATGAGCACTCTTCTTTTGGAGATTCAAATGTTATTACATCGACAGCCAAAACGGAAATGTCCGTTTACAAAGTGAATTGAATAGTTTATATTACTTCTTTCAAGGCATTTTATAAAAAAAAGTGACTTAAAACAGATAAGATGAAAATAAAACCTGGGTTCGAAATTGAATTAGCAGAATACAAAGGTTATTTATATTTTAGAATACGTTTACCCTTTCCATTTAAATGTTTGTAAAGTGGTGAACGTATATTATCCATAAACATTCATTGCTACGATACAGTTATATAACAAATTTATATTTTTGTCACCGTTCCATCGAGCCATTGTCACCTGCATACAGCCTACGTAAGCAAACTTAAACCCCACAGTTAACGCATTCAGACCCTTCTACTAGAGATGCAACGACTTGACTTCGCGAGCCGATTCAAACAGAGTTGATGTTAAACCTAGTTAAATCGATTTATGTCTATGACGAACCGAGTTAACGGGGCTGCCTCGCCATTCCCGTACATGGTCTGTACATTGCTCACATGCATATTTTTTTTGTTAAAAAAGTTTTATCCCATAAGTACAGAGTTGGCATCAAAGTTTTATCCTACAGGTACAGAGTTGGCCCATCTGTACCTTCTACCACGTAGTTATCAGCAAGGAAAAACAGACCTACGTGCGAGTGAATAGCATGCTATTTTATAAACTTGCTCTTTTCGTATATATGTTCTGGTAGTTAGCTTCTAGGTAGCATTTGGTCGAAAGTAGCATGCTTTCGTGCTATTAACTAGCATATACATTCAAAGTCTTATAATCATGAGCATTAACATATTTCCAAAAATAATTTACTTAGTTGCATAAAACTTCAAAACCAGATCTCAATGCTTAAAAATAACATGCCCTGCGTAACGAAAGATGTATTAGTAATTAGATTAATTAAACGATATTTTTATAAATCACGCAGCTAAAATCATTTTCTGTTAAGGAGTATTAACATATCAATATTGATAGTGACATATTTCATAATTGCGGTAAATCAAATAATATATTACAATCGTAATAATACGAAGAATTGCTGACTCTTCATCCCACAGCAAATGGCCAGGAAGAAAATATTGAAAGCATGAGACATGATTTATATATTCTTAATCTTCCACACCGCCAACTTCGACACCAAATGAAGATCTAATCTAAACGAAAGGCCGACAAAATGTTACTCATTTATTATTTATTAAATTTTGTCTGTATAAAATAAAGATCATCAGTAATATACTTAATGAATAATTTTCGGTCAGAATTTTGAAAATGAAGACAGGCAGTATAAATCAATTTATTTGCCTTTGCAGTTTTCATGTAATTAAAGACAAGTATTTTATGTATTTGCTAGAATTTAAAAAATACTAAAAGGATTATTGCAATACATTCCAAAAATGTCTAAATTCTTTTTTAATAATTGTTTAACATATTTAGTGCTCGAAATCAGAAGAAATATTATTTGGATATTAAACATGATTGTTGAATATATTTGGCATTAATTTTGTAGAAATTCATTATTCACAATTAAATGAAACTACGTGATGCAGTATTATTTCTACTTTCTTTAAGTTCTTTACCGCGACCTTGGTTTCGTTGTATTACAACATTTTCTTATTTGAATTGTTATAAATCTAGGTAATTGAAAAACATTTCGCCCCTAATATTTTGACTCTTTCAAAGAGGTGAAATACACGTGATTGATTCGAACCATGCATTTTTTTTTAATATTGAACAAACTTAACATATTTTAAAAACAATGTTTTCAATCTTTCGGCTACAGTTTATCTCCAGTTATATTGATTTAATTTATTTACAAACGTAACTGCTTAAGTTACATTATTTGATACAAATTGTATTCCGAAAAAAACTGTCGTGTCGCAAATTTTGCTTTTTAATTAAATATTCTTTGCCGAGTTTCCGAGACATATTGCGAAATATCTTTCAAATTCCTTGCCCTTGACAATTTACAAAGACGAAGCGACGAGCTATCGATATATCTTAACGAATAAATTTATAATAGACGCGTTATCAATAATCGCAAGAGATAAGATAATAATTAACCGAGTACGCTCGTTTCCGTCACATCTTTATCATTGCATTGTTGTTCATTAGTCAATTAGTATTGTTTACGATCGCTATGGACAAACTCAGTTCTGTGATTTTTGTGTGCAATATTCAGTGTGCTAATTACATTTAATAAATTAATCAGATTTTAAAGGTAATAATTACAAAAAACTATAAAGTTTTCTGTTATATGTGTTTGAAGATACCTGTAATAGAATACCAATATAATTACAATTGTTTTGCAAATAATCTTCTAAAATAAGAGTGGTCATAGACGAAAATAAATTCCGCCATATTCGCAGTTCACGTAGTTATGACGCATTGAACGAATATTTAAATTGTGATAGCAGTTACAGTTGTAAAATTGATGTATTTCATAGAAATCAATCAAAGTTTAACTTCTTTCTTCTTTTTTAAATGATTTTGAAAAGAAGATTCTCTGTTTTAGCCGTATTCTTAATGTATGTTCATAGTTTACTTTGAAGCTGTTAAACGGACGATTTTAGTGTTTTTCTTATCTTAAAATAAGATTTATTCTCTAGTTAGTAGTAGGCCTATATTTATTTTCGTCTTGAATATCGCGTGGTAAAAGTGGTATGATTATTTTTACATGTAAGGTTTGAGCGAACGCACAACATTTTACATATAAGGTTTGGTGTTTTCCGCCACAAGCGAGACGAAAACAATTGTATAAACGTTGGATGATTAAAAATCATTTAAAAATCGCATTTAAAAATCGCTTTAAACAAATCTACGTCAATAGTCAAAAAACCCGCCATGAACGAGTAGAACTCGCACTACGAAGGTTTCGTACACATTTAGGCACTTATAGATATTTAAGGATACATAGTATTTCTAAATAAACTATTTACAAATGTTAATTTTTCTCAATGTAAATATATTTTTTAACAGACGTGAAAAGAAACTGATTATGAAAATGTGTAATCCCACATAGAATTAGAAATCATTCATCTTTTTAATTTTCCTTTAACTTGCGACATAAAACCTTCCATTATGCCGACTTTCAAGATTGTAAGTCGACCAGAAGTATCTTGTCAGTTTTGGTGATCAGTGAGTTCTATTGTATATTGATATTGATACTGTCGTATGACTTAATTTTTATTCGCAACTAAATGAAACTACGTAATGTAGTATTATATCAACATCTTCAGGTGGGCACTTTGAAGGTGATCTATTCAAACAACCCACCTGAAAATGTTGTAATACAACGAAACCTAAGTTGTGGTTAATAATTTAAATAAAGTAGATATAATACTACATCACGTAGTTTCATCTACTTGTTAACAAAAATTAAATAATAAAGAATTTCTACAAAAATTAACGTCAAATAATATTTTCAACTATTGAAAAAAATGCGCTACAAAGAGCCTTATTTTTTTATTGCGCGATAACTTGAAATCTTAGGCCTCAGAATATGATATTATTTTCAACTTGATATCCCAACCGTTTCTGAGGAAAAGAGCTTTGGCAAACAGATGAACGGACGGACGTACGGATTGGACCGAAGTGATCCTATATGGATTCCGTTTTTTTTTTCATTTCGTAGACAAAACCCTAAAAAGAAAATATTATTATCTTTAAAAAACTGCACTGCTCTGGCTGCCCTCTTTCCCAACAATACTTTCAAAAGCAGATGTGACATATATTTTCCCATCACTTTATTCACTAGAAAACATTGTTTCATAAATGATTAAATTTAATTAACATGTGTATTCCAAAAAATTTCAAAAAATCAACAACAAACTCAATTATAAAATCAATTATTTGCACAGCTCGCTTTGATTTTATTCACATACACTTGAAATTTGCAATCAGTTAGGCAGATATCGAATCGGATATGATCGAACGCGTAATTGGATCAAGGTGATAGACGACCGTTACGTATGAGCATCGTCAGTTAACGTGCACGCTTTAAAGAAAAATTAGTATCTGACGGATCATTGTTATCAGTAGCAACAAAATATAGTTTTATTAAACACTACAAACACTGAATAAAATACCAAAACAAAAACATTTTAGCTAATAAATACGATTTTGTTCATTAGTATAAAATTAACACCTCATGGCACCCGAAAATCCTGTTCTGAACAAACCTTTTAAATTAAGTGGTGTAATGGGATTTTAAAGGCGCTGATTACAAATTCAGTTGTGAAAACTTTAAACGGCTCTTGCTATGGCCATCAAATTTGTTAGAGGGGGCCATCAAAAATGATGATTATCATAGCTATATCAAAGGGAACGTGCCAACAAGCAACCACAACTGCCGGCTTTTATCGGACCAAGTCGGTGGCCGACTTTTCATTAACTCACTGCATTCATTGACGCTCACCTCTGACTGGCGTCTCCCGTGACAGCCAGTGCACGTTTAATCGCACGTTTTATCTTTTTCTCCATTGACGCGTTTTAAGTTGTGACTTTCAAATGGGCGGGAGTCATTACATTTTTTTATAGAACCGATTTTTGTAGGATGTCTAAGTTAAAGCTTCAAATTTCGTGGTCGTTTGGTTTGCGCGTTCAACTGCGTTGAGCGAAGCATTCTTGCGGGAAAGCTGTGTATATTTTTAATATTTCTGGCTTGAAACGATAAGTTCAATAAATACAACTAGCCAAAATCTAATTTATGTACAGAATTTGGTGCTAATAATTGCAATTACTATATCATTATATTATATATTATCTATACACACTCGCTCATTTGATTATTAAATTTCCTGGTTTAATGAAAAAATATTATTTACTTATAAAGTACAGTTTTTTAATTACATTACGTGTTACATTCGTACGTATGTGTAACTTTTCTTAAAATCCAATTCTAGAGTTCCGCGCTTCAAAAGGAAACGCGGAACCTTTTCAATATCACTCACGTGTCAGTCCGCACGTCTGTGACAGCTGTTTTTCTCAGAAAACGCTTGACATGGAATAGTACTCTTATTGGAATAGTACTATAGTAATAAGATTGTGGGAAAACTATATGATGATTCTAGATGTCATACTTTTCCAGATGTTTCCTGTAATATACAAGTCCCTACTACTTAACTACATTAAGTGTTACTAATTATTTATGGCGCTTGGAAGTCATTATTAGTAATGACTTGTATAAAGTACTCTCAGTTCAAATGATGTACGGAACCCCCGATGAGCTAGCCAGATTGGCAATTGGCTAACTATTTGCAAATATTAATATAATTGTCACCATGTAAATATATTGGTAAAAATATTATGAATATCTCAAAAACTACGAAGATTAAAAATCGCTTTAGTTTTCGGTAAACTTTAGGCAACCATATAGTAGCGCTGTGTTTTTCATAATTTTAAATTTAATAATATCCGTGTTGGATAATGTCCCCCACATATTTGTTGTTGACATTTTCAACAATATTTCTAGAATTATCTTACACAGAATTTCAAAAAATATAATGATTTTGAAGTCCTTATAACATGCTTTCAGCAGTCCTTATAACATACATCAAACGGTTTATGAGAAAAACGGCTGCGACAGAAAATGAAGCATTCTGTGCCGTAATTTTCGAGAATTGAATATTTTTAAATATTGGTATTTATTCCTCGGAATCATTAAAATAGACCACATTCATTAAATTTCTTGAGTTTACGAAAATTAGCGGCGCGGCACTAACTAAATACTGATACATAATATTCCTTAATTATAAATCTTGTTGTTGCAAGAAAAAATATATTATTTTTTGTAATTTTTGTATTATAACTTTTAATCGAAGCTTATTGTTTCACAGTCGATTTTTTAAATGTCTGAACAAGCGGATTGTTCATAGAAGTGGACTTAATTCGCTCCTTGTTCCTTTCTATGTAAAAGTCGTCTCAAGTCGCATTAACTCCCAAAGTACGCTTATGAACGTTCCTTCCCTACGTCTTTCCAACTTCCTTCATTCCGTAATCCCGCTGTATCACGTGTTCCGTTCCCTCTTGTTCACTTTATTAAATTAAGGATTAATTATATTTATAAACTTATAGTTTAATTAATCACAATTAAATAAAATTACGTGATGTAGTATTATTACTACTTTCTTTAAATTCTTTACCAAGACCTAGGTTTCGTTGTATTACATCTTCAGGCGGGCTATTAGCAAAGATTAAAAGCTAATAGCCCACCTGAAGATGTAATACAACGAAACCTAGGTCGCGATAAAGAACTTAAAGAAAGTAGAAATACATTCAATATTTAATCAATGTTTTAATTAATGTTTGTTGAAAAATAACTTCCCGTAATAATTTACAAAACTACGATAATATTATTTTATTACTTGTCTTATTTTGTGGTTGGCTATGAGAAATTACTTTTCTAGCAGTAAGTTTGCTATCTTTGCACTCGGCTTTCTATATTTTCAATAAGTAAATTAATAAATAATAGATCTTAACACGAACATACACAAATCCCACATGCGTTGGAAAGCAGCCATTGAACAAAAATAAATGTGGCATTTTGTTCGCCGCGCAGTGTACGCATTCTACAAGCGACACAAAATCAAAGATTTGTCTATGACAACACACACTATTCTGTAAATAAATATTAGATGTTCTTACAGTTTTTACACCGAGACATAGGTGACGCAGATTATAGACCTGCGGGCAGATCTAAGTGCAAAACTGATATCTGACATTGTCGTAAAACAGGAAATATCTTTCCATGCGAATTCTGCGCAGTGTGCACTTTCAGTCAATTTCCAACTTAGACTAGGGCCGAGAGAACATATTGATTAAACAACTATAATTTCATTTGTGTTCATTTAAAGTTTTGGAAACGGTTGAGAATTACGAATAATAGGAACGAATACGAATAGTAGGCACGTTTACGACTTGTGTAAGTAATTATCGAAAAAATACTATTCCTATGAATTTGATGAATATAAACACTGATACTTTATGAAAATAAATAATATATTTTAGTAATTATATGAAGAAGAGATTAAAAAGAAACACATTGCACATTCGATCTCATAAGATACTAATCGCGGGGCACATAAACACACACACATTTATTTATTTTATACTAAAATCTCAACTTCCATTTTTAGAATCAATACTTTACTCTGTCTTACGTTGTTTTAACGCAAAGCCGATATGAAGTACATATTTTATTGACCTAGACACAAAGGACACACAAAATACATTTATACAGAATATAAGTAAATATGAAGTATTATTATTACATATTGTAAATGTTGAATATATTTGACGTTAATTTTGTAGAAATTCATTATTCACAATTAAATGAACCTACGTGATGTAGTATTGTTTCTTCTTTCGACGACGACGACCTTTGCTAATAGCCCCCCGACGATAAAGATCTAACGAAACAGATCAACACAAAGATCTTTTCTAATAGCCCACCTGACGATGTTGTAATACAACGAAACCTAGGTCGTGATAAAGAAATTAAAGAAAGTAGAAATAATACTACATCACGTAGTTTCATTTAATTGTGGATATATTGTAAAAAGAGATACGGAGTTAAAGAGTACTCTCAACCTGCCGCCTACTTAAATGTGTGTCTTAGGACAAAATTTACTTTTAATAAATTAACTCGTACAATCGTACTCAACATTGTAGATTTCTGCAGGTATTTCGCAATTTGTTTCTAACCACGTCATTTGTACGTCAGGACAGCAGGGGATAGAGTCGACGCGATGCTAAAGTACGTGGGCGAGCGTGACGAGGATGCGGCGCGGCGCCGGGCGGAGGAGGAGGAGGAACCGGAGGGCTTGAGGAAGGCCTCCATCACGCCCTCCGAGTACGATCGGGAGATGGCGAGTATGTTCACAATTTTCTATTAGGATTGCAGTTTCCTTAAAAATAATTATTAAACTGACGAAATATTGAATTTTCTCAATAGTTTATTTCAAAAATTTTACTTTTGAAAAAAATTTGCATTAGAATTTTGTTGAGATTAGCAGTGTATTTATCTTGTAACCAAACTATAACTTACGTCTGTAACTAGAGATGTGATATAAAATGATACGTGTAAAATAAGCCATGTAGCTTCTTTGTGTAAAAATATTTGTAAATGTAATATTTTAGAATGTTACTATCCACTGTGTAAATGTGCCTTTACCTATTATACAACGTTTTAAGTTATATTACATTAAAATAGTTTTCAAATTACATGTACCTGATCGCTATTGGTGGGTAGGATCAACTTTTCGGACGCTGTTTAAAAAACATCTACAAAAGAGAAAAAACGCATATGTTTAATGGTTTTTCATGATTAATTATTCTTCCATAAATTGGCAGAGAAATAAATAACTTACAAAATATATAAATGATACAGCAGAATTTGTATATAAAATAATATATGAGTCTCAAAACTGAATATTAGACAAAAATACAAATTTATTTAAAAATAAGCGTGAAAACACTCTGCCTAATTAAGTATATATTACTCAATACCCTTCTAACTGGTCGAAGGGTGTAGGCGTTGCGAAACTATCCATCCAACTTCAAGTATGGAGATCAAAATCACGAGTTTGCCAACGAAACGTGCAAGTGTCTCGTAAAGAGTTTAATTCATGTCTTATCCTATATAATACTTTTCGTATTAAATATGAACAAAAGTGTCGTATCATTTCCATAATATCAATGTAGTGTTCCACGTTACTCACCATATGGATAAAATAAAAAATAATATAATATTCTATAGTGTATTAACCGGTAACGATGTAAAGAAATGTTACTTCATTAAGTTTAACAAATTCTATAAAACGAATGCTATAAACAAAAAATAGAGTAGAAGTGGGGATAAATGACTAGAGAATATTGATAACTTGTCAAAGGTACAAATGACGCTACATCTGATACAACATAATTATATACGAAAGTTATATCTGAGAATTTTTATCTGCATTATAAATATTGACTAAATATTTTAGTGGGTAAAACATATGAAAGGGCATCAGGGGCTTCAGGGCTTCAAATAGTATATAAAAAGATACGTTTTCCCACCTTTTAGGTACCTCAAAACAAATTATAGTTTATGAAACACTAATAATAAAAAATATTACATTTGCAATGGTGAAACAAGCGACAGAAAAATTCAAATCATTACGATATCAGTCTTTGTTATAGCGAAGAACAAACTGACGAATTTGTTATCATCAAATCTCAGATTAATGATTGATTGTTTCAGACATGTTTGAGGACAAGTGAGATCATTGAAAAACATTCTAGTCTCATATTTGAATCATACTAAGAATAAGATCTATGGATGTAATTTGATAAATGTAAACTAATAACAATTTAGAAAAGAACAAACGCAACTCATTTGTAAAATGCAGTTAAAAAGACTGTTATATGTGTGTAGTAATTGTACGTCATTACGAAAGCAGATGAGAATAAAATAATATCACAGAAAAAATTAATAAATATTTGTGCGATGCACTTGCGAGTGGCAATAATTATGTACAAAATAAAATTTTAGATACCATAAACTAAGACTAAGGGCAAATTTAAAGACGACTTTACGGAACACGAAAATACTTCACTTGATAGAACTGAAAATGAAGAAGCTTCACAAAAATTATTGAGTAATTACATTTTTCAATATAATGGATGTTGAGGTATATTTTCCATTTAACATCAGGTGAGACTAAAATGATACGAAAGATTTGGACGAGAAAATGACAATATTAATGGTCAAGAAGAGAATAAAGCGACCAGATTAATAAATATCTAAAAGTATAATAACAACAGGTACTGAAATTAGAGTGCACATATAATAATGAGTGAAAGGGAAAGAGTTGCTCATGTTCTAATTTATTGGTAATTTCGTAATATTACTTTTGGCTTGTTTAAGTTATAGATATTAATAATTGTTTCGTTCTGTTTTAAATTTTCAACATTGCTTTTAACTATGAACTAAATGGTTCAAAATGTTTTCACAGAATCAACAAAAAGAATTTTATGAATTTTACGTAGATTCGTTCCTTATAACAATTGTTTAAACAATTAAAAACACGATATGAATTTGAAACCATAACATGTTGTCCAACGATAATAATTTAAATCACTTTTCAGAAATTAAATGGTACCACAAAATCATCTTGGACAGAATATCAAAAATCCTCATCGTGCTTTTGGTCATATCAATATTGGTACCGGCCATTATGTACGAGATCTTTCTCTTCGCCAGCGTGGAGCAACCTCCCGCAGACGGATTCTCGCTGGGTACCTGCATCACACAGCGCATCAACAGACTGCCCTGCGGTCCCAAGACTGCCACTACGGAAGCCCGATGCGGCAGGGAGTGCTGCTTCGACCGAGAAAGGCATTTATGTTTCCATCGCAATCCTTCGAGATATTCTTACATTAACGATAAAACCATGTGGAATTTTGCGTCCGTGTTACATCCTAGAATACACAAATTAATACCTTACCACTCCGCGCCCAGTATCGAAAAATTGGGTTTGAAATTAGATGAAAGAACACGGACACATTTGTCTATCAACTTTTATGATCGCAGCCAACACCAAAAAGGTGCAGGTAAACAACTACTTAGTAAAGAATATGACTACGAAGTCTTGGTGCCCGAAACGAGTTTAAGAGTTTTCAGCGGTCAACGCACATTGTTGGATTCGTCAAATGGTCCTCTGATTGCCGCCGACGGTATTTGGGAATGGACGTTTTCAATGGGCACCGATTTATTCGGTCTCGGCGAAATTCCACTAAAGGGTGAATTCACTACCATTCTTTATCGAAATCAAGACAATCCGGATGTGATTCCGCTGATATTCGGTAGAATTAACGGCTTGTTCCACGGTGTGTATATAGAGACCGACGCGCCGCTTGATATTACCGTGTTGCAGAACCAAAGAGTGGTCGTTCGTGGTCTAATTCAGGAAGAAATTAAAGTACACGTGTTCACTGGACCAACTCCGACAAACGTCGCGAATGATCTGATGTACTACACGCGAAAAATTCCACCGCCACCGTATTGGCTACTAGGAACTCATTTCTGCAGGTATTGTTATTTAAAATATACCTAAGTGTTTGATAACTGTTAATAACACTATAAAGTCTTCCATGAAGTAGATACGAAATATGATTTTGTGGTTTAAAATTTCGGAAAAATAAATCGGTCACACTGATCAAGTTCATCTGGACTAATATCTTTCTTGTTAAAATACATAATATACAAATTTATCACTTAATTTTTATTCACGACTAAATGAATCTACATGACATAGTATTATTTCTACTTTTATTTAAATTCTTAACCACAACCTAAGTTTCGTTGCATAAAAAAACATCTTCAGGTGGGCAATTTGGAAAGATCTTTACAAATTGCACACCTGAAGATCTTTCTCTTGATCTTTACAAATTTGATCATTCCAAATCTTGAATCTTGATCTTTATCAAAAAATCTTGTTCTTTACAAATTGCCCACCTGAAGATGTTGTCAAAGAACGAAACCTAGATCGCGGTTAAGAATTTAAATAAAGCAGAAATAATGCTACACTACGTAGTTCATTTAGTTGGGAATAAAAATTAAATGATAATGAATTTCTACAAAATTAACGTCAAATATATTCAATCTATAACAATTTATGGTCAATTTGTCAGTGTTACTTTTATTTTCTATAAACTAATAAATTTCTCTTGGCTAAATATTCAATCAGTTTAAATGTAATTATATTTTATTTCAACAATTTGTCCCCCTTCCGCTCAGTTCAGCTATTTTTGAGCATTTGAGTTGAAAAAACTTCCTAAACTATCTGTCTGTTCGATAAAGAAGGATGTACGGAGCTGCACGTTCATTATTTTATTTATTGGCATTTGGATACTTAGAAAGATTAACTTTGGACCTTCAATATTCAAACAGATCTAACAACTTATTATCGTTTCCTATTTATTTTTGGTTTTTATAACACTTAAGTGCATCTAAAAAAATATCTTGGTAATGTTATGTTTAGTTAAGAAATGCTTAGAATACTTAATTTATAATAATGGAAGCCAACAAAATATGAAAATAGTGCATTTTTTTTATAAAATTTGTCTTCTAAAATATATTGATGATCTACTCTTAAATACCTTTTTTTTGACACCGCTCTTAAAATTTCAAAATATCTGTATTCGTTTTAATCTTCTCTTTAATACCTTTCACATAATAAGTTAATAATAAGTTCAGATAATAATAAGTTAATATTTATTTTTTGGATTTCCAAATTAACCGATATCTTTAGCGACAGTTATTCGCCGAAATCGAACTTGAATTGAGGAATACTAATAAATTTAGGAGAATATATAATAAATTTTGGTGAATTTTACGATTTTATGACCCTCCCTACTTGAAAG
The DNA here is from genome assembly GCA_039881145.1 of Druceiella hillmani. Taxonomy (NCBI): domain Eukaryota; kingdom Metazoa; phylum Arthropoda; class Insecta; order Lepidoptera; family Hepialidae; genus Druceiella; species Druceiella hillmani. The sequence continues at coordinate 9,792,121 of JAYKKI010000087.1, forward strand.
TAAGATTTCGATTCGCTCATTATATTAATGTTTATTAATAATGGACCGAGTTCAATCGTACTGTTAAAACGTGACGTTCGTACGGTATGAATGACGGTTATCAACTACGCGAGTCGATAATTTTGACTGAATGTCAAGAGCAAACAAAGTTAGATTCAGAGCATAGATATAAAATGTAAACATCTTCAGTATAAGATTCGGACAGTATTTGGATAGATGGGTTTATCGGCTCGGTTCTTCATTTCGTCTCACATCCTAATGTCGGCTTCCTTTAAAGAAATTTCACTTCAGTCGATCGCCCACCTCTCCCACCACACTTTATTTAGAAAATCATAGATACATTTTTAAGAATAAATTTCATGCCACACATTTTACAGCGGTCCCGTTATTAAATTTAAAAATTGGAAAACACACAACAGGCACAAAGAAGAAAAAGTTCCTAAAAAAAGGATATTGACAAACAAATAGACAGACAGAGAGATAAGCAAGTGCTTCTATAAGGGATCTTTTTTTCTTTTTGAGGTACGGAACTCTAAAAACAACAACATTTAGAAATTACACAAAAGAATCTATTTTGTAAAATGAAAAGTATCACAAGGGTAATCGATTAATTTTTGTTAACTGATAAAGAGCTACTACTGTTGAAGACATGAATTTATTTAATTATTGATTATCACAAGAACCGATAAAAAAATTATTTAAAATATCCACACGTACAAACAAGGCAACCATTAAATATTTGCTCCAAAATCTGCGGCTTACTCTGTGTTCTATAATAGAACTTATATTTAACAATATTTTACACTTTATCTACCGAATGGGGTGATGAGAAACTCGAATACGACTTCCAAAAAAATTGCAAAAGTTGCGTGTATTAAGTCTTGATGTCGATTAAGTAAATATTTAAGCCAGATAGAGATTTAGCCCCGGCCCTTTCTTTTTGTTAATTTCTGCAATCGTGAGAAGAAAATTTGAGTAACTATGCTTTGAGAATAGACCAGTAACATGTCTAAAGTGATTAGAGCCTATAGTCGATCGCTCTACAACTGTCCAAAAATGAAATTTATAAAATTCTATAGCGTAGCAGACGTGCTAATCGTATCCTATCTAATACATTATTTGTGATATTGGGTTACGATGACTATAAATAATAAAGCAATTTGCTTACAGCGAGACCGAGAGCAACAATGCGGCGTCCGTCGAATTGGTGAACGACATACTGAGCGACGCGCAAACCTACAACATGCCGCTGGACGTACACTGCGGCGCCTCCGCCATACGGGCCGAACGTCTCGAGGAGACAACCCTGAATGCGCTCCATACCGCTTTCGACGAGATAAAGGCCGCCGGCATCAGACTCGCTCTACATATATCACCCCATGTTAGTATTAAATTTAACAGCGTACACTCATTGCTAATCAATATTTAATAACTTCGTATAAATTTAAAAATATAATGACAAATGCATTATAAAAATGTGAATAATTATAACTTCACCTTAGTACATAAGTGGAAATGTTTCCAACCTACTTGCTTTAAAATAATCATTGGTCACAATTTAGATACCATTTGAGAAATAAACTATCGGACTACTGGTAAATAACCGACAAAAATCAAGGAACACCTAAAATTTTTTGTGGAAATTCCTTATCCACCGTAAAAGAATTGACAAAACGTTTTCGTTTTTTCTGAAATTTGGAGATGAATCCCACCCAGGAGGATCGTCGGACGCTATCAGTAAGGAAACATCGGAAGAAGACCTACTGGAGGATAAATGTTTAAAGACTAAATAATAAGCAGCAAGGTGGTCTTTTCATAAGAGTAGTGTTAAGAATTCCACACAATCATTCAAAGATGAATAAGGTCAGAGTAACAGAAAGACGTTGGAAGTGTTGCACTGATTATTTGTCCCTCTGTAAAAATCAATAGAATCAAATCTGTCTAGCGGCAAATTGTTGCAGCACTACAATGCACCCGGTCACACCTTTGATATTGCCAAAGCGACCATCAAGGAATGCAGCTTTAGAGAAGTTGATCACCCAACCTATAGCTCTGACATCGTAAGAAATGACCATTGATAGTTCTTCAAACTGAAATTCTATTTGAGATGATCAGTTGAGGTCGGTCATTTTAGCGCACTTCGCAAACAAAACTTTCGAATATTGTAATACATGAAAACTCTATTTATATATAATGAAAGTAATTTTTTATTCACACTTATTATAAATAACCCAAGCAAAAACTTTTGGATCTTGCTAACATACACAAATGATTTTATCTTTTTTCAAATCTAATAGTATGCACTTATAGTTTGTTAGTTAAATAGATAGATGGATTAAACGACACACATCTGTTACTATTAATTCACGAACAAAGTTCAAAAAATGTACAATTTTACTGTATGAAGTAACCTACAAGTGACAAAAAAACGATTGAGGAAAGACGAACGACAAATGAAAGAAAATTATTGCAATACGTCTGTCGGGTCGAAGCATTGTCCGACATCAATCGCCAAACTCTAGTGAAGATAAACAACTGTGGTAAAGATAAATGAAAACGTTCTTAAATTACAAATATACCACACTCAATAGATTTACTAAATTCTGTCTACATAAACGTAATAAGGAACGTATCTGTTATTATAATGAGTAAATATATATATATATATATATATATATATATATATATATACATATACATATGTATATATATATATATATATATGTATATACATATGTATGTGTATATATATATATATATATATATATATATATATATAAAATCTCAACTTTGTCCCCTAAAACATGTTTCAATAAATTACAAAGAAAATAAACCCTGATCTTGTGACCAAAGGAAAGGTTTCGGGTTCCAATCCCAGGCAAATGAAACATTTTCAGTATTATATAATTTCTTTTTATTTATGAAACCGAAAATTAAAATATAATCGTTATAACTAGTCTTACAAAAACGCCCTTGAAAGTGATTCCGTATATTATTTGTAAACCTCCAAAAACAATACATGTATAGTTAGCTGTAATAAAAGATTTGTAGTAAATATCACAAGTATTATAATGGTGATACCTGAAAGACAGTTAATCATTAGTTAAATTAAAAGTTTTTCACGTTTAAGTAGAGCTCATGCAAAATACTCACGGTAATTTTAAAGTATTCACTTTTTTTGAGTCCATTTTTCTTCGTTAAGTCTGATTATCCCGAGTCAGATAATCTCTTATGCCCTGTTGAAGACATTAAACAAATGTGACGCTGCATTTTTTTAAATTATTAAATCCAACGTAAGTTCTGCCTGTTACCAGCTGAATTTCCTTATGTCGTAATGTTAAATTAATGATAATTTACTCACAAATTTCTAATTTGCTCTACATGCACTTAAATGAACATCTGGTTATATATTCGTATTACACTTACTGTATTAATTCCTATTTGTACACACCTAATCAAACTTAATGTTAGGAAGAAACGAACAAAAATGTATTTAGAAACACAACTTCGTTTCGGAGTCATATTAGCAGGACGGGTTCTGTGTATATTAAGAAGAAAATGTCTAATAACTGAATTTATTTTAAACCATCGAAGATATAACACAGGATTCTACCGCTTTTAATTTATCTACCAGTACCTCGTATGCAACAGCTTTTTTAATTTTGTTACTATCAACATTTTCTGGATCCCATAGTTCAGGAAGAGTGTTGTAAGTACGATACGTGCACAGCAAATGAGTGAACTATATGAAGGAATAAATCGACAGAATGAATTTGCAATTTATCGTTTCTGAAATTGATGAGGACTGGTCCCAGATCTGGGTAATTCCTGCTGTGAACAGCACAGTTTAGAGAGTCATTCGTACGAACATTACGTCTCACATGGTAGACATTTCGATACAGTCTTGCTACATTCATACTACTTGTACTTTCGCTAATGCCATGCTTGTCTTCTATCTAATAATTAGTGTTTAGAAATTATTATTTGAAAACCCTGTTTAACGTTTTATCAAAACATTTCTCTTACTTCTCGCTCCAGCTCATTTACAATTCTATTATAATGCTAGCTGATTCAACCTACTGTTTCTATCATTGCAGTTAAAGCCTTTGAGTCCAAGACTTAAACTATTACTATTATAAAATCCAAGATTTATCATCAATCATTACTCTGATATAAACTCGTAGCAAATGGTGAGAGAATAGAATCTGAGACAATTAATCCGACACCACAATCCAAAGGTCCTTCATGAATATGATGAATGCCGTCGCGATTAAAAGTTTCTACAGCAGATTTATAAACCAATGCTTTCATGCTTATGAGACTCTAAGGCGTCACTTTTCTGGCTCAACATAGAAATGTTATTCGTTATACCGAAAATACAATTTTTTTCTACTGTAGTCTTCTGTAAATAATAACATCAAATTATATTAGATATATAATTTACATATATTCAAATTATATTAGATATATCATTTGATGTTATCATTTACAGAAGAGATTAACAACTTAATTGTTATTTTGTTGTTTGTTTTATTGAAATTATTGACGGAAAATAATTAATATTTGAATATTTTACTACAACCGATGTTTGGATGAGATGATGAGACTATATGCTTATGTTTAGTGATTTAAAATATGTTTAATGTTTGAGTTAGTAATATTATAATTTAATTAATTTTGCTTTAATTTCTGGAAATTTATTTTCACAATATAATATGATAAATTATAAAAAAAAGCAAAAAATCTGTCATTTACTCACCGCTGTTAAATCAGTTAAAAATAAGTACACTATCCAGCAACTTATATATCTCTACACAGAAAACACACTTCATATGTCACTATTAAACGTAATGAATAAAATACACTTAGCTTGTAACAATTTCCAATACACTAATGTATGTGTATATATTCACGCACACACACGACGATGACACAAAATTAATTAAACCTTTTGAAGAAAAAATGTGGTAATTGTATGTGAATAATTTAGAGATTAAAGCAACAGTCTTCCAAATTTTCGTATTTACTTTTTTATTATAAAAGTTAGCACATAGATGACAAACAAATTTTATTAAAACTTTTGCTAAACATTTACTTCCAATATAATAAATCCGATATGCATGTCGGAGTACATTATTACGCTAAATCTGAAATTTATAGAATAAATAGCATCCAATAAAATAGTAAGATTTAATACCATTTGGAAAAAAAACACAAATTCTAATAGTAACATGCTCGAATACGGAAATAGAGCTTTCAGGCACATGTAGAACGAAAACCTAGAAAACATAGAGTTAAGCCAAAACAACATTTCGTCAAGCCAAAGCCAAATCCAATATATTTTGTCAAGATTAGAACCATTTTATTATTCGAAATTTCGAATTAATTTAACATTATCTATTTCAATCTACAAAAATTACCAGTCACGATAACCACCTGACATTTTAAAACTACCACCACTTAAAGAGGGTTGGCACTTTCGCTAACAAGACAAGAAAATCGATAATTAATTTCCTCTAGCCATGATGGACAACAAATGATAAATAGTCGTAGCAGTTTCAGCACGGAAATATTCTCAATATTACTAATATTTATACAAGATAATATACTACATAAATATTCTCAATATTGCTAATATTTATACAAGACAGTATACTTGAAAATCAATGAAGTTTGCGGAAACTAAAATATCGTTTAAATTTGTTGAGTTGAATCTCGTCATATTAGATCGATTGTGAAATGTTTATATAGTTCGTGACCCGTACGAAATTCAAGCTTTTCCTTTACTAATTTTGTCATCGCCTAATGTCGGTTATTTCGTAAAAAGTTTCACGTCTCATGACCATCGTGTTATATGCATGGTTCACTTCCTATAAATAACTTCAGGCAGCGTCGTACATCAAACTTGCAGATTGGAAATACCACGCTTTGCTACGGTCATAATTTATAATATAGCAGCACTTCTCGTGACTTGCGTCAGTGGCACAATTCTTCTCCTTTACCTGGCGCACCAGAAGTAGGTTTTTTTTTTTAAATCAATTATAAATTTTATATGAAAATGTAAAATATACCGATGAAGGAATGTGTTAAATTACCGTATACCATTCGTGAAAAACTTCACCGCCTCAAACTTGAAGTAGTACAGAAATATTTAACACTCCAAAAAATGAAATTGTTAACTCGCATCAACAAAAATCAAATAGCATTTAACGTCTACATAAAAACAAGGAATACATTTTGCAAGAAAGCAAACTCTATTAGCATTCGAAGAACATCATCGCGAAAACATTTTCATGGAATGTAACAAAAATTACATAAAGTATGTAACAAAAAGTACGGAAGGGTTAGGCCTTTAGCGTTATTTTGCCGTTACGTGATTTTTTCAGAGGGTATTAATTTTCAAAGGGTAATTTCAGATCTTTAAACTCTTTTTCGAAAATGACAACAGAAAACGAGAATAGTTTCCAATGACGTATTCACTGACCTAAGTGATTCAAAGAAACTTTCATTTAATAGCGATATACAAAAAGTTTAACATATATGTAAACATAATTTGAAAAATAAATTAAACTAGATTCAATTTTAGTATAACGCAAGTTCAATATCCACACATAAGCAGAAACAATACGCAATATTTTAATTACTCAGTTATTACTTAATTCATGTACACACAAGCAATATTGTAATTACGTCATTAATCTAAATACTTCTCAATAATAGCTAAAATTTAACATATAACTTGTTAGAGTCCTAACTACGCATACTTCAACAAACGTCTAAAGTTGTTTCCATTAATGTCTTTTATGGTCTTCCTTTTTTCGTCCAATCTCGCACGCTTATGTTTTATTTTCAAAAACCACCTTTCATCCATCTGTTATAAATGGCGACATTTTATTATTGCAAAACTGTTATTAAAGTGTTGAAAAATCAATTGAAACATTAAGAACTAGATCAATACAAAGCTTGATAGAAAAGAAAGAATCAAATTTTATTTTCTAGCTCTCCATATTGTCGAGCCAATTCCATTGAAAGGAAGGAAAGTAACGTTGCAAAAAGACCATATGGCTTGGTCTAACCTAGTCGATTTTAATTTTTCCCAGATATTTGATACATTCATATCTTATTAAATCTCCCAATTAAATGAAACTACGTGATGTAGTATTATTTCTACTTTCTTTAAGTTCTTTACCACGACCTAGGTTTCGTTGTATTACAACATCTTCAGGTGGGATTTTAGCAAAGAATTCATTCATTTAATAGTGAATAATGAATTTCTACCAAATTAACGCCAAATATATTCAATACTTATTAAAACTCTTAACACAACCTTTAAAAATCAAATTTCCAAGTTCAAGTCGACAAGTTCTTCCAATTTTTTATGGCACTTACGAATTTGGTAGAGTGAAAGACTCTACCAAATTCGTATTAATGTTACGTGTATCATTTTATCGCATTGATGATAACTATTTCTCAACGGAAGTTAAATTGGGGAATACAATTTCGATTTTTTATTCAAACAAAGTTTTGTTATTACCTCACTATATACACATAACTTAAAATTAAGTGAGAGTTTTATTTTTAAGTCAAATAATTTATAAATTAATAAAACGCTGCCGTAAGTGCAAATTATACTTTTAAATATTTATTCCTATATTCAGATCTACTACAGCAGTGAAGAGGATATGGAAAGATACGGAAATGTGACGTCATTCTTTATAGGCGACCCTTCCGGGAAACCCATCCCCTACATAGGCAATATATCCGGCGAGTCCGTGGCCTACCCCGACTACAGGAACCCACTCATCGGAGAGATCCTCAAGCAAACTTGGAACCTGGAGAGGCAGGCCGCTTTGTACGTCCTGGAGAACACTTGGCCGTTAGACGAGACCGAAAAGGGTGACCTGCACGACTACGCCAAATATTTTCCTTATTTTAACGAGGTGAGTTTAGTACTCGTTTCAAAATGAAGGTTTTCCACCATTCGATCTCAGTCCGAGAGTTTATTAAGTTCATTGATATAATAATATAATTTTTTCTTTATCTTTCCTCTTCCACACTTCTTCTCCATTGTAGCATAGGCTCGTTTGAACATATTTGAACAGTTATATTAAATGTAAAAATTAGGAAGTTCAATATATTTATTAAGACATAAAAATGTCATGTGTATAAGAAATTGTATGAAATTATTGTTAATGTCTGCAGTCAAATGATTAATAAATTAACTTTTCAGATTCGAAAATTTAACTTCAATGATAACTTTCCGAAAACAAACAAGAAACTTAATACCCAATTGCTAAGGATTCAATTTAGATACCGGCTTAAATAACTAGTGTTCCCCTAAATACACAGATGTTAGATTTTTAAGTATGTATACAATAATCGGGTTGGTAGACCACATTATATGACACTGCAAATCAGGCTAGTCAAAGCTAAAAATTCAGTGAGGTATGTTTTGTTTAGTGAGTGTCTTTAATTTATTCCATCGATCAACTCTCCAATATGCATCTCAAAAACTACTAATCCGATTTTAATAAAACGACTTTCAATTCACAGGAAGATAATTTATAGCATAAAATTGTAATAATTACTATTTAGTTTGACAATTAAATGAAACTACGTGATGTAGTATTATTTCTACTTCCTTTAAGTTCTTTACCAAAGAGATCTTTGCTAATAGCCCACTTGAAGATGTTGTAATACAACGAAACCTAGGTTGTGGCAAAGAACTTAAAGAAAGTAGAAATAATACTACATCACGTAGTTTCATTTAATTGTGAATAATGAATTTCTACAAAATTAACGCCAAATATATTCAATATTTAGTTTGAAATACTTCTACAAAATAACATGTTTCTTATTTTTACCACATTTTTTAATTAATTATTTTAAATTGTCCATTTTATCATGAAACTCAGATGGCTTGAACATTTTTATTATTCACTTTATTTTGATAGTGAACTTTTTTATTATTCACCCTCGAGTACAGGTAGCACGAATCCTCGCTGTCGGTTGAAATTGAAATTAATCTGGATCGGAATGAAGTCATGATATGATGATGTCGGAAACCGACAGCCCTGGCACCATAGATGTGAACTGTACAATACTCGAGATCGTAGGTAAGTAAGTGTACCTTGGTCAAGAACCACAAATGGGTAAAAAGAATCAAAGCAACGAAATGTACACGCACATAAAAATGGAATGAACTGCCATGTCAAAACTTGAGTTCGCCTTCAAAATGAACATCATCAACCACTTAAAAGCAAGCATCTTTAATTAGTGTGTATACATTTACAAAGTCGGAACTTGGATAACAACAAAAACATTCCTGCAAAAACTTATTGTTAATCAAAGAGCGATGAAAGGGAAGTTAGTTGGGATCTCCTTAAAGGATCACAAAAGAAATAAGTGGCTTCGGAAACAAAAGAAAGTTGCTGATATTTTGAAGAAAGTGCCCACACTTAAGCGGAAATTGGCTGATTACGTCTTTCGAAAATTAAACTTGTGGTACAAAATTTCCTAGGAGTATTGATACCGGGAGCGCAAGAGATAATTTGAGCGGTCGAAAATGCGATGGAAAGATATGTGTGACGGGAATAAGCTAAATGAAGCAAAGAGAGTGACGGGCACAAACTGAATCTAAACAGCCCAAAATAGAACGGAGTGGTACAGATTGAAGGAAGCCTACACCAAAATAGTCGAGGATGGCTTGTGATGACAACGACGACAAATATTGAAATAGTACGAAAGCAAAATTTACAGCTATTTTCATAAAAATATGGTTTAAGGAAGAACTAAAATTAAGTAGGCAATTTCTTGAAAAATCGTGTATATTAAAAAACAACATAGCACAATGTAGAAACATAAAAAAATGCCACTTTCTAAACATTTTTCAAACCTAACTGAAAGTATTACTACTTCATAAATAACATTATTCTGCTATAAATTAACAAGAACGACCTAGTGGTTTCTTGAAAAACATGTTAAAGAGTTGATTGACGAATAAATAAACTCATCCAATAAAACATTATATCTCGGTAACTTTTTGACTCGAAGCCAAAAATGTGTATAAAGCGGTCTCTAGTTTTTTATCTCTATTAATGGCACTTATCAACTAGAGATAAACATGACTTTTGTGCATACGTACGATACAAAAGTTATTTCACACAAATTTATATTTTCAAGTTACTCAATATTTAAGTCAATATTGTATCATTTTCTACCTGGTTTGTTATTAGGAAAGTAAGTGTTCCATATTTCCGAGAAGAAGTCTTTATAGTTTCTTTTTATCTCTTATCTGTCTGTCCATTCATTACACAATCCTAACTCATACAAATTTCAAGTGGTGAGCTTGTAAAATAATTTATTTAGTTTTTTGTTCAGGATTTTCCTTATTAATACTTAGTTCATATCATATACTTCCATTGTTATTTAAACAGTCAGCACTTTAAATCCGCCGAATTAACAAAAAATGGGTTTTAAAATTTGTTTTGTATATACATTCTTTATTCTCTTTATGCTTAAATTGCATTAATCTCTTTACGGGGATTCGGGGGCAGTTTTAAACAAAATGTAAGCGAAATTTGTATGAAAACCCGTGAAAAGTTTTAGAAAAATGCTCCTTTGTTTCTCTGGGCACTATAAAAACGTGGAGGAGGAGACATATAATAATGACGAATTTCTTTTTCAGCGCACTTGATCTAAATAATATTTTAAAGAGTAGCCATCTCTAGAGGAGGCCAAAAAAAAAGTCTGTTCATAAAGAGGTCAATCTGCAGAAAATCTACTTTGACTGCCCAGTTAATATCATCCAATATCATTTTGTGAAATCAAAGTGCTTAAAATAATTATTGCAAATAATTAAACGACCATCTCGCCAAGAGTGAAAATCAACTACTTAGCCATTTCAAATGCTGAGATCGAATTTTTGTCACAAGAATATTATATTCAAATGACACCACCATTTTGTCCTTTTCCACATCAGTAAAGCTGCAGATCTTAACCCTAAATTTATGTTTATGTAAGAAGATTATTTACAAAGATATGCTGGTGAATCAGTTGCACTCTGCTTTCGTTTAGTGTCAGCTACTTATTACTCCCTGTATATCAGTTTCTTTTTTCGATGTTTATGTTTACGCAAATGTGAGACGCGCCTAAATACCAATAAAATACAATATTTGTATAAGTCTATATATTTATAATAGTTTATTGCGTATGTAAATTACTTTTTTGTGAACCAAAAATATACTTTACTATTTATTAATCTGTAAAAAATTTATTAATATTGATGATAAAACAATCAGTCTATTGCTTGTATTTGTATATCACTTGCTAACATCAAAACCGAGTCCTTTTCCAGTATTTCGTGGAGGCATTCGCCAAAGCACCGGCCTGGAACGCAACCTACGACTCGTACCAACGTCACCCCTACTCGAACATCCACAACACCTACGGCGATCACTTTTCAGATATCATGAGGGACTACGTCATCAATGACACGAATGCCTTAGTCTCGTCCTCCAGCGTATCGTACAAGACTTCCGATATAGTCAACAGGCAGAGCGTTCCGACCTTGTGGTTCAATCTCAGATCTGAGCTGCTGAGACTAGCTCTCGGCAGCGTGTCCGGTTCCCCTCTCTGGTCTATCCCGGTCTGCGGTGACGGTGATAATTTTAACCCCGATACACAAATGGAACTATGTATGAAGTGGTACTACCTCTCTATCTATTTTCCGCTCTTTAAACTCCACTCGTACGGTGCGCGGAGAGATCCATTCGTATTCGACGGAACTACGCGTACAACCCTCATCGATGCTATAAGTAGAAGATATCGATTGCTCCCATATTTCTACAGCGTGCTTCAGGAGGGACCGCTAATCCGACCTATGTTCTATCAATATCCTCGAGAGGAGCAACTCCACGATATAAACACACAATTCAACATAGGGGATTCGCTACTTATCATTCCGGACCTGCTGCCCATGCTAAAGTTAGTGAACATTTTCTTGCCGCGCGGCAGGTGGTACGAGTTCTGGGATGGAGCGCTGGTGGAACCGGTGCGCGTACCCTTTACGATGGCGAGCGCCACTCACGATATTGCGACCTTAATTAAAGCAGGAACTGTATTGCCGATGCAACAGGTGGGTGTATATTAGATGGTTTTAAGGACATTTGTATTACCGTTGAAACTATAAAGATTACATACCTAATTTTTTAACACAATCAATTTACAAACGTGACGTGACCCTATGACAGATTACATGCGGTAATATAGTACGGTATTACCCTTCCAAATACGTTTATTCGTGGATGGTATAATTACTTCACTGTGAAAGAAAATAGGAAACCACCCGAACCAAGCAGACATCTCATAGTTTTATCATGTTAGTGAGTTCACTTGCAGTCATCTTGTGCCGTGTACGGAGACAATTTTTTAAGATAACCTTTCAATATTTTCCTTAAATATGTTACACCGAAAGATAAAGAGTGCATGATTTTCATTAGTATTAACGAATTCAATAATCACGAGTATATATTGTGATATTAAAAATATTTAATGACGTATCCTTATAGAATCTAATGACCCGCTGATAATAATTTTCTTCTATTGCTCTGAAGAATTACAACAAATTACGCTTTTCAGGAAGTGAAACGTACCGCCGAGAAGACTAAACTTCAAGCGTCCTACACCATTGTCATCGCTCTAAACTTCACCGATCCTGCTGATACTAAGACTGGCTATGCAGAAGGCAAACTTTTCATTAGCAATCATACCACATGGCATTTCACAGCGACCAGCGAGGTTCTAAACGTTAGAATAGAAGGAAGCTCTGACACGTTCTGTGACCCGCCTCAGGAACCTCTGGAGCCCCCGGAGCTTCTGAAGACTGCGGAGGGTCTAGAACCCCAGGAAGATCAGGAAACAACGAGGATATCGTCGGGAGTTATAGGGAGTGTCAAAGTGTATGGACTAGTGGAGCGTTTCAATTACGATCATCATTACTTTAAGTCCCTAGACTTTGACATGTGCCAAGAGGACGTGTTGAACAATGGACGTGCAGAAATTACGTTTTAAATGTTAATAGAACGAATTACAAGAATTTTCGCGAGAAAAAGAATTTGATATGAAGTGATCTGTTGGTGATATGCTGTGCACCCTATTTTTTATCTATCTCTTGTTCAACATTTTTCCAAAATAAAAAAGAGTGAAAGATTTTATTACTACTGCTAATATGTCTTTTAAATAGTGTTTTTTTATATATGATTCTTAATATAAAAATAAGAAAATAGCACCTGTCTCTAGTTGAAGTATTTAAGACGTTGCAATCATCGTATTATATTGTATATACACAAAGTTTGAATTAAGAACTTTCTCTTGTTTTAAATTGGTTAAAATGGTTTAAATAACGAAAATGGTATATTACGAATACTTATTAATCTTTAGAAGTTTAAATACGAATACCACGATATGTTGAAGATAATTTTATATGTATATTCCCTTTTAAAAAACGTTTAAACTTGGTATTAATCACATTAAATTATCGACATCAATCTGTATTCTATGATACCTTGATCGTGCAAATGAGTCAAAATAATATAAAAAAACCAGTGTGTCGATGAGTGGACGCACGATAGAAGCGAAGCTTCTTACGCTTTTGTATATAAACATGTACCAGTCTCACTCTCTTTCTCCCTATCTCCCTCCCTCTCCCCTCTCACACTTTCTCTCTCACCATCTCTCCATCTCCCTCTTTCCCTCTCTCTCATCCTCCCTCTCTCGCTCTATATATTCTCGCTTTTCCTGCAATCCCCACTCCTCCACCCCTCACCCTCTCTCACGGTTGACAACGAAAGCTTCTTAACGTTCATCTCCCTCTCTCTCTTTCCTCTCTCTCTCTCTCACTCCTTTAAAAATTGAAAGCTTCTTAAAGAAAGCTTCTTAGCTTCCCATTCCAAACGTCCGTTACGAAGCTCGGCTTCAATAACTGAAAAATTTTAAACGTACATTTTAATAAAAAATTTTAATCCCTAGCATTTAATTCACGAGCTATATTTTTATGTTTAACATGAATATTGTAAATCTATTTATAAACCTCTTATAGTAATTATAATTTTTGAAATTATCATAAATTAAAGTATTAAAATATTAAAATTTTCTGACTGTTCAGGCAAAAATGTTACATAGGGTGGAAAATAATTTCTTTCTAATTAGAAAGGAATCACCAGAGTAACACAATAAAAACCAAAAAAAAATAAAAAATTATGCACTTCTGTTACCATAACTTAATCATTGCATTTCTCTGATAAAGTCATATAAATATGATAATTAAACTCATTGAATATTATATAACATGAAAATTTCAAATAAGCGGCAAAGTGTTAGACTATACTCAACTATCTTTATCCCCGCTGTACTTTTTATCCCCGTTTAATAAAAAATTACGTCACATCTGTCTATCTTTCTCTTTATTCATGATATGCGAAACCGATATTTCGATACACATTCTGTAGCTTATTTCTTGAAAAAACTTTAGATATATAAACATTAATACTATACAATTGGGGTTCTAATAGTGGGCAAGGGAAACAAGCTGAACGCGTTTTCAAAACGTACGCTACAGCAGTCTGCAACCATTGCAAGTCGCACTTCCATGGCGTAACGAGTTCGTGATGTGAGAAGATGAAAGCATTAACGCTAGTACACCTGAATGTATATACTCAATTCTTACCACACTAACAATACAGCTATAAGCTGAAGGAAATGAAAGTTATATTTTTCCTCTCAAAATTATAAGGTGATTTCTGATCACTTTAATTCAGTGACGTATGCGTTAGAATTATAATCGAAAAGAGCACTTGCAATTTCTTTCTCATAACAATACCTAATTAGGTTCAAATAGAAATAAAAAATTTTAATCTACCAAAAAACACTAAATAATTTCAATCATATATCAGAATCGATGTGAAACTGTGGCTTTAAAGCCGGAAAAATCACAGTACATGTCAAAAACTACAGTACATCTGCAAGTTGATCCAATTCTAAGATTATTCCTGTTCACTTACCAAAGAATTTGTATCTAAATTACTTAACCGATTAAGCCGTCTATGACACTGATGGACACATTAAAAATCGATCATGCACAAAATTGGTCTTATGCTAAATATCTTCCACTTCAATAGTAGATGATATAGAGTAGTTCAACAATTCATTAATTTATTGACCCTTATAACAGATATCAGACAAAACGAACGTCAGAATGAATTCATTGGGATTATCAATAATGAACCTTGAAAAGTTAAATTGAAAGAAAATCAGTAAAAGTGGAACTAACTTTAAAAGAGCTGTCACGTAATCGATGTTCAACAAGAAATTACATGAAATATATTATTAAAAAAAAACGAAGTAATCTATTTTTTTTCATCACAGCATATACTGTACTTGATATAAATATCCAAATACCCTTTCACTTTATGTAACTTTAGCATTTAGAAAAACCCTCCCCATATTTAAAGAGCAGCCGTCACCAAAAATCATTGATGTAAAATTATTCATCGACACGGGGAATGTCACAACAAAGATTTACGTTATGTTGCTCAAAATTCCGCAGTCCCGTTTAATTAGTCGTTACCACAAATTTTGGTCCGCTAAATGTTGATCGAGTAAATAACGAAAACATAACCAAGTTTTTGCTTCATACAATATAAATGGAAACCCAACAAAAACTAATTAAAATTTAAACTTCGTTGAATTTATTATTGGTAGACTGATCTAATGTCCAGATTACTGAACTCAGTGATGGATATCAGAAACGTTGATGCCACATATTAAAATAATTTTCCAAAACATTAGTTATCTATCTATCTAATGGGCAAGGATAAATATGGTAATTGGTAAGACAAAGGTGACCAAACTTCGGAGGTGATTTCTATATGTGGTGATATATAAGTACACAAATAAAATATTTAAGAACTCTTAAAATTCAATGATGATAAGTAAACGATATAGATTAATTATAATCGCCGTCATTGTGGCTTAATTATGTATCAAAACACGACAGGAATTCTATAATTCTACTGAGACCATAAAAATATTCTCTGTATTGAAATAATTTTCAATTTTAATATAATACTTAGAGGTGGAATTTAATAACCATAAATAAATTATAATTTGAACAGCTATTCACAGTCAATGTAAAGCCGTCAAAATCACAGCGATCAACCAAAAACAAATATTCCATCAAAAACCCTCATTCGGTATGATTTTGCCTTATAACAACTGTCATTTGGTATTATAAAAATAAATATATATTTCGAAAGTATATAGAAGTGTGTTCTAACGTATCATAAGTTGGGACACACTACTATATAGGTACCTTTTCCATACCTTTAATAACGCTAAAAAGCGTGAAATAAAGTTTCATGTTTCGAAATTATTTTATACCAAGAAAGACATTACGCAAAGAGATTTTTTTCAATTCATTCTTTTATTTTTTTTTTACGCCTATATTATATATCTATTCAAGAATTTTAACCAGAGGAACAATTTTTCAAAGATCCATCCAAATCCTGGTACATGCAGATGACATTGATGTTATACGAAGAACGACTGAAAATGCTTTAAAAGAATGAACTAGCTTGCTGAAGACTGTAGTGCCGAAGAAAAAAAAACATTTTTGTCTCTGGTACGCGATTTGTGGCATAGTGTCCAACCTCTGAATTTAATGTACTTATGGATTACCGCGGATTTTAAATAAAAATCTGTAGATTGCACAGTCAATGGTTAAGAATTTCCGCTTTGAAGCCATAACCAGTGATTGAATATACGTATATACTCATATTTTCAAAGACAGTATTTACCATTTCTCGTTCTAATACACCTTTTCCTGAAACTCATTGCATTCGATCTAATTTAATAGACAGTCTAATTTAACGATTCTATTAAAAATAATAATAAGTAATTTACAAATTGTTTTTTCTTGTTGAGAGCTATTATTACCGTGTTATTATTTTTATCACATATGACGTTGTTACATATCATCACCCAACAAATATATAACTGTATAATTAGGCGTGGTTCGCAAATTTGACTCATTCTTGACTGATTTTTAGATATTAACGACTTGGCGTAACTAATTTGATAATCATTTTATCTTATCTGTTCATTACATTCTAAAGTTGCGTTGTGAGTACGATATTGGAGTACATTTTCTTTATTGGCAGCAGCGAACTTTTAAATGAAATACTGACACGTGTAAAGAAATTTGAACCCAGTAATCATTTGAAACAAAGACTAATGTATCCTATTTAAAAATAAAATAACGATGTATCTTCCATAGGTCACGTGGAGGAAGTTAAACTTTTAATATAATTGCATTTTGCTTCATTAAGCGTAATTTAAAAAATTAAACATAGTAACTTATACATATATACAAGTGTATTTATACATATAAATGCATACGTACGTACCTACGGTCATATCAATTATATTTCCATCTTTTGACTTCTTTGACGTCAGTGCTTTAAGCTTTTGTAATCACCTGTACATACTTACCTTCCTGACTACTTGACATCCTGTGGATGCAAGTAGTCAATGCATTGCCTACTTGCCCTAAACGACCTATATACATCATATATTTATGAATATTGAAATGTATTTAACATATTGTATTCAAGCGAAGATCAAAATTTAATATATGTTCTGTAGTCCGAATAAGCAAACCGAGCGCTAGCGGTTTGTTTAACAGATGAAATGTGCAAAATTCGTGCTTATCAAATTACATGGAGCATCCGTTTGAACAAATTCTCTATAAGCCACTAAAATTGATTTATGTTATTTCAAACGCCGACATATCAGAGAAAAATCTATAGTATTTTGACAGTGAATTTAATTCACTGAATTAGTTTTTGTTAGGCCCGTTTCCTGTGTGTATTCATTATAATTCAGAACGGCAAGTCGAAGCAAATTCTAAAATTACATATTCTTAATAAGTCTACTGGTAGGTAACTTTCATATGCGATTAATATTTGCGGTTAACCGGAAATAGTGTTTGGAAGTAAATTTTGAACCAACCTTGACGATAATTTTACTTCTTTTATCATAAATGAAAGAATATTAAAAATACCAACTGGTGATTTTAATGAAAAAAAATCGATTTGCAAAGTGTATGAAAATTATTCTTGCTTATTTATCTCGGATGCATGTTTTTGTTCGACAAAACATTTTGCCCACGCCCTTATTTTGTTAGAAAAACATGTTAGGGCTCATTTCTAACAAAAATATGGTCGGAGATCCGGCTTAAAATGGCAATTTTGTCGAAAAAATTTTAACAAGCAGCTTACGAAAACGCCGTGTATATGAGAAACACTTAGGTTTTTCAAAAAATTGCTAAACGAAATTATAAATTTTACAGTGAAGCAAAATTAAAAAGAAAAATACACGGCTTTATCGCAATAAAATTAATTTTTTTTGACCCATCTTTTGAGATCATAACCTGACGTATAAATACTATGTAACAAAAATATGGAATTTTACAGAGGATCAAAAATAACAAAAATATACGCGGTTTTATCGCAATAAAACAAATATTTAAAATTTGTTGTGATAAAGCCATGCTAATTTTTATCATTTTTACTCCTCTATAAATTCTGATATTTTTATATGGGAAGGTTAGTCTTTAAAGGTTCTATGTACTTCATCGTTATAGTTTTTGGCCTTTGGTCATCGAAAATGTTGAATTTATAAGAAAGTCAAGCAAGAAGCTTAAAATTATCAAGGATTAGATTGCTAAGAACTTTTATGAAAAGTATCTTCCTTAATAGTTAACCCAACCAAAGAGCACTTCACACTACCTACTTATTAATATACTAATTGCTATTCATACTTACCTATACTAATATCCTGCTTGTTTTATGCCTTTATATATACGTACCTACCTAACTAGCAATATACTAAATATAACATGCTTTTCATAGACCTGTACACACTTACCTAACTGCCTAGTAATATCTTAGATGCGTTACTTATACCTACTTACCGATCTGCCTACTAAAACCTTCATTTTTTTGCTTCATGCCTTTGTACGTACCTGCACATACCTACCTAACTAGTAATGTACTAGTTGCTGCATGCGTTTTTACATGCCAGTTCATACTCATCTACCTACCTACTAATGTCCTAGTGACTTTGTTCAGATCTATACATACCTACCTACTTGCCTGCTAATAATCTAGTCGTTTCATGCCTTTGTATGTACCTTTGTATATACTCTTCGTATATATAGGATAGTTTCATTTAACTTCGTATAAAACTTTCATACTTACCTGCTAATATCTTAGTTATTTTAGTACTTTGCTCATATGTGTACATAATTACTAATTTACCTACCTACTTATATCTTAGTTGCTTCATGTCTTTATATGTACTATTACATATTTACTTACTTATTTATTAATTATTTTCTCGCTTAAGTCAAGCAAGTCTAATCTGGTGAGTCAATCCTCTCACTGAGCCGTTCTTTTCATCAACTACATCATCAAATCTTCGCATCACCTGTAACCAAAGAACTCATCACACAAGTCAAACAAGCCAAAGTTGATGAACCGCATCCTCAGCATTAAAGAGTTCCTTTTAACATTTCACCATTTTCCATTATGCAACTCTGGCCATTACTTGTAATCAAAAATCCGTCAAAATAAGTCAACGAATTTAGAGTCTGTGTATCTACTGCCAACATTGAGGAGTTCACGTTACTATCCTCTGCCTCCAATTTTAGACTCTTGTCATTACTTGTGAACAAAAACTCGTCAAGACAAGTCAAACTAACCCAAAAACGATGATTCTCCTCTTACCGGTTCCATTAGCGGACACTAGTCACCATTTGGAACCAAAATACTCGTCATGACGAATCAAACTCTATAATTTACTCGTCGCCATTAAATAGTAAAATAACTCTTCGCCTTCCGGCACCATCATCCGACCCAGGCTACCACGTGCGGTTAAAATTCTTACAAAGACAAGTCAAATGAGTTAAAACCCGGTTTGAAATTTCTCAAAGGAGTCTTATATTCTCATCTATTGAGAAGTTCCTCAGGATGTCTCCAGAATCATTAATCAAATTCTAACCATATTATTATATAGACCTATCCAAAGGTATTTCCTTTCAAACAAAAAATAGTCATGAAAATCAGTCAACATGTCACTGAGTCACAACGAACAAACCTAAAAGGAAGATAGAATACATACGTATCGAATTGAAAACCTGTTCCTTTTTTTAAGTTGGTTAAGAAATATTTAAGGTTCCATTTAACATTTTTGTTTCTTTTAATCTTCTTACGTGAAACAATAAGTTTCAAAATGACATTAAATGACCTCCTGTCCTTACAGTTTTTTTTAACAAGGGGCTTGAAAATTTTGTATTACCCGGTCAGAAAATATAACTACTATCATTTAGTTTGAAATTTGATTTGATAATATCAGGAGACTGAAGAAATATAGATAAATGTAGAACTCCACTTTATGTGTATTCCTACAAAAGTCGATTTTATTAACTCTTGAATAAGTTGCATTAAAAAAGTAATTAACTTCTGTAGATAAAGAAGAGAAAGTGCTTAAACGAAAACTACAAAATTTCAACGCTTCTGCAATTTTTAGGGTTCCATACCTCAAAATGAAAAACGGCAACACCTTTAAGATTACTCACTCACTGAAAATATAGCATCACCCCCCCACCCCCCCCCCCACCCCGCCCCCATAACCCAGAAACTACTGAGCCAAGAGTCGTCAAAAAGGGACCAAAACATTTTTGAAAAATTCCCTACGATTTTACGCCTGTGAAAGATATAGTAAGCAATATATTGAAGTTGTAAAAAAAATAATGTATGTAAGTAGTTTAACAGGAATACTATGTAATACTATGTATGTATACCCTTAAAAATTCATGAGTTCCTAAATTTGTATGGAACCCTCGTACTGCAAATTCTGCTCATACTTGACAGGTTTTCTTTTATTTTTTTTGTTAAATTCGAATTTGACGAATAATATATAGGTATTTCATTTCCTAATTAAATAACAACTTCATATGGATAATATAGTCTAACTTTGGTGGATAAATATACAAGTAACTATACAGATAACTATACAAGATTGCCAACATTTATTTGTCGAGCTGAAGTAAAATCCAGTCGAAGATTTTAAACCGTTAAATTCAGAAGAAGAGGTTCGTATAAACAGATTACAGTCACGCCTTATCTATTTGAAACGATATATTTTTTGTCACCGAATTGATACTCTACTCACATATGAGTAGAGTATCAATTCCCTCACTCTGCCCTCTATCTGTCTGTCAAAACTTTATCATCTAAACGTTACCCAAAACGTCTGTAGACATATCTACAATAGCAATAATTTCCAAATGCGATCAAATTCAAAAAGGAATCTTAAATTTTTATAATTTAGCCCTCGATATAGATATTTTAAAGCATTTCAATTCAGAAAATATGCTAAAATACAATGACTTCCGTTACGGTCATAACATATTTACCTTAAAAATATTAATTTCCGATTAGCATATTGTAATTTATGTATAGCATTATTACAAAATACAAATAATTATTTAAATTTAATTTTTTAAAACGCAAAATAAAATTATGATACAATCATTATAAAAATTATTTTCTCAAAGTCAAGTCTTAAAACAATTTTTACTTTATAATTCTAATAAGACAATCGATGTATAATTTTCCGATGCAAATTATTTTCACTGAAAACTGTTTTTATACATTGATATAGAATATTAAATCTATACTTAGATAAAATTTAAAAAAAAACACATTTAAAAAAGTACAAATACGTACCAATTTACTATTGTTACAATGAGATGTTTTTAAAAATATATTCTTAAAGCATTTTAGAAACAAAAAAGTTATCTTAGAATTTGGCACGAAGAATTTATTGTCTTTATATCACAAGTAAAAGAAAAAAAATGTATTTTCTATTTCTCCGGGGAATTAATACCTGCCTGACAAACTTAAACATGGGGGAAGACGATCTTAGTCATTTCATGTTTCCGTTTTCTCTAAATTATACATTTTCTATGTTTATTTATAAACTATTAACTTGTAAAATGTTATTTCTTATCTACATGAGATCTCTCTTAGCAGCTGCCAATAAAACCAGTCTAAAATTAATAATACTATATATAAGAAAGAATTATATCGAAATCTAGTACTGTATAAATATGTATATCTCTATTCATATGTTTATGTTCCTGTATGTATATATGAATGTTTTGTGGTCGCATTGTGGTGTATATCGTAGTTATTTTTTGTATTATCTGTATACATGTTTTTTTATTTTATTTATTTTACTCCTTATTTGATTTTTGTTTTGCTCTATAGTTTATTTCTTCTAACCGAGCAAAAATGACATGTATTCAAAAATTGCGCAGAACAGACACAGGAATTGATTTAATCAGTGTTGCCAAGCCACCTCTTCATCTTGACATTGACAAAGGTTCTCTCTTTAAAAGAGAACGAACTTCATAAAGTAAAATATTTTTGTTTTATTTTATTTTTTGTATGTGTACATAATATTGTTACTCTAATGCACTTATTAAGCTTTACGACAATATTATATAATTGCGCATTATCCCCAGGGCGCGATTCCTATTCACACCTGACCATATCTTTTTTATTAGTTTTAAAAACAAATAAATGTTATTAATTAGTATTATATTTAAATGGACGAAACATTTCATTATATTTTAAATTTCCCATGTTTCATTGATTATTATGAAAATTGTCCATTTGCAATAAACGATTAACATCAAGTGGTATTATTCGCAAAATAAATGATTCTTTTATATTTTATATCGTAAATATATAAAAACATATCGATCACTATTACTTACAACAAATATTTCAAAATATATTAAATTAATGGACATATATGTAAAAAGCAAATTATGTAATCATTTTTGTTTATTCTTATTCGATTCATAAATATACATTTCCTTTAATGTTTTTAAATTCACATTATATCTAGTATGTAAAATAAACGTAAAAATGTATTGAATGCTACGATATCATATATGTACCGCACAAATTGTCATAACCTATAATAGGCAAACGTCAAAAATGTTTTATCTGACATTCAAATATACTTAAGAATTGAACTATTGTACAAAATAATAATAGGTAATAAGTAAAATTTTAAATTAAATATGGCCGGTTTCGGTGAATATTCCGGTTACAATCGACCGTTTGGCTTTGATCGGCCTATAAATAATGAGCAAGACTTTTATGATATAAGGTATCAGCAAATGTATGGTTACCAAACGCCGCTGCACGAAGAATATCAAGGACCTCCTTTAGTTATAGATGAAAGCCCAGATGATGGTAAGAGATATATAAGTTGATATTATTTATTTCATCTCACATCTTATAACAGCTACGGTAACAAGCTTTGGCTCCACCGTATGTGCACGAACCTTTGGCCTATAACATAATATGAATCGTTTTATTTAAACACGAAATATTGATGTTCTCTAGAATTTTATTGAAAACTAATTATTTTCACATCTTTAGAATAAAGCGTTTTTGTTATAATCTCTAAATAGATTTATGTTACGCTTGCAACAAAAGCATGAGATTCTATCACTGGAAGTTTTGAATGAATTAATTACATCATCTATAAAAGGGAACAATTTATAAATATATCAATATTTTTAAAAACATTGAGCAATATTTCAATTTATTGATATAATATGTATAACACAGAAATTAGGGTTAATAAAATTATTTTTTGAAATCTTATAGAATCGTCAGCACTTGTAACAACTGGAATCAACGTAGCCAGTTTAATAACTGAAAACTTACTCAGCCATCCATTTATAGTTTTAAGAAGACAATGTCAGGTAAGATTTGATTTATTTGTTTTTGTTTCACATTCCGCTATTAAATTAATTTCTAAAGATTATTTGCAGTAGACTCAAGCTTTTCTTTTACTCTCCAATCTCAGCGACATAATATGTTCTAGACAAACACCTTCACCGTGTTCAGTCATTATTTAAAAAAATATTCATTAAAATTGTAACAAAGTCAGTAGGAAAGTACTATTATGATAATATAATTTTTATTGAAATACAAAAAAAATATTTACTGAGTCTTATTAATACTTCACAAAATTGTGTTTCTTTCAGGTCCACAACACTATGAAGAATTACCATATAGTACCTTATACACTACTCCCTGTGATTGTGAAGTTGCACAGCCGACAAGAAATCACCACACTATGGAAGGGCATCGGCTCAACCTGTGTAGTAAGAGGTGTTACATTGGCACTTGAAGATTTAATATCTAAATTCACTCCATGGCCCAAGTACGTTTTGGAAAATGGTTTTTGTATTTTTTAACAATTCATACTCACTTTTCACTCCTGTATTCTGAGCTTTGTAATATTTACATTGCTGCCAATATATTTCCCTGAAGGCCATGATGTTGCAAAACAAATACTGATTTATATTATGACAAGAGGCATTTTTATAAATGTTAAGATTATAAGATTATCACAGTGTTTTTGGTTAAAATAGGTATTTCCTATGTTTGAATACAAAGCTGTAGTCAATAAAACCAAGTAGCATTAACAATAAATGAGCAAGAGAATGTTAGTTCAAATACCACATACACATCTTGAAAACTGTCATTTAATATGACACCATCGGTTTGACAACAGAAGAAATGGTGCATCTGTACTTGTCCAACTGCTGTAAATCGCGAGAGTTGGAATTTGAGTGTTTGGGTCACATAGCTTATTTGCTTTAGTTTTTCAGTTCTTTTAATAAGATCTAGTTAATCGTCAAGCCTTAATATTATGTATTGGCCTTTACGAACATTTGAATGTTACCTAACAGTTGAAATAGCCATATAAAAAGTTACTACCTAATAAAATAACTAATACATATTTGTTGCTGAGCAGCCTTCTATGATTATTGTCAACAAATTATATTAGTTCAAGGTAAAAAACTGTTTGAATCTTGTCAACCATGCCGCTTGTCAACATTCTTTCCAATCATTTGACTTTAATTTTGTTAATAATTCATGTTTATATTTTGATAACAAAAGAAAAAATTTAATGTCAAGAACATATTTTTCTTTGCTTCAAAATGTAGCGTCATTTGTACAACATATTCTGTAACATTATGCTATTTAATTTTTGTTTATCCTAGGTTTCTGAGCAATGTTCCACATTGTTTGTACAGTTGAAAAGTCATTGTGAAGTAAACTTCTTGTAATACCCCTTTTTACTTCCTAGAATCTCTATGAACTTTTAACCAGTATAGTGTTGAAAAAACTGTTACATGAATAAATATATATATATATATATATATATATATATATATATATATATATATATATAAAATTATATTATATATATAGAAATTATGAAAACATCAATTTTTAAGCTAAAGGTTAATGGGAATTGGAAATTAAATAAAGGCACTTAGAATTACCATGACTTGACAAAACTACAAAACATTACCAACATAACAAAAATGAGTATTTTTGGAGAGGATCAGAAAATCAAAAATTGTTCTGCTATGAATATTCTAAATAATCATAGTGACAAGCTTTTAGGAGGAAAAAGAAATTATTGGCTTGTTGACCTTGCTGGTTCAATTGAAATTCAAACTGATATACCTTATGAATGAAAAACTGCAGAAGTTCAGGTCACTCCATTTACATTTGAATAAAGAAAAATACAAAAAAATGGCTAAGCACATGTCGGAAAACATATAGAGTGTGGTTCCGCAGAAACATTTTCTTTAATTGAAAGTTATAGTGCTAATAACTAAAAGTTTTTTTCAGATTGATTGAACCCATGGTTAAATAAACCTATTAAGTATGATAAAACTCACACTTTGAAAATTCCATACACTTAGGCATGTATAAACTTTAAAAATATTATGAAATATGGTATTTCCATTAAATCATTTACAAATATAAATATTATTTTTAACTATGTAATATCATAATTTTCCAGTAAAGTTCTAATAATGCTGTTTTTTTCATAATTTTGACTATAGACATTATGGAGATAAGGAGGGGTGGAACGGGCACAATTTTTTTATGAACAGACAGGCGGACATGCAAGTGATTTTACGAGAATTCTGTTTTTCCTTTTGAGGTACAGAACTGAAAAGTTAAGGCCTGGTTACACGGGACGAATGACTGGCATGCCAATGGGACAGTACTCGCCCTGTTTACTCGCATGCCAGTAGCTCGACTCGCCTTGCGCGGTCACACATATGCGATTTCGTGGCATGAAAGTAGACAGCCACTATCCTCTCGCATTCAATAGGTGCTAAGCTGGTCTACACGAACAATGTTATCGCAAAATACACAAGTGGCTGTTGTTCATTCCGTAACCAAAGCGGTTACAAAAATACTTTGCGCTGAAATCGCTGAACAAAGAAAGAAGAAAAAGAGGATTTGGATTAGGAATTGGATACAAAAGAAAGGGACAACACATGGAATATTTAAAGAGCTACATGATGAAGATCTCCGAGAATATAAAGCAGTAATGAGAGTGACGCCTACATAAGTTGACGTCCGTGAGGGATGCGAACTGTTGTCGGAGGTGTGGTGGGGTAGGCGAGTGGCGAGTGAAAACAAAAAACTCGCATGCCAGTAGCTGTCCCACTCGCACGTGCGAGTTACTCGTATGATGCGGTCACACGGGGCGAGTAGCTGGACGCTACTAACTCACCTCTGGCCACTCACACGCCAACTCGCTCTGTGTAACCAGGCCGTAGCATACAAGTTGAAAACTAATATTTTGCAAAAGGACATAAAAGTTGAAACCTAGATTTCATGTTCAAAAACCTATTCAATGATATTCCACTCGATGGACCACTACAAAAAATATTTCTTCCATTTTACATATGTACTATATGTTATTGACAATTTCCATGAACAAAATTTCATTGCCATAGTTCTCAAACTGTGGAAACTTTGAGGATTTATAATAAATTGGGTATTCTGAAATTATATGGGGAAACCCTGAATGGTAACCACGAAAGGCAAACAAGAGTAATTTTATAAACGAGACAAAAAAATAAAGACTAACTTAGCTTATTTTTGGTGGTAAAAATTGAGAAAACAATTTCTCTTCCAACTAGTGTTTCACTTTACAACTGTAGAATGAATATAAAAAACTTACAAATAATAAACTTGTCATAAAAATAAACAATCAATCATAATAGAAACATCTTTACAATTACTTTCCATGAAAGAAATTCGAAAGAAAAAAACAGATCCCTTATAAGATCCCTCACTGGCCTGCCTATCTGTCTGTCGTAGCTGGTTATCTCAGAAATTGTTTGGGACAGAAATTCGAAATTTTACATTGTAATAGATCATATTAGCCTGCATATTTTGTAGTGACTATCACTTTGAAATTTTTGTATGATAATTGTAGAAAGGCACATTAAATATTCCAAGACACCCTCAGAGCACGCATACCAGAGATATACCTCTATCTAGGAAGTTACAGACACACCATAACAATTATTTTAGTTCTTATAATTTTTGAGAAATTCACGATATGCTTGTTTAAAATATTCAAGTCAAAATCATAATATAAGAAAAAAAATATTAACATTTATAATTAGTTTACTCGAAACTCTGAAATGTTCAAAGTTCGTTTGTAGCTATAACAGTGAGAATAATTTATTTTTGACAGGTTTTTGTGTTTATTTTGTTATACTGGATATCACATTTTACCACCTGTAAAAATGTATTGGTCATAAAATGAAGACAAAGGTGTAGTAATAATAAGTAATAAAATAAATTAATCGAATAAATTTGATCCAATTAAAGAAAATATGTTCATTAATCTGACAACAGCAACTTGGATAAAAAATGTTCAATGAGATAAACAAAAAAGATGTACAATTTGTCATATTTTCATATAATTTATTCATAGATGATGAAATGGTATACTTTGGTCATTATTTTTTCAAAATACTTTTTGAAGATCACCGAGATTTGCAGTCAAATTATAGTGTTTGCGAAATTCGAATAGCTTTCTGTATTAATTTATATCTGTATAAATTATGCCCTGTACCAAAGAAAATTGCAATAAGAGCAGAAATGGCTTAAGGCTAGGACAACAAGGTGCCCTAAATCTTTTATATGCCACACAAAGTATATCCAAGCACTGTCGATTTTTATTAATATTTTCTGCACATAAATTGTTTTATCTTCTACGAGAGGATGCAATGGTTTTCCCCTCTGAAGTTTCAATGTGGTTTCCGGTAGTTTTAGAAGTAATGATTACGGGAAAAAGAATGAATAAAATGTAACGCGTCACATTTTTTTTTATATATTGCAATATTGATTTTGCCCAAAATTACCTTCTGCGTTCGCTTTCAAGCTCAATAATACATAATGAAAAGTTATCTAACGGCTTAATTGTTAGTAAATTTGTTATGTAAATAGTTTCTATTAGTACAAAAGAATATATTCTACTTCATAACTTGCTAATTAATACCTTTTTAACTGATTGGTACATGATTAATGCGTGATTTACACACCAGAAAAGCTCAATTTGAAATAATGCCACAAATTGGTGATTAAATCTCTATTACAATCTTTTATCACGTTCATTAAAAGAGAATTAATGAGGATAAGAAATAACAAAAAACATAAATACTTGAACCGATTTTAAAGTACATCAGTTACACTGTACGATTTAATACATTAACTAAAAAATGTTGTTGCGAAGTTGTTTAACAGTTGTTAAAGCTATAGACAAAGAAGCAGAATGTCTCAAATACCTAACGAACATTTTCGCATCTTTATCAGATGCCAAATTGAAAAAAGGTATTTTTGTCAGCCCCGATATAAGAAAATTGATGAAAGACACAGAATTTCATAGAAAACTCAGTGAAACCAAGTTATAAGCATGGACTTATAAGAAATAGAACGTAGACATCAAGGAAAGTGGATTAGAAGCATGTTGGCGGACTACTGTTGGTTGCTGAAGGGAGACAATCCGAACAACGATTTTAAGAAAAAATCTCTGAATAGAAGCTTCGGGCAGAAAAGGGCAAGACACCACTGAGATTTTTGTTCTGTAAATATGTTAAGAGATATATCACCTATGCATTTTAATTGTATTTAACTGATAGATATAAGTATTTTTACAAATAAACAATTTTTACTATATGGAGGTATCTTTTTTGTCTATTTTTCATTGTCCCTTTTCTAAAAAATCTGAACGTCTTGGAGAAAAACTGATTACATATTCGTAATTAGCTCTCCATAATACCTCAAAATCGGTCCTCAAATCTCAGAGAGGAAAAAAAAAGTCAAATTTGCAGGCCTGTTAGGTACGTTATGTTCAGCACACGTCCTAAGGTTGTATATGTGCAACCATTCATATACAAATTAATTATTTTCATTATAATTACTTAAAAACATGTGTTTTTGTTGCTTTCACGGTTGGTAAAAAAATAGGTTAATCATTATAATATACTGTTAAACCATAAGGGTCTTCTAAAAATATTTTGCATTCAATTTATTTCCATTTTTCATTACCTGAAATGAAAAGTACCACTGAAAAATTTTAACAATCATTATTTTTATATTTCAGAGACATTAATAAGTGCAAGTCTGTCCTCCAATTTTTGCAGCACATATTGTTAAAATGGTAAGTTCGTTTTCATTATGCTAACAAAATAGATAAGTTTGCACAAATACATAAAAAATATACTGCTTGTTATTGTATTGTATCGTATCATGCTTGTAAAAAGTATATTGCTGCTTCATGAAAAGTATATTTAACTGCGAAGTTATTAACTGAAAAAAATTCATGTGGAACATTTACAGTGGCAATTATAATACTAAAATTTTTTTAATTGCTTTTGTCATATGAGACATCAATTGAAAGAGCGACTTTTGTATGATTCCAAATTTTTACTTTAGAATTTATGTAAAATAGTTCTGGATAGATTCCTTAGAGATGTCCAAAAAATTTTTCAGTCTATTTGACATGAGAACTTGAAAGGACAATGCCCGGGGTGTGACGTACTCATAAAATAAAATCATATCGAAAATTTTCCATACGTTCTAATTTTAAATGACACATCTTATAATCACAGTCGTTTTGACTTATGAGACTACTGTAACTGTATTTAATTATAAACAAGTATTTGACATAAAAAAGTATAATATTAATTGAGATCATCATCCATTTTGTTCTGTGGTCAAAGTGTCTGCAGTCTTCACACAAAAAGTGCATGCTCCATACATATTGCAGTGTTACATATTTTACAGACATATTTAGTTTTCCTATCTTTTTTCTAGGACACTTTGCACATCTCTGAATCTTATTAGATTTTTAGCCAGTGGTTCTTGTAAGTTTTCTAGAGACTTCAAAGTACTCGGCAATACTGGTGCGTATATCTCTAGAGCCTTTGATTCTGTCTCCTTGTGTTCAAATTGTTCTTTACTAAAGATAAACCCAATGCACATATAAACTTGCTTCCCAAAATTTCATTTATTTATCTCAATGCCATTATTGAACATTTATATGGTCATAATATTTTTTCCTGTGTGATTCAATAAAGCAAAGAATCGTAAGAGGCCTACGTTTAGAATTTCATGAAACATCTCAAGTTCTTGATACCTTGTCAACACCGCTTTTTGTATCATCAACATCGCTTTTGGTATCCTTATAAAATGTAATAATCGAAGGTTTTTGCCGATTTCCAGACTCAACTCAATTTCTGTTTCATGATGCAGTGATGACATATGTAAATCACTTTTCGTGGTTTAGATACATAAGATAATATAGTAATACCTTTTTGGAATTCAAATATTGTAGTCTTTACTTCGTAATTTTTTTGGAAACTGGAAGTATGCCAGTTTTATTGGCACATAAAGTTCCAACAACTCGTGAAAAAATTATCCATTGTAACGTTACATGAAGATTGTGTAACGGATTGTACTATTCGGTCAACTACATCAATCGGTTTATTACTGAGAGCATAAAAACTGCTTTTGGGTTGCTTTCCGCAGTTTATTTCCATGTTAAGTGTATAATATGTCTTATTGTCTACCAAAGCATAAATTTTTATACCATACTTCACTTTTTTGATGATATATACTGACAAAAACCACATCTACCTCTGAAAGCAACCAGTTCTTCATCCAACATTAGATTTTCAAATGAAATGTAATCATTTTGATAGTTCTTTACAAATTTTTCAAAAATATTTCTAATTGCTGCTGCTAACCTATCTTTCTTCATGCTCTCGCTTTGTGCAGCTGCACTGTCAAATCTCAAGTTTTTCAGTAAAAAAGCATATCAATTTCTACTCTTAGTGTCTAGAAAGATGTTCCATCCCTGTGCCATCGGTAGCCCAAAAATCAATCGTGCTTTCGAGACAGGAACATGCTAAATCTGATATAAACAATAACCCAAAGGATACCTCTATTTGCGCCTTTGTTGTCTCAATTTTTTGAGGATCGTTACATGTTTTGCATTCGAAATTTTTCATTAGTGTGGTTCACAATTTCGTCAACCATGTCGTCAGAAATAAAAATTTTAATGCACTGAAGTCTGTAGGTGAGAAATAACACTTTGAGCTCTGATGCGAATGTTACTCCGGTATGGATCTTTTTTCATTTTGTTACTTGATCGCTACCCTTGTGGAATATAGAAGCTCTAAGCTGCCATAGTTCGGAAAGTGTCCGAATCAACTTCACTATTTGTGTCGCTTTGAATGTTCATATGGTCTTATTCACTATCAGATTCTAATTCTACACTCGCATGTTCTGATGTAAAATCATCTTCTTTGTCTGAAAGTGCTCTAATTATGTCAGATTCTTTTATCTGGGCTATGTTTTACATAAAAAATTATCTGAAGATATACTTGAGTACATAAAATACACAAATTAAATTAAATAATAACAAAACACAAACTGGAACACGTACCTTTTTGACAAAGGTGTGGTATGTGACACCCAGGCACACTTTGCAAGCGTGTGATGAGTACGATGTCAGCCCCTGGACTAATTCACTAGCACTAGCTGGAGTGGCAATGTCACATTACGAAAACAAACTCTCTCGCTTTTATAGTTCTGAAATAGCAATTTTTTAACTACTGGTGTGTGACACATCCTACTTCATAAACGGGAGGTTAATAGAAAATAAAAAATGCTTTTAATTTTTTGTTAATTGCAATTTTTAAAAAAATGGGTTTAAAAATCTAAATTTTAAGCTCTTGAGCAGAAAAATTTATTTTTTTTAAGAGTAAATATACACATATACTATCGCCATATATTGTTTCCGTGTATCATTAATGATTTAAGCAGCGCACACTAAGATATCTTTCTCATGAACGTTTTTTTCCGACTTAGTCAATATTGTTCATCATAAACCCAGTAATTTTAACAAAATTTTCATAAATTATACATCTTATAAACCTTCCACACAAACCAATCTCTCGTTTAATGAAAACTGAAAAACTGTGTTTTAAGTTAAAACTGAAAGACTGTGTTGGATTAATAACTTAAAACAAGAATCTGTACAGTAGTTACTAATAAAATTGCATACATATAAACAAACAGACTTGGCGGGTGACTTTGTTTTACAATATGTATTAATTTATTGGGGGGGCAAATAAAGTAATCGAATTTTTCTTTTCATTTCTTGTGTCATAGTATTATTTCAAATATGATAGTTCTAGAGATATTGATATAAGTATCTTACATTACAAATTCCTAAGCTTGTAATTTATTATCAAAAACTTGTTCTCTCTTCAATTTGTTTTTTTTTACTGTTTGCAGATTTTTTCTTTGATAGTAAATGAATATCAAAAAAAGAATTTGTAGACTAAATGAATATTAATAAAAAATTAACGTTACATATTTATTTTTAAGCTTAGTTATACTTTGAAGTATTTGTTGCAAATGTACACATTTTTACAATTTTAATATTTGTAAAATGAAAGCAATGCATCTTTCAAACTTTTTCTCTATTCACAATAACAAAATGAAAATATAAAGTTAAAGAACATTAAATTACATATTTCTTTTGAAGAACAAACCTTATCTGAATATTTTTTTGTTAACTTTCTGCTCGAATGTTTATCATATTATAACATCAAATGTACACATTTTTACAATTTCAATATTTGTAAAATGAAAGCAATGCATCTTTCAAACTTTTTCTCTATTACAATAACAAAATGAAAATATAAAGTTAAAGAACATTAAATTACATATTTCTTTTGAAGAACAAACCTTATCTGAATATTTTTTTGTTAACTTTCTGCTCGAATGTTTATCATATTATAACATCCACCGTTAACCTACAATCGTTGACATACACCCAGACACCACTCCATTTTATTAACATCTTGAGGAGACGTCCCCCTTGCTTCTCACTAACTACATCGATAATGCTATAATTAAAGTAGACAAGAACAGAAAATGTGCTTTTAAACTCATGTTGTATACTAAAACTTTAAACTCTTCACACACTTTTTTATAGAATTTTTGGAAAATTATTTAATTTGTACTTCTCAATTATTACGTTTTAACCGGTATTTATAAAATTATCAAAGTTTATTTTTCTAAATAATAACTTCTTTTGAGGTCTCATGAACAAGGAAGAAATATTTTAACGTTACTATAGAGGGAATATCACATACACTTTTTTTATGATCTGTGCAACTTTCCACTGCTCAGGCAGTCGTTCTTCTTAAGATGGCATTGTAGATAAAAGTCAAATATAATAAGCCTTCATTTGGTAATTCTTTGAGAATCTTCACCGTTATCATGTCATAACCAGGAGCTTTATTTAAATCTAGTTTCCTTATCGCTTGTGATACTTCATTTTTAGTAAAGCTCTTTATTGGAAAATCTAATTGATGTACTTGTTGCAAGTAATCAGTCACTTGTCCAATCTTAGTTGATCCAAGGTCAGGGTTCGGGATGAATACCGTTTTCAAGTGTTCGGCAAATGTCTGTGCTTTCTCAGCAGCATTAACAGCTCAGCTGTTATCTGCTTTCCGTATAGGAGGTTGTGCTGCAATTGGGCACATCAAGTGTTTAGTCGCCTTCCACAGAGAGTAATCCGACGCAGCCGTGACGTCGAGACCCTTCAAATATGATTGGACACGATTGTTTCAGTTTTCAACCAACAAACGTTTAAGTCGACATGTCAAAGAATTTAAAAGCGTTTTATCTGCTGGGTAACGGGTCTGCTGCCAACGTTTTCGAGTACTACGTTTCAGAGCTAGTAGTCTTCTGATTTCCAGCGGACATTTATATTTACTGGAAGCAATACCCTCAGTTTCAGGTGTAGCAGACCAGGCCGATTGTTGAACACTGTGGTTAAAATGCTCTACAGCATTCGCTATGTCCTCATCCGTTTTAAGAGGGAGGTTCATGTTAAGTGATGATGATACTGACTCACAAAATTTAATCCAGTCTGTTTTATGAGTATGGAGTCTACATTGCCTTTTATTCCATGTGACTTTCCGCTTCAGTATAATTTCCACAGGAGAGTGGTCAGAAGATAGGTCAAACCGAGAGTTACATGTAAAATATGTGTCAGCTATTCCCTTTATTACACAAAAATCGACCAGATCGAACATCCTATTTATGTCAGTTGGCCAGTACGTTGGTACGCCAGTTAAGATGACTAAGAGGTTAAGATTTTCGACTGCCCTCATCAACTGCCGACCTTTCGGCGAGATAAGGCGGGAGCCCCAGGAAGTGTGTTTCGCATTATAATCACCACCCGCGCTAATGTTTGACCCAAAGTAACGAAGAACTTTTCATAGTAATCTTGTTTCAACTTATGTTTTGGGGGACTGTACAAAGCCGTAACCGTGAGTGGTCCTGTCCAGTCATCGACGACTACATTTGTTGCCTGAATTTCGCTTGTGCAATAATTAGTCGTCTCGTAGTGTCTTATTTGATTTTTAATTAATACGGCACTTCCTCCATGTGCTTTACCACCAGGATGCATCGTGTGATAAAATTTGTAGCCATCAACTCTTAGATAACTCTTTTCAGTAAAGTGCGTCTCAGAAATCAAAAGTATGTCAACGTCATACAGTGTAATAAATGCTTTTACCTCAAGGGTGTGTTGGGACAGCCCATTGGCATTCCACAGGACTATTTTGAGGGAGTCGAATTCGTCAGTTTAGTCATTAGTGTTAAGATTAGATTAGTCTTTGTCGTCAATTGTTGCATCATTTGTTTCATCATCATTAATAATTCTTGTAAGTCAGTAGAGCTAGATTTGTCATTAGGGATTTCTCCTTTGTCCTTATTTTTTAACAGCGCGTCCCTGTAATTTGTTGCTTGTACTCATTTAGTGAGTCCACTACCAGACTGCGACGGTGGCAAGTGGCGAGGTGGCGAGTGGTGAGGTTTGACAGTGGCGAGGACGTGTAAGATAGGACTTTATGATGCGCGTCTGATAGCCTAATCTTGCACACTTAGGCGTACGCTACCGGTCCTAACTCAGCTTTTTCTAGGTACATACCTACTAGCATAACTATGCACCGAGGCCTAGCACCATTTTCCCCCCCTTAAGCCCCGAAGAGGTAAAATCTTACAGGTCTATCAGTCTACTGCCTATTCCATCGAAGGTTATAGAGACTCTATTCCTGAGCAGACTAATGCCGATTATAAAAGAGAGGTGCTTAGTTCCCAACCATCAGTTTGGATTCCGTCAAAAACACTGCACAATTGAGCAAGTCCATCGACTCGTTGCTAATATAAATTCAGCCTTCGAAAAAAAAACAATACTGCACAGCCACTTTCTTAGATATATCTCAGGCTTTCGACCGTGTTTGGCATGATGGGCTCCTCTTCAAGATCAAGCAGTCCATTCCGGTTAATTATTATAAATTCATAAAATCATATTTAGAAAACAGACATTTTTTTGTAAAACAAGATGAAGACGTAACCTCCCTACATGCCATTCAAGCGGGTGTACCACAGGGCAGTGTAATGGGTCCAACCCTGTATCTTCTATACACTGCAGATCTACCTTGTACAGAAGGAGTTGTCACTGACACATTTGCCGATGATACAGCTATACTATCGACGCATGATTCTCCAGACGTGGCATCTCAAAAACTGCAAAAGAGTTTAGATGCAATTTCTGGCTGGCTGAAAGATTGGCGAATTAAAGCCAATGAAACCAAGTCTGTGCAAGTCACGTTTACCAATCGAAAATTTTCATGTCCTCCGGTAACATTGAACGGAGTACAAGTTCCACAAGCTGATGAAGCTAAATACTTGGGAATGTACCTCGACAGGCGGTTAACTTGAAGAAAACATATTTTCACTAAGCGCTTAGCAATGGGACAACAATTACGCAAAATATACTGGATGATCAGAAGAGAGTCACAACTATCTCTTGAAAATAAATTGTTACTATACAAGTGTATCATTAAACCAGTCTGGAGCTATGGCCTACAATTGTGGGGAACGTCAGCAAATTCAAACATCGAGATACTACAAAGATTCCAGTCAAAGATTTTACGCATAATAGCTGACGCATGGTACTTAACCAATGATAGGCTGCATAGTGACCTGAACATAAAAACTGTTAAGGAACAAATTTTGGAAAGCACTGAAGCGTATAAATGTCGGATACTGCAACATCCGAACGATCTTGCGAAACACCTGATGGATGAGTCGAATCTGCCGAGGAGACTAAAAAAAAGTACCTCAAGATCTACTACTGTAGATAGCTGCAAATAAAGCGGACGTGCCACTGGGCACGCACCGTACATAGCCATCTAATAAGCGTATAGACGATACCAATTGCTAAATGTCTGTCTGACAGATCGCAAGGGAAAAAAAAAAAAAAAAGACAATACTTAAAGTATTGGTTGTTTTTATCAAGAGCTTTGACATATTGCATCATCAGGCCAACCTCGATGTGTAAGAATACAACAAAACCCTTCAGTTCCTGCTGTCACTGGCCAAGATGACAAGTTACCATCCCTTAAATGTGTAACATCAAATTAACAGTCTAGTAGTAGAATATAGCAAAATTCAAAAGTACCTGTAATCTAAATCTCTAACTTTGTCTCATGTGTGGTCAAACTACACATCTGACACGATGCAAGTCAAAGGAATAAAATGTTGACCCTTTTTTTTAATTTGGTTTTTAAAAGTAATGGGACACGTGTTCCATTTAACTTGCCAAATTCACGGCTTCATTATTGGATAGCGTTATAGTCCAGACTAGAGGTGTGCAAATTGTATCAGTGAAAAGAATAGAGTGATATCATTTGATTGGAAAGATATATATGACTCACTTATATCTTTAGCTCGATAGTTAAGTATCTCAGTACTCCGAGTTATTAACGAAATTATTTTTTACACATATGTTGAACAATGGTTACACAACGTGGTGATAAAAATAATGACTGAATATTATGCACTATTGTTTGAAAATAAAAATAAATTCTACAAGATTAATATTTAGGACTCAACCTAGATTCAAATTATACATGAAATAACTTTAATGATAATTATATAAATTGGACTAGATTGGTGTATTTATACAATTTTAAATTAAAATTTTGAACTGAAACAAAAAAGTGTTTATTTATACAAGTATTTTGAGCGAACTAACTATCTCTAAAAAATAAAAATATACTTTATCACGGTATTCACATTTAATCGTGAGTAGCTACAGTTGCATATTTGACTAAACAGTTCGATTGTTTTCTTTCTCTTTCATGTAACGTCAAAACATATACTTTTATTGTCTATCTTCACAATGCACATAAAAATTCACAATTCACAGTGAGTGAAATGATTGATTTGGTGAAACGAAAAAGACGGCGATCACTCCTGAGCTAGTGAGCGAGTGGTAGATATGATCATAACATATGAGCTATATCTTTTATACCTCTCACTCATGAGTTACACATCTCTAGCACGGACTACCGTTACATAACTCGTACAGCATCGTTCACTACACCAAAACAAATTTCAAAAGTTTAATCTGACAGCTTATGTTTGAAATATATTACATGACTGCCCTGATCGAAATCTACCCCTATTTATTCGAAAAAGATATCTTTTTTCGCATTAAAATGTTTATATAGTAGTTTGAGCTAAAATATGGGTTATTCAATCAGATGCAGAAATTTTCACCAATTCTAGATGGAAGCTTACTAAAATGTCGATTACTTTTTAATGCATAAAGGTTTTCACAATATATAAATTATCTTTTACATAAAAAAAGGTTTTTAAGATGTGTACCCTTTCACAGAACATAAGTTCTGCATGCATGTCAATATATATATTTTATAATTATTCTACGTAAATATTAAAATAGTATGAACTAAAAGTATGGGTTATTTTCGGTAAAAAACTGTTTATATTAATTTTCCAGCAAAGAGTAAATTATTTTATTTTTGATATGCAGTTTCTCTACTTTATGGTTAACTCATAATTGTTTATACATTTATATTGGAGATATTATTTTTCTGATGTGGTTTATTTCCAAAAAGCAACATTAAAAAGCACATGTTTCCACACTTAATACGGCTTATGATTTGCTGCTGGTTACCGTTCAAAGCATGCACCTGGTATTATGTAGCATCACTGAAAACATCTGAACAATACTCTGTCGTTAGCATAATTTGTATCTTTTGTACATATAAACTTTGGGCGATGAGAAGTACGGTTTTACTCATGATCCCAAATTTTATAGCTGTTTATTGTGCCAAGATACCACAAAGTAACAGTAGGTCAAAATGTAATGACCATATGTGTACAATGAAGAAATTTGAAGAGATGGTATATATATTAGAATTAGTACATTGTAAGGGCCTGTAGCTTTACGAATACCTAAATCTTCTATCATTTTTCATAGGACAAAATTAATTAATGACAACTGAAAATACACCTAAGAGAATTAACTATGTACCAAAGAGCACAAATACTAAATGCAAATATAAACATCGCGCTAATTCCTAAAATAAGTCATTTCATATCCATTCAATAACCTTTTTGCGTGACTTTTTGTATGTGTAGTTATTTGCTGCACTTGCCTCTCATCATGAGATATACTATTCTGATCTGTACCCATTCTTTCTAAGCCCTATTCTGTAGCTTTAGTTTCCTTGCTTAATTAAATTGTTTAATAAGCCAGACATTATTAGCTAATATTACTGAAGTATAAACATTAATTACCCAGCTTTGACAAATCATCTCAACCTGTAGAAATATGATGATTAATATTCTCATTAACCGTCATCTTTCTACATATTGGGATGATAAATTTCCAGATTGGGTATATCCCAAAGGCTATAGAAACATTTGCCTAAACCTGCCAACAACTACCACTACTACTATGTCTGTGTATGAATACTACTACTATAATGTGCAAGAATGATAACATAGCAAAAACTTTATTGGGATATTTTACGAGATCCAAACATTAAACTGGCCATGAGGAAAATGCCTTGACGTTCCTTGACGAAAAATGCAATATTCATCAGGGAACATCAAGGCATTTTCCTATTAAACTTCCTAATTGACCTTCTAACACACTTCCTAATTGTTTTCGGTAAAATCGGCTTTTCTTTATTTTTTCTTTGCCAGTAAAACTATTTTATCCTACATGAAATGAACAATAATTTGTGTTATATGAGAACTTATTCAATTACATGTGATTATTCCTAATCAGTTACCTTTTTCTATCACTCCGGAAAACTAATAATTGCCATCTTCCCATAACTTCAGAAGTTTGTTAATAAAATATTGACCAAAGTGCATTATTAAATCTTATTTATCTTTTACCCTGTAAATCTTTTACAATGGACAGAATTTTCTAATGAAAAATAAATAATGATTTGAAGTGGCAATATCCTTAGAGTACAGAAGATGAGGCCGAGCAACCCATTCAGATGACTTAATTTATTTCTGGCAGCTAAAGGCACATGGCAACTTGGGTTATTATAATAGAAACATCTGTTTACTATTTCTGGCTGTTTCCTGACAAACACTTCCTTTAATTTATCCAATTAGAAACAGTACTTTATTGAATAAATTGATTGACCTTGCTGAAGCATCTCATAATTAACTACCCTCTTCCAATCACACCAGGTACATACATTTTTTTAGGTTGGACTAGCTTTATCTACTGCTAAAACTCTTTACCTTTAATCCAAGAATGTTTACGTTGAATATTCTATGTGGTATCCTATTTTTATCTTCAGCAACTAGCCTTATCAGAAAGTTACATTTTCATGTCCCTAAAAAAGCAAATCACTTGTGGAAACACGTTCAACAATATTTTATTCTGTTGAATCGTGAGGTGGCCATACATATAATTGAAATAAACCAACCTTATCAGATTATTATAAACCCTTGTTTGCAGAACTTTTAAACATTGACTACTTGCTATAACACTACATCAAGAGTTTGTTTCAACAATGGCTTCGATAAAGTCCATGTTTGTAGCGAGTGAATTGATAGGTTCGTCCTATTTTATAATAGATTACCGACTTAGAACTTCCTTAACCAATTGCGAATCACGTAGCACCATTCTCATAAACCATTCAAATCTCATATACTGTATCATAAGCACTATTGTGTTTGTTGAAATAATGCAACGTGACATGTTCTTGTGCAAAAAAGGGTTTATAAAAAAACTTTTCTAGTAATAAAACATACCTCGAGATAATTCGATGATTAAAAATGACGACATTAACGCTTAATGGATTAGCCTATAGATTTATATAGAAACTACAAGTTAAATTGTTTGCGCACAAACTTTACAAAACTTATGGGACAATCTAATAAATTATGGATAAAATATTTATGACATATATCCACAATTAAATGAAACTACGTGATGTAGTGTTATTTCTACTTTCTTTAAGTTCTTTATCACGACCTAGGTTTCGTTGTATTACAACACCTTCAGGTGGACTCTTAGCAAAGATATATTTGAAATATACAATAATTTTTCGAACAAATGATTTTATTTACGTGCATTTAAATTACATATTTACGTATGGTTCTTTACTTACTTTCTCTACACCAGTATCTACATTACTCTAGTTGACGTTTCAAGTTATTTCCAGTGTAAGCCTTGCGATAATAACACCATTCTACTCAGCGAGCTTCGTGGAAACAGTGCAGAGTGATATAGCGAGTGACAAACCTGGCTTGTTGGATGTTTTCAAGGAAGGAGGAGCTCGACTGCTAGAGTGGGGATGCCCTCGCAAAGGACGTATGCTACCCATATGGGCTATTGTGATTCCAACTGTGGGCTTCGGAGTTTCTAAATATTTATTTCAGTGAGTTTTGTAAGAAATTTTTTCTCATTGCAAATTTTTCATATTTCTCTATATTGTGTTCATATCGAAAAGAAAAAGATATGAAAAACTCATTGAGACAATCCAAATAAAGAGATTTAAAGTTTGAGTATCAATGTAGTGCACCAAAATAGGTCACAATCCTTAATATTTTACTTAAGCAAAACTTTCACTAGCATTGATAATAATTCATTAATTCAAGACTTCTTAAGTCTTATTTATCTGCCCCTGCCAGGTTGCATCTAAACTCCCTCATTGGGATCTCTATAGTCAGTATTTTACCAACTGTACAACTAATAGAAACCACAGTTTTCTTATAATAAATAATATATTCATAGTACAACATATTAAAAATTTTATGTTTGTAAAAGATGCCTATAACCTAATTGCGCATTATCTAGGCGTTTGATCCTAAGGAAAAATATCTTGAAAAATGGTGATACTCTCATCTGTTGAGGAATCTCCTCAATGTTGAGAGTATGTAGTTAGATAAATAATTACTAACTACAATGAACCCAAAAGAATAAAATGTCATATGTGTATACATGACTATATTCATGTTTATTAACCACTAATTTCCAATTTCAATTTAAATAAGCAATTTACTAAAATTCTTACAGAGTTTGTGATATTTCGAATAACATGGAATGTTAGAAAAACTTAAAAGGAAAAATAATTTTTTTTATAAAAAACTTGAATTTCTTCAAATAACCACAGAAGAAACGAACTAAAAACTATAAAAATTTTTATTCCGATTATTTGTAAGACGAGAATTAAAAATGCTTGAATAAGCCAATGCTTTTAGACTAATTGGTAGTCAGTCAATTAATTACATTTGGTGAATAAAAAATATGTAGGAGTAAGATTATTCAATTCGCTTAACTAAAATGACTAGTTTCTAATTTTGATATATGTCTTGTAGGATAATTGCCTAAAATTCTTTTACAAAAAAATTTAAACAACTTCAAATAACCATGAAATAAGAAGCGCACAGAAAAGTGTAAAATAAAAAAAATATATATATAGTTGCAAGTTTTCCAGTACATTATCTTTCCGAACATGAATCAATTTCCATGATATTGCCACTGCTAGAGGTTCTTGGAATCGGTGCCAAGTTGATGCTTTTCTTCTTTTTCCCAAAAATGCACCACAGATGAGTGCTACATTTCACATGCCACTAACACAAATTCAAATTCTAAAAAACAATTCAAATTTTAACCAATCCTGGGACTGCGCTGGGTGTGCGGTCCCAGGTTCCCTCTCATAAAAAAAGAATCATCCAAATTTGTTGATAAATACCGGAATTATGAGGTAACGTACACAAGAAAATACAGTCAAATTGGGAACTCGAATTGAGAAAGAGCGGGCACTGATTGGCTAATCTGAGCATTGATGTGTGCATCTTTACTTTCTTTACTCTAATTGGTCATTTGAAGTGAATTGTTTATAGAGCTAGGAAAGAATATCAAGGTGTTGCTTATCGATATATTTTTATTTGAATAACTATATATAAATTTTAAAATTAAAATTCTTCTAATAGTGTTTCTATAATTTGCGAATACCTTATTAACAAATTAGAAATTAAACAATTACACCAAATTATGCAGTCAAAAATATGAACACTCAGATTCGGCATTTATGATTGCTATCATTCTAAAACAAACTAGGAGCATTGTAATGATCCTAAAAGTGACTAGAATGATTGCTATTTTCTTTATTTACTGGTAATTATCCTACGACTTGCATAACTGTAAAAACACAATACACAATTAGATTTACAAGTGTAATGTTAAATCTCAATGTCTTTGTTAAAGTGGCTTTTAGGATAATAATAAGTATAAACTTCATTTACTTATCTCATAATTTTGAGTCAACATAACTTACCTTTTAAAGATTAAGTGGTTGCTACTTCATAACCCTATAAATTGAAGAACCAAACTACCAGTCTTCTTCAACTTTTGACCAAACTGACAAATCATTAATTTTAATACAGTAGAGAAGAACAAACTGATATAACTTTCACTTATACTTTTATATAATTTTGTAATAGAACTGAATAATGTAACATTCCAGAATCACAATGCGTGGTATAACCAGCAGAATATTACGCTTCCAGCAAAGGCACCGGTATGAAATCAACGATGCATTCCCGAGAGTTGGCCACAATCCGATCATCGAAGATATCGAGACGAGAGCCAATTTATTCGCTTTCGTTTCGACTGAAATCGCTTTCTACCCCATCGAGACAATAATTCATAGACTTCACATACAGGTATGATAAATACCTAAACCGAAAATATTGTTCGCTCTATCAATTGTAAAGTCTAAGAGGTAATTCAAATTACCTCTGGTAGGTTTTAAAACTAACCGTCCTTAATAAAGGTTTATAAAACTCAAGCCTTTGATTCTAGGAAAATTTGACACTAAACTTGGATTGTATTATGCACTACAATGTGCAAAAAGTATGAATCTATTACTGACATTAAATATGAACTAAAGGGGTTAGGAGACAGGACATCGACATGGAAAAAAGACACATACAGTCTTAACGTACATTCTTTCATTACACTAGTTTTTTTTAGTTTATTAAATTTTAATAAGAGAGACAACATTATACATAGAATAAATAATGTTTAATATACATATA
Organism: Druceiella hillmani; assembly: GCA_039881145.1. Classification (NCBI taxonomy): domain Eukaryota; kingdom Metazoa; phylum Arthropoda; class Insecta; order Lepidoptera; family Hepialidae; genus Druceiella; species Druceiella hillmani. Next base: position 9,836,145 of record JAYKKI010000087.1, read on the forward strand.
CAACAAAACTTTTCTTCTAAAGCAATTTAAATAAAAAAGCAATCCCCAAATCCTCTCAAGCCTTTGATTCTAGGAAAATTGACACTAAACTTGGATTGTATTATGCACTACAATGTGCAAAAAGTATGAATCTATTACGGACATTAAATATCAGCTAAAGGGGTTAGGAGACAGGACATCGACATGGAAAAAAGACACATACAGTCTTTACATACATTCTTTCATTACACTAGTTTTTTTTTAGTTTATTAAATTATCTTACTCTTTACACAGATCACCAGTTTCTATTACCTCCATGTCATTGTTGCATCTTTCAGTTATAGTTTTATAAAATGATAATTTTTTTATTCTTTTCCGTTCATCTCCTTAATATTTAATAGTAATGTTGTAATATTATTTATTTTTGTCTCTTTTTGATATAATTTTTCTTCCAATCATATAATTTAATGGACTCGTATACTTTTATCCCAATTCAATAAAAATTTGCTTTACCACATCTGCTACAAAGTATTTAATGACATGGATTTGAAATCTGTTTGCATTAGTGGTGAATCAGGTTATAACGACTGGTGACAATTAAATGATTATTTAAACGGAGACCTTGTGTCCCAAATTTACCAAATTTTACACAATTTTTAGAATCTAAAATAAAATTCAACTCACTTCAGGAGGTAAAAATTTGTTTACCGTTTAAACACTGTAAAAAATAATATAAGAAATCATTTCAAATTGTAATTTTCCACATCTATAAGTTACATTATAAGGTAAAAAAATAATAAAATGTATAAATTTCTTTAATAACTTTAATTAAAGTTAATGCTAACATTGTTACTTTTTAATCCTCTTATTTCGGGATAAAAACTATTTTGTTACCGAACCATTTTCCAAAATATACCAGCAATTTTCTGTACAATGATTTGTTCAGAGTTATAGGTGATTAAAGCAGACCATTTTTACTTCCCAATGGATAATTCCATCAAAAATGTTTGTAAAACAATTATTATTTTCATACTAAAGCAGAAAGTTCAATCTACACAAAAATATTTAAGAAAAAATGTTTTTGCCACATGCTTTTTTTGCTGAATTTTGTTCCTTTACTTTTTACGATCACTTCAAAAATACCCTATAATACCAGATCACTATAAAATAGTTTTTAAAATTGTGTAATGTTTCCTTAAGTTTTTTTAGTTGTGTATGTACTTCTCTCCATTTGTGTATGTTTTCAGTGATGCAAATATTATAATGGATTGACAATTTCGTAGAGCATTTAAAGTATATTGTTACAGTTTTGTGCAGTCCAACATCAGAATAAATATAAAACTAATTTTTCTGAAAACACTACCATTTTTCTGGATGAAACGTATTTTTTCAAATAATCAATAACATTAGATGCAAAGGTGAAGGATGATAAATTGTATTCAGTTTCACAAAACCAAATTTCAGGCGGCATGATGAATTCTAACATATTAAACAGCCTAATTATGTATGCTTGCTGTTTCATTTTGTAATACACGTTGCTCTGGCTGTAATAAATGGACAAACCATCATAGCCCATAAATCTACATTTAAACTTTACACTTCCTTCCATACTATGACCGCGGCCAGCTCGCATGCAAAGCATTAAAATGTGTGAACAAAACGGAGCATATTGCGCGATCACTCACGCTCACAGGTCTTATAGCAACGGCTAGTGAGGCGTAACGCTCGTGTCGTAATGTTATCGACAAGCCACATACAAAATTAAACTCAAACAATATAATTAAAATGTCTTTAATCATAGTGTAGATATATAAAACAATGTTATAAATAGGTAATAATAACCATTATAATACATATTTAAAAACAAAATTATAAATATTATACTTAACCTTAAATTAAATAAACATTAATAACTAATTCATTAATTAACTTATAGTTAATGTGTGATAAATATTTTCTATTAACTAATTAATAATTATTAATGCAAATACAACCCTTAGCGGTGGTGCAAGACAAGGAACATGTGAATTTACTCCATCAGCCCATTGTTAATATCTCAAGGACCTATCAGGCAAAGATTTGAGAAAGTAACACATACCAACAAATTAATTACTAATTATTTCGATTATATCAAACATCGTCCTTTAAATTAATAACTGTACGATGTGTGACTTTCTCAAGTCTTATAGGGCTTATGCATGCCAAACACAGTTTTCACAATTTTCTTTTAAGACATTTGCAATAGCCTGATAGAGTAATTTCTTGAAGACTGCTGTTTTAAATGTGTTATTCCTGATTGCCTCTTTTCCCTTTGCTTGCGCCAACTTCAATTTTATAGGCACTCACTCACTCACAATCCTATAGACTAGGTCACTCAAGTGACCTTAAACATTCAATCTAGGTCTTTGAAAGCCGAGACTGGTTCTTTTAGTTCGTTTTTTGTGCCTATAAAACATAACTTTCCTCTCATACTTGTAAAGTTCCAAAAATATCTGTTAACTGACTAATGTGCATCATTTTTCTGTAGAACAAAAGATTACAAATAAAATAAAGACAACTGAAATTGCGATTTGCAACCTATTGATTTAAATCTTTTAAGATCAAATAATAAAGGTACATTTTGACAGTTCGATTTTTTCAGATTGAATGCAATCGAAATGAAAAACACCTTATAAGGTCAATCAATCTAAATACATTTAATATGTACCCACTCACTATTGAGAAAATCGTTAATGCCTTCTTGTCGGCAACGTATTGCAAGTATTGTTTGCTTGGCACTTCACGAATATCTTTTACAACTGATCTAATTCCCATATACATACACATGTTTAAATGTACTTACCTATATAAAATAATATGTAACCATCAAGTTAGTATATTGGATATGGGGCATGTGAGGACAGAATTTAATTTGTTGTTATTTTTGGTTAAGTGAACTAAAGAATGATATAATTTTGATTTTCTAACCCATTAGGTCAAAGAATATTGGTGAATTAATTCAGTTTATTCACTGAATCTTTTCTGCTCATCTCTAATTCATAGTAACAAGATGGCAAACAAGCAATTTCATGACCATGTTGGTTTTTCAATTCAGGTTTATACCGATGTACCTTTTGCAAAAGTTCTGCTTTTAGATCAGCGTTTGAATATGCAATTTTATTGTCCTGAAGCCATTTTCATCTTTTGTCTAACCTAGATGCTGATGTAGATGCTCGATTAATTTGCCGCAAGTAATAACTGGCATTATCCATAACGATTATGGATGTCTCTTACAAGCTCAATTTTTTCAAAACCATTTAGAATGTTTTCTGGACAACTCGGTTTTCCATTTGCATGCTCTTTTTTGATGTTATCTACCGACCTTAAACTTACAGCACAAATTTTCACAGTAAGTTCTCGTGTCTTATTAAAATTAATTAAGTCTTATTAAATAAAAGCAAGGGTATTTGAAAGTTTTGTGTATTCATGTATTTATTTACCAATAAACCAGACACATCTCACTTTGCTAAACATCTCACAAAACCGGAGATATGTAGAATTAGTCTATTACCTTGTCCTTACTTTCAAATACCCTTGCTTTTGTATAAATATATTACCCATAATAAGATATGTAGAATTAGTGTATTACCTTGGCCTTACTTTCAAATACCCTTGCTTTTGTACAAATATATTACCGATATTATCTTCCATTTAATTTTATTACATACACCGTAAAGTTTGCATTGTATAACCTCACATAATAACAACAATTGAATTTATTACCCTCACTAAAATACTGGTATATTGTATAACTCTCTGTAAAATAATAAAACCTAGTCTGCGCCCCTGCAATAAAGTCACTAACATAAACAATGGAAAAATCCGCATAAAGCAGTCTTCCGCTATTGTGTTTGAAACATACAAATGCTGTTGGATGTTCCTAAGAGTTAATCTTTGCTAATATCCCATCTGAAGATGTTGTAATACAACGAAACCTAGGTCGTGATAAAGAAATTAAAGTTAGTAGAAATAATACTACATCACGTAGTTTCATTTAATTGTGAATAATTACATAATAAAAATATACAAAAAAATTAAACAATTTCAGTTTCAAGCTGAGTCAGAAATATCAAAATCCATTTGCTAGCCAGGTCACGAACAATTTCCATGAATAAGTAAACAATACACCTGCAGTGATCACTAGAGCCAACTAACTTGAATAACGTTATTTTTTACCAGAGTATTGTAATTATTACTCCAGCAAGACGGCTAGACATCTGGCAAACATAACATCACTATGTCTAATTGTCTTAGTGGACCAGTAACTAGTACAGAGCTCGTGAGTCATTGACCAGATATTCTCTTTATCGATAGCGCATAGCCCTAGTGCAAGTCACTATACAATTTCACTATGCGAGTCACTATACGGATTTTATTGCTTTGCATGGAAGGAGACTGCGGCTGTAGTAAATATACAAAAAATTTAAACAATTCCAGTTTACAAGCCGAGTCAGAAATATTAAAATACATTTACTAGCAGATCACAATTTCCACGAATAAGTAAACAATATACCTAAAGTGATTATTAGAGCTAACTAACTTGAATAACGTTATTTGTTAACAGAGTATTGTAATTATTACTCCACCAAGACATCTGGCAAACATGACATCACTATGTTTAATTGTCTTAGTGGACTGGTAACTAGTAAAGGGCTCGTGAGTCACTGACCAGATATTCTCTGTATCGATAGCGCGTAGCCTTAGTGCAAGTCACTATACAATTTCACCATGCAAGTCACTATACGGATTTTATTGCTTTGCATGGAAGCAGACTGCGGCTGTAGTATAATGCTTCTTTCTTACACACATCTTTATCAACTCTTGGTCTTCTCGAAAATTTATTTTTTTTCTGAGCAATATTTAGGGTAAACACCATAAAGATGACTAAGATTGCAAAAAATGAGATTAATAAAAAGTTTTGTTGTATCCTTTTTATTGCACTTTGGAAATTGTATCAAGGAACTATGTTCACTGGAAGGAAGCATCCCTCGATAATTCTACATTATAAATGTAACCCAGCTTTAAGATTCTTTATATCACATTTGACAGTAGATCGAAGGAATCTAAACATGTCATAGTCACTAACAAATTGTTGTTGTTTCCAACGCCAATGAAAAAATGCTTACATTTGATGTCGGCAATTAACTGCTGATTAAGCCACATCGGGTACTGCGCCTTAGCAGACTTGGTGTACTGAGAGGAACACATGAATGGATGCAAGAGTAGACTCGGCTGTAGAAAAAATCAACAGCGACATTCACATCATCAGTCGAGTACAAATCGCTCCAATCAATCTCAGACAGGATGAAAAGTTCCAGTTGGTGCAAGGATCAATATTAGAAGGTGGATCAGCACTAAATAAAGGTGCGGAGATACTCACAGAAAGTGCAAGATGAGTGCAGGATCAGTTGATGATTCCGAATGCAGCTGTGTATTCCAGTGAAAAAATACTGTTACAACTCAGTGCATGTAAAATATAATAAAAAAAATTTCGGTTATTTATTATGTTTATATATATATGTGTGTGTGTGTGTGGACATCTGCACACATGTGTGTGTGTGCGCGTGTATACCTGTGTGTGTGTGTGTATATACATATGCATATAAATATATAAAAATTTAATTGGGTCGAGATATATCAAAATACACAAGGTCCACCACAAGAGCCAGAAGAGCTAGTAGTGGGTGACCCTAGCTAAATCAAAGTCCAAAGGAACAATACATTTAGCAAAAGTAAATTTCCCCATTTTCATTTATTTAATTGAAAGGAAGCTTGTACTAAACCTTCTTTTGTAAAATTACAAAGGCCATTCTGAGAAAAAGCCAGTGACTTAATAGTTTCCATACATATTTATGTTTTTGTATCGAATTATTCATAATTTTTTAACTTTGTATTTTTTATTACTATGCTACTAATAAAAATGCTTAAGTTATATTCCTGTTATTCTGAGAATACTTAAACCGTTCATAAGGGTGGTATAACAAAGGTACTAATAAACTGAGTAATATGATAGATACTACTAATAAACTGAGTAATATGATAGAATAACTATTCCGAACTCATTTCTGAAATCAAAAGTGACAAACAAGTAAAATATGAGGTTGTGTTTATGATTGTGAATACAAATTATATCTGTCACATCAGCGGTAGACATTGTTAGAGCAATGTTAAAATTTATATATTTTTCTTTGCTTGTGGCCATTCTTGTTGAATTTTTCTCTTTTTTCCAGTCTCGCATGAGATGCTGAAAAAAGAGCATGAACTACATATGAAAATGTCACAATTCCACTTAAAATATTCTAAAAATGAATGAGAATAATACTTGAATTTTAAGTAACTTAACAATTGTCATAAAAATATATTACTCTTGATGCAGCAACACACAATAAATAAAATAATACTTTTCCTCTATAGTTTAAATTGTACAAATTGAAAGAGCCGTTTCCTTTAAAATAACTATAAACGCAATCAAATTAAAAAAACTGACGTACAGTTTTATGTACTTGCCGAAATAAGTTGAGTCCGGAATAGTGTAAAACTTTCTATTAAAACTTTATTAGTAACAGTGAAAAAAGTAAACGTAAAAAAGTTAAGATAATGTAGAAAAGCAAAATTTGTAAACAATTTGCCTAAAAAGCCATTGGAATTTTGACAACCGTTAGTTAGTATAATTACCTAATTTTTTTATTAAATTAATCATAAATGTATAATGTTTCAATTGTTACCTCAATGGAAAAAAGGACCCCTTATAAAATCATTCACACATCTGTCTGTCTGTCACGTTAGAGTATATTAACCCATAAATATCTCGATAGTTAACACTTAAGAACATGTGTATAGAAGTTTTTGAGTCTATATATAATCAAAACATTTTTTTCATTTCATAAGTCGTGTGAGACGTCAATTGAAATAACAAGTTATATAAATAATTATTCTAAATCTCATAGTTTCTCAGAAATTTGCAATATTGAAGTAAAGAATAAAGAATGATATAAATATAATTTAATACTATGTACCTTCAAATGTTTATGTGTCCGATTGTGCACAGAACCCTCGTAAGATGAGTTCTGCTCGTACTTAACAGGTTTTTAAGTGTATTCTTTAATTTCAAGAAGAAAAAAGTGTAATGTTGAGTAGTATTAAAGTGAACAAGTAACTGAGCAGATGTTGTTCTATGTCATCGGTAGGAAATGTGTCAGTTTCTAGGCTATCAGAAAATAATAAACAAAAATATGACTTTACTAAAAGTTGTAAAAAGTTCTATACGTTCTGTAAATTCAAGTTTAATACACGTTTTTATTTGTGTGACATTCCAATTATTCCATGGAACCATGAAAAAATATATTTAAGAAAAGTGTTCAGAGATCTATTAAAAAAAATATTTTTAACACCCAAGGTATATACAATACTCTAAGCTTTTTAAAAGACCTACTGCCTTAACAGTCACCGAAATGATGCACTGTCGCTGATGTTGCATTTAAATCTTTCTACTCTCTTACACTCAACCATCCACTCACTTCATCAGGGTGATTTCTCATTTTATTTGTGTAATTGCATAAAAGGAGAATCTCAAGTTACTTTATGTGAAAAAATAATCTCTGTAAATAATTGTATAATTATTATGGAAACAATTCACTTGGATCGATAGTCATTGTGTTTTCTTACTGGCCGTCTAATTAATGACATCAAAAAGTTTATGTTCTAATTTCCAAAATTTTTAAAACCAAATACTTTTTTTCTAAGATTAATTCTTCGACACCATGGGTCGAAACAAAAATAGTAATGCACCATTGGGAAAAGTAATAATTCATTTGATGTCACATAGTAATCATTCATTTATATATTTGTCATCTGATTGGTTCCAAAAGTGTGGTATAGTGCAGCGCTGTATTTCAAAACGTGTAATACATCTGAAAGAGTTTTAAGAAAGAAGATTGTGGGATAGTTACAATTTATCCCTTTAAAGGTCCCATATTAAGAGGGTAGTATTTGGGCCAGAAACAAATGCTGGTGTAAGGACCTCGCGATAACTATAAATAGAGACAAAGCTGTTCAGATGAGTTGCTTGAAAAATTCCGTCACTGGGAAAGGGAGCACAGACTAGTACAGTTGGCATTTACTAGGAAATATTTTATATACCCACATATATTAAATTGGACCTTTTCTTTGTGGAAAAATGACAAATTTCTGACAAACCAAGACAAATCTCAATTCATCAGACGACAGAGAATACGGAGGCGGAAATACATAAGTTTAGAGCGCTTTTTTAGGACTTTTTTTAAAAAAATTGTAGTCACTCTTGGTGAACAGGAGCACAAGGAGATATTACAGGAAACCGTAGTGCATTATGCCTATTATATGAATGTTTAAACACTATAAAAATTTAAAACATACAGTGCAGTCCATTAAACCTTTCTTCATAAAGGAGTATATTTTCATATTTTACCCTAATTAGTTGTGCAATAATCAAAGAGAATACTTTTCCATAAAATGTAGCTATTTTCCATCCAGATGAACTACAGACTATGATCCAGGAAAGGCATGAAGCCTCGCTGTTGGTAGGATTTGAAATGAATCTGACAAGATAAAAGTCATGATCCCAATTACAACGTGATACACAACAGTCCCAATTACAATGTAATACACAATAATTATGCTATGAAATTTCTCATATTATAAATACATCAGTTCGATAATAACACCCAACAATAATAATTAGCTCAAGGCAAGTAGGGAATGCCTATGATTCTTTAGAAAATTGCTGTTTTATTAGTCGCACACACCACGTTACAATCTGTTATAAATGGAAACTAAGAAATATTTTTAAGTTTTATATATTTGTATGGTTTAAAAACCACCTATTTGAATGCAGAAGTTGAATGTGAAAACCATTTCATTCTTCAATATTCTCATCAGAAGTACAGAAATAAAACTGGAAACTTCAATAACCAAATTTATTATCGTCAAAGTTATTGATATTTTATAGTTATTTGCTTTCACTTTGTTTTAGAGTTTATTCTCATATCAAAGAATTTAATGTGATTGTCATATCTTTCATAGTAGAGCTGATTAGCATGCAACTATTACATAAAGTGTTTACCTTCTGTATTAGCATCTCTTCATTTTTCGAACTTTTTTAGGATCATCATTGATGTCATTGTACCAAAAGCTTATACTATATACTCTTACTAGAGTTGTAGGTGACAATTTTATATGACACATCTAATACGATTAACTATGTATAAGTGAGCATTTTTATTTTGATATTAATATTTTTGTATACACACAAAAGTTGAAAAAATTTATGTTTAATCAGAACAAAAGTAAAATACTATCATTAAAGACTAAATTCCTTTATTTAATATTCTGGCAAATAAATCTGAGAATGAAAATCATAATTGAATGATTAATACACTATATCAATTGATACAAATCTTCGGAACCACTCGTATAGACAAGTGAAGTAGATTCTGAATCTGTAACAAATTGAACCGATTATAAAAAACATCTTTACATGCACGCTGCGTCTCTATATTACATTTTAGAACGTCCAATAAAAGTAAATTTAAATATTTATTTCAGGGTACAAGAACCATAATAGATAATTTGGACACTGGAACATCTGTCCAACCTATCCTCACTGGCTATGAAGGGTTCTTTGACTGTTACAAAACAACTCTATCTAAAGAAGGTCCAGGCGGTTTCTACAAGGGTTTCGGTGCTCTGGTATTTCAACTTTGTGCCCATTTTGCCATCATCAAGCTGTCAACGTGGATTGTCTCAGAGATCTCTTATCTACTTAAGCCGGTTTCAAAACCGGTCTCTAAATCACACTCAGAAGTTTCACTATATTCTCAACAGAAATATTTAATAAATTAAGTGTAATATTGAAATTTTTAGTTATATTGCTTTCGTGCAAATTTGTTAAATTTTTTTATGTCTATCTCATAGAAACAATATCGTGTTGCAGATTAGAAAAATGAATGTAGCACTTATAAATTGAATATACCTTACAGGAAGTCAACCATCTAAAGATTAATTTTAATTTTTTTATTTCAAAATTTATAAATAACATTTCTAAAGTACATGCTGTTTTAACAGCTACTTCCACAAAGTAGAAAAGATTAGTGAGTAAAGTCTGTTTTGTGAAATGTAAATATTCATTAATAGTCTTTGAGAAAGTGGTCATAATTTGAGAAAAATACTCATCACAGCAGTTGTATACAAAGGATTATATTTATAATTGAAACTGTTAATTCCTGTGTATGGAATGATCGATAATTATTTAAGCTTGCAGGTATTATAATGTGTAATGAATTAAATGGATGCTGATAGAGTGAAATAAACTTTGTTAATGAAATATTATTGAATAAATTATTTGTAGCGTGTTTTATTTCCTTTTTAAAATAGCAGAATTATTTGTATATAATAAAAAATATATAGTACATATTATATATATATATATATTATTTGTATATATATATATATATATAATATGTACTATATATTTTTTATTGCATTATTTTCAAATATATTAAACTTTATCAAATGATAAAGTTTAATAAATTTAAAAATAATAAAAATTATATTTTATAACTGTTAAGTTTATGTTGTTTGGTTTTAAACTAAAGAAAAGTGAAAATTACTTCTCAATTATTGCAATAAACCTTTAAATTGGTACAAATTGAAATGATTTTTAAAATTCGTGTGATTTTTAAAAATATATGAAACATTTTAATGACAGTTAAGTTGCAAAATAGTTAGTTATTCTATGACTCACAATATTACAAGCGGTGTAGTAAATATGGTTTATTGATAACTAGTGCGATAAAATTAAATTCGAATTAGCATTTCATGTTTTTTTTTACAATCTGCAATCAATAGTTATGCTATAAGCAGATGTTTTGAGTGAATCCATTGACAGGTCAAGCGTGACTGCAGTGAGCCATCTACTCCGTAGTCTTTACTGATCCCCACAGGGCTATAAGATGTCCTTCCTTTTTAACCTCTTTGTATAATTTCTAATTTTTAGCTCTGTAGCCAGCTTGTTAGGATGGTTTTCCAGTCTCTCAAGGTATTTTTTGGTAAATTTTTGGATTTCATCCATGATGGTATCCATTTTCAGTTCTTTATGTATTTCAGCATTTGTGACAAACCAAGGGACACCACTAATTGAGCGCAAGATAGCATTCTGCATCCTCTGTATTATGCTTATATTTGATTTACAAGTGCTACTCCAGAGTTTAATTCCATAAAGTCACACTGGCTATAGAATAGCCAGTTTGCTGTTTCTGCCCATGATCCAGTGTAGGTTCTTATAACGGATATTAAGTTCATTTCTCTTTGTCTTAATATTTTTGTTTTCATGTCAGACGATCAAGATATAGCCCCAGGAATCTTACAATATCTTGGTAAGGTAGTATGGTATTCTCAAGATGGACTTCAGGACAGTTACCTTTACGTAATATGGACAGATTTACTTGCATTCGCCTGTATCCGCCATCTCCATAGCCATGTGGTTATTTCATCAAGGTCCTCTTGTAGCACGTGTGATGCCATGGCAGGGTCAGCATGGTCTGCTAGTATTGCTGTCATTAGCAAATGTTGCTGTAGTAATACTTTCAAGCTGAGGTAAGTCTGCAGTAAATATTGTATACAAAACGGGCCCCAAGACTGATCCCTGCGGGACTCCGGCAGTTGCTTCCAAAAACCCAGACGTCACATCCGCATCCTTTACTTGGAAGATTCTTCCCGACAAATAGGATTGAATTAGACTGTAGTACTGATGAGGTAAGTTGATTTTCATCTTATATAGTAACCCCTTGTGCCAGACCCTATTGAATGTCCAGGAACGCCGAGGAGCAGTACAGTTTTTCTTCCAAGCATTTTCTTATTTCACCACAGACTCTGTGGACTTGTTCAGTGGTAGAGTGGTCTTGTCTAAAGCCGAATTGATGGTCCAGGATGACTTTTGCACTATCCAGGATTAATAACATTCTGCACATCAGGAGTTTTATAAAGACCTTTGAAAGGATTGGCGAAAGACTTATAGGTCTATATGAGGATACTTCATTGGGTGACTTACCCATCTTGTATACCATAATCACACGGGACCCTTTCCATAATGTTGGGAAGTACTGGGTTCTAAGTATTGCGTTAAATAGTGAAGTCAGAAACACTATAGCTTTTCTAGCTGCTTTAGTATTTCTTTGGTAATTAGTTCATATCCGGGAGCTTTTTTGTCATGTAAATTAGAAATGACTCTCCAGACTTCCCGTACTGTAATAGGGTGTGGAGGTGGTGACATTTGGAAATCTTGTTGTAGCAAATTATTAATCAATGTCTCATTTTATAGGTCTATGCCTAGATTTGGTGAAAAGACTTTTTCTAAGTGCTGAGCACCTTCTCCTGTGGCGTTCGCGCCCAAATACTTTAAAATAATGAAATAAAGAAATTAAATAATTTTTTAATAATTAGCAACGAAACTTAATGTCAATTGTTGACTTTACTCTCATAAGACAAAAATTTGCTCAATTTTGTATTCATGATTATTATAAACTTGTCAAGTAGAAGTAGACCTCGTGTTACTGCGTTACATATAAACATTTAACGATACAAAATATTTTTATTAAACTGTTTACAGTTATCATTATTTTTATAACATAAATATGTTCCATAGTATACCTTTCATAGGCGTAAAGATATACTTAATTTATCACAAATATTTTGCTTTATTATAACTTTTTACTTATATATATATATATATATATATATATATATATACATACACACACATATATATTACATGTGTGTGTATATATATATATGACATGGGGGTTTGACCGTTTGTGACCTTTGTCCTCAGATATTTCTCACTAAAAATCCTTCCTGAAATTGCTGATCAATATTTCGAAACATTCAGGAATCCAAGGCAGTTATACTCATTACGAGGAGCTCTAATATGGTCATCGCAATATCTGGAAATACACATGTCAGCCATTGTCTTTATAAACGGTTATCATTTTAAAAAGAAATAAAGTACCAAACACAGTAGAGTAATATAGCTAAGTTAAAAAAGACAACAATATCAAATTGGCAATAATAATTGGGTATTACATCTTAATGGAAAATTTGGGATACAAAGTTCAGACAGCTGTAACCTTTTTATTATTTACTCCTTTTGACTAGTCCAAAGGCAAAACTTACAGCATTTTTAAAAGACAACTTTATAAAAAAAATATAACTCAAGGAGGCAATTTTTCAAATAAATGTAAATTCTAAAAATTAGGAAATGTAAAAGACAATTTTTTAAAATAAATTATGTCGACTGTAAATTGGCAGTCGTTTCATCAAGGTCGGCCTAGTGGTTAATTCTGATTTTATCCATTACCAGACCAGTGAACTAGAATGGCTGTGCACAATGATTTTATCATCTAGAGGTGGCTTTATTGAGACAGCAGTAGCTAATAACGATATTGACAGTCTTTAAACGTCAACAAAATAATAGGATAATCACAAGACAAAAAGCTTTAGACTCATTCAAACTTTCTTGTGACCGCCGTAAAAATAGATCTTGATCATATGTGAGGCAAACTAAAAAGCAAAAAAACACATTATATGAAAACGCGAACAGTAATGTGATGTTACTAATTATTATAAATCATGGCAGATTCTAATTACTAAAAATACCATGTTTGCACATTACTCTTTTTCTTTCACATCATCACACATCTAATATGTTACATTTAACTCCCAAATGCGTAGAAATTTATAATTTCCCCCTTTAAAGACTTGCCTAATGTACCATGAAAATCTCCAATTAAAATTAAGTTTACCTATATAAACATTATTTTCAAAAAGCTTATTTCCTATTTGGGTTTTTTCATTACAACAAAAATTGTTTGTTTAGTTGACTAAGCACATATTAACAATTTTTGTTATTTTGAAAAATTGTTGTTATTTTTGGAAGTGACGAGGCCCTGATACGACAAACTTTACAACTTCAATTGGTATTATAACAAGAATTATACAATTTTAGATATCGACAGGACATAAAACTTCTATAAATAGACATTATAATAACAACAGCTTCTTAGTTTATGTCCACTTTGGTCTAACATTTCCGCGTTGCTTCTAAATCAAAATTCCCATCACACATAAAGTAAATAAGATTAATTTTGAAAAGAAGCCGGCCTTTAGTGGTCTTTTCTTTGGCAATTTATATGTGAAATAGGCCACAATCAAAAAAAGAATTGTGTCTACTAAACATTAAGAAATTTTCTAATACTAATTCTAAATATCTTTAATCTCTAAATATCTACTATTCTTTTGCCTTTTAACCTAGCTCTTTGCTTGGTCTTATAATTTTTGCCTGTAAATTAAAATACGGCGTATAAATATATAACAACTAAAATTAAAATTTATTAATACAAAAAAGTGTCTACCATTTTCTACACCTGCTCCATCCCTCTGCTTAACGTGTTGGAGATAAACATTTAGAATATATTTAATATAAATAGGTGTATAATATTAAATGTCCATTAATTTTGGGGACAGCCTGATGTAAACCAATAAGTCCTAAAATACAAATATGCCCTCCTAATCTTCTTGAATCCTAACAAATTATTTCAATAAGTTAACATTATATACAGACATTTAAAATAAATAGGAAAAATTAGTTTTAATAGTTTCTCAACATTATTAATTACATCCAATAATATAGTTATAAATCATCAAAATCCCTAATTAAAATAAGTTTATCCATATAAACATATGCAAACATACATATGTATATGTAGGTATATATAGTTCATTACGCAAGCATCTTTAAATTGTTAAATATAAAATTGAAAGTAACATACATCATAAATAATATATCCCAATTTGATAAATTTTTTTACCTTGGCTAATTAAGAATGGCTAATCCAACGATAATCATACCAACAGTGCACCGGATGTCACATTTCTTTGTCTCTGACACCACTTTTAGCATTCAGAACAACAGTTCACTAGCCAATCTTAGCATGGATGATGAATGATGTTATGCCATGGCGTACAGAAGTTATAAGAAACTGAAACTATATTTTTTTTAATAAATAGTCTTTTTTTTAATGTTCTATCAAAACTGTAATCTAACTGAAATGTAGATGAAGGTTGATCTTCCCAGAGTTTAAAATAAATTTGGCAAAGATAGCAGTTTTTCGTCAGTATTTAAATACAAAATAAAAACATGTTTGAATTTATTGAGACATTAACTAATCATATTGCTTTCTGGCTGCCGCGATGCATTTTATGCATAAATGACATATTGAGATGGCATCTGTATCTCACAAGTTCGCCTAGTTGGTGTGATGATGCGCATGCATAATTTTGAAGTTTGCATCCTCACTACATTTTACATAACTGCTACGAGGAATATATGTGTATATATATATATATATATATATATATATATATATATATATACATATATATATACACGCACGCGCACACACACACACACACACATACGCGCTCGCTCGTGTGCACGCACATACGCATAGACGCATACACACACATTCACACAAACGCTCGAGCTCACACCCACACGAACACACGCAAATGCACACTCAGACGCACACACACGCAGACGCACATGCAAATGCACACACAGACGCACATGCAAATGCACACACAGACGCACTCATATATATTTATATATATATATATATATACTTTGTGTGTATGTATATCTATAAATATATTTATGTATGGATCATATTTGTCCCAATGATAGGCATCACAAGTTTTAACTGTTTTAAAATTGTGTGTATGGCGCTATTTGCATTGAGCAAAATCAGGCAAACACGAGGGTCTGATTTTGCACTGGAAAATTTAACAAAATCTTCAAGTTTTACATGTTTTGCCAGGTCTGTAAAATAATAAATTAGCCTTATATACTTTCAAATACAAAATGAAACTTGCTACAGTAATTAAACATACTGACAGCTGGATGAAGCAAAACAAGCCACTAATATAAAAGAAAACGTTAACGAAAAATTTGAAAGATGGGGTTAGAGTAAGTAGTAAAGAGTTATAATAGCAAAATGTCGACATCGTAATACAGTCAAAAATATGAGTACAGCATATGAAATACTTGTGTTAAAGTCTCAACATATGAAAGCCCAACAAGACTTGTCAGCCAGGACAAGATAAGAATCTTTTTGTCAAAGGGCTAAAAAGAAGCTGCAGACTTATCTAATAATTATAGCACCTCCAGATAACACTTTACATATGATGGTTAAGATAACGCTAATTAACAGTAAGAATTGTTAATTAGCGAGTTTACCTTAACCATTATCGAAAATTATTATAGAATTTCATTTTTTCCCTGTGCCTATATGTTGGTAAATATTGTTTACTATCTAAAATAATGGAATTGCTCAGAATTTCCATTGGGGCCACAAGCCCAAGAGTTTTTCGGTAAAAGAATGGATCATATATAATCTTTGCCTATGTCTAGTGTTTCTCCAAGGCTGAAGAGAACCCTAACTACCTCGATGAAGTAGTTGATGAGTATAAGAAAATTAAAAAATTCTATATTTTTCATTAGTCAAGCATAGTGAAGCTACTATAGCAATGATTAGCAGAGAAATTTGAACATATTATCCAAATTCTCGCAAGTAGATTTACACTGATAGCTTAAAAATGTTATAATTTTAGCAAATTTAGAAAATTACATTAATAAATACAATAATACCCCTCTTATACATAAAACAAAAAAACCACTCGACAAAATTGACAGAAATTTTCTAAGGAAACTGATAAATTCAAAGTTGTAATTTTGATTTTCTTTTTCAATTAGTTGACTTTTTAATAATAACTAAAAATTGAAGAGAATGTATGTTCAAAATAATTTTGATAATATATTTGTTAATTTTTGATTAATGGCTTTTCCAGCAATTATTTATAACACTATTGTTTTTTTACACAGTACATTTTTACACCTAACTATAATTTTTGACCATTGATATTTATCAATGGTATCAATGGAGGTAGATGTGTTTATTAGTACATTTGTACTAATAAACACATCTACCTCTTTAATGGGTTATTATTGTAATGAATTTTAAACTTCACTACAAGATGGAAGCCTTAAAGTGAAACTTTTATTTTTAAACTGAATGATCAATTGTAATTTGCTTCCCTGGAAAGTAACAAGACATACTGACAAAAAAATCTGATTTTTTTAAATTAAGTACATCTATGTTACGTGATGCTCAGTGGCTACATAATATTCAATATTTTAATAATTTTTACTATACACAAAAGCTATGATAAAGGTCTAAGCTTTATTTTCCCCGCTTTTCATATATAATCAGCACAGGAAAGTATTAACTAAACATTTTAGCATAACATTTTGTATACTTGTAAGTTTTTCCGTTTGAAAATCATATCAGGTACTAAAGATACTGTAAACTTTTCTAAAAATACGTTTGTTATTATGCCAATCCCGGGAAAATGTTTACACTACCAATTAATTTGCAGTTTAAATAAAGGCCCCTGTCTATCTCTAGCAAAGGCTTGGAGTACATTTAAGGAACATTGAACATTTAAAGAACAGTAAATAAATTCACTATTTGATAGATTTTTATTTTCCTAAAATTAAACTAATATAAATATTACAAAAAACCATAGAAAGATTTTCCGTAAAGGACATTTACTCAATGGGACAAAACGTGTCTTCCTTTAAGAATACGTCTCATAATCACACGACGACCAGATTTTGTGGATAGCCGCTTTTCCCACCCGTGCTTTCGAATTCTCATAACTTCATTTGGTCGTGGGAAGTAGCAACGCACCTTGTTGCGTACTTGTGAATATATTGACGTAGGGTCTACTTTAACAATATGACTGCCCGCTTGGGAGTTTGTTACCGCTGTCAGAACGTGCATCTTATCGCAATGTACAAATGTTGTCTTGACCGCTCTGCAAAATAACTTATCATTTATAATACAGACTAAAGCAAAGCAACGCTTCATTACTTCAATTTATGGGGAATCGTTACTGAAAGGCGATTTCTAGCTTTGTACCAAGATTATTTAAACAAAAGATTAATTAAACAATTCCAGAAGTGTAATGCACTCACTGCAACGTCGGCCGCAAAAATATAGAAATAATACCAAACATTGTGACGTAATTTATATCGAGTACAAGTTACGGCAGTTTCTTTATCCTTCTCACTTGTTGACAGTTTTAGGTTATGTAGTTAATTAGAGAACATAGACGTATATTTAATGACATTTAAAGTTAACATTTTTTTTCCTTTGGAAAGGGCCTTGCTTATGGAAAAGAACCTAATTAACTTTCAATCAGCCTGTCCGATAAGATGGCCTATTGTAATATTTCTGTGTAGTTTCATCAGATTTCTTTAACTAATACCAGTAAAACATGATTAATAGTGCATATAGGGAGCATCTGGCTATTTCAATGCTATTTTTTAAATAAAACAAATAGGTAATCATTTGTTAGCTCAAAATGGAATGAATTTTTCTGATTGAATAGTGTCAACACGAATTAATTTATATCGTAACTGCTACGTATTTCTATGGAGTTTTTTCACTTTCACTGAATTATTCAATAATTACGCATATTTGAATGTGTTTTGAAGGATGAAATCATTTTCCAATGATATTAACAAAAATATCCATTTCTGTTGCCAGTGATAGAGTATTCTGATACTACAATAAGATTGAGTAATATTGTGGTGTTAAATGAAGTTTTTCATATTTTATATAACGCTTATTGTCATATGTTCTGTTATTATAAGTAATTATTATCTCTCTATTATTTATATAAAAATATAAATTGATGTTTGAAAATATTTTCTAATTTTTAAATTTTTTTTCTAATCCTTATCAATATAGAAACATTTACATAAAGTCAACTCAGTTTCTTAATTTGAAAAATTTTGTTAATAAAAAATTCATACTGTTTAATAAAAATTGAAAGATTAACATAAACATTTTTCATGATGGATGGAAAATCAATGGATATTGTAAATGAGATCTCAGAAAAGAAAAAGAATTGAAGAGAATCATAAAAAACTTCTACCTATTATAAAAACTGCTATATTATGTATCCTCTTAATGGTGTATTTTACATCCATTAAGAGGATAAAGGAATGACGGTGATTTAGAATCTGAACGTTCTTTTGGAGAAGATATTTTAGAACGCAGATGTTAAATTAGTGAGCGACTATCTGTTTGTATTCGTTTCTTTGATGTTGATACGAATAAAATACAAGAAGACTTTTTTAAAGTTTGTTGAAATTATGTGATTGTGAAATATATTAGTGAAAATATTGCCCATCATATTTTACGTTGGAAAGCTTGAACTTAGACATTACGTTAGGCCGAGTTCAAGCATACGATGGAGAAGCCAATATGAGTGGTAAAATAAAAGCTGTTTAGGCATATGTGTCCAATATTCACATACAATATTTAGCTTTTTTTATGTATGCTGCAAGTTACCATCGCACCTTAGCCATTAGTACGTCTGAACCGTTCCTAATGCTATAGGGGTTACCTCAACCTTTGTAACCTTTTCCGCAAGTCAGCTGTACGAATTCATATCGTCCAAGAAGAAATGGGAGCTAATTTGCCCATGGTAAAATCAGGAAAATGTGTAAGATTATATGGATAGAAAGTCATGAAGCAGTTCTAACATTTTTAGACGTTTTGCCGTGCTTCCTGTAATTTTGCTTTCCTGTAATGGCCCATAAAGAGGATAAATGTGCTAGAAATGCATTTTAACTGCTACAAGCTATAATCCCGAGGCAGTTACTTGTATGCTTGGTCATCCTCGCTGTTATTTTAGGAATCACTCTCTCTTTATCTCGGTCGTTATAAGCCATCGAAGTTAATATACTTTCGGCTATGAAGCTTAACGACATGAATACAGTCAGCATCGAGAAGCAACGTGACACTTACACAGATGCGTTTGAGAAGCAAAGGAATTTGGAACAGGAACCACGATCTACAGAGTAACCAATCACCAATCAAACAGATCTAATCTTCAGGCTCAATCTGCTAAAGAGATATTAAGACTGTCGGTGTACATTTCTTTTTTGGATTATTTGGTAAACAATATATCCTCCAGATTTCCCAAAAACAAAACAGCTGAAAAGAATCGGACAGTTAAAAAAGTTACCGTCACATAACTTTACTGAGAAATATATAAATGATGTTATACAAGGTGTTGAATTATATAAAGATGACATTTCTTGTTTTTATCTTTGAAAGGCGAACTAATAATTTGGCAAGAGACAAGAGAGAAATTTACTATAATCTTCAGAGGTTTATAAAAGAGCAACGGCGCAGCCAAATATGAAAATCCTGTGTCTGTTGGTATGTATGTTTTCCGTAACAAGTAGCACTGCGAAGCGATCTTTCTCCACTTTACGACTAATAAAAACATACCTTTGTAGCAGTATGACAGAAGGTCGTTTGAATGAAGTGGTTTTAATGCATTTATACCAGGACATCGTGTCATCGATGAATGCTGATGAAGTATTGGATATATTCAGCGGGAAACATGAAAGAAAACTTTCATTTAAACATATGTAATTTTTGCATTAATAATACGGAAAAATAATAAAAAGGATATTATTTCTAATAGGTCTTTCTTTACAATTACTATCAAAGAACCTATTGGGTAAACTTGGTTGTAATCAGCTCAATGCTAAAATGGTTTTTGAAATGACTTTAAATTATATTTTGGAGAGGATCTTAAACATTGAAGAGTGCTGAAAATAATTCACATTCTGTATCATTCAAAAAGAGAGCATCATCCTTTTTTTTCAGACATCTTTTTGTAGGTAAAGCATAAATACATTTATTAATTTTTTTGCTGGAATATAAAGATTTGGTGAACCATCGAATTTACCATTTTTTAACCCATTTGTAATCAAATCTCTAAAAGCTATACGCTTTTAAGAGTACATTGGAAACTAATATATAAATAAATTTAATTCGATTCTTATGTTTCTCATAGCTTGTATTTTAACAAACATAATAAAGAGAACTAATTTTAAAGTATTTAAAATAAACTCTCTTTAGTTTGAGTAACGAAATCTTAAGAAAATTATGAAGAATGAAATTAAGATATTTTGAAAAAATTTCCGATAGTTTTACGCCTGCCAAAGGTATGCTAAGCAATACGTTTTTTGGTGAAAAAATAAAGTTACCATTTGCAAATACTTTAATAGAAATGCCATGTATCCTGAAATATTAAATTTTATATATAAACGAATGCTAAAGCGCCCTCGTAGTTTGTGTTCAATGTGTGTATGTATATTCGGTGTTGAAATGACACAAATAACAGCAATTTTGTCGAAAAAATTATAACGAGTAGTTCACTGCAAAAATGTAATTTGTATGGAAATATGAAATTAAATAATTTTTTTATAAAATGAGTAGTGAGCAGTGCCTAAACTATCTAAAATGGTGATTAGCATAAGTTTTCTTTTTATTAAGTAAAGACAATAGTAAAAAATTTATTTTCCCTTATGTACATTTGTTCTTAATTGCATTAACAGAGATTTGACAAGATCTTTAGGTCAACAACATGGAGCTGTTCCCGCTCGGCTACACTATGCTACTTCATGACCATTCCTCTTACAACGTAAGGTTACTAGTCGCTGCCCACTCATCATTGTGACCTGGAATGGGTAAACAATGATTACAAAAGCCGGACAACGATACAGAACTATGGGGTCGAATCACAGTCGAACATTGCACTGGCTTCATATGTATTGTGTACCTACATTCCTCTACACTTAGCAATTCATTCTTACAACCAACTGTTCAATAGCATTACGTGATGCACCAACGCATAATTAATATGAATGAATTGGTTATGGGTGTCTTCGATATGTGTAGTGGGACCATATTGTCGTCACAGGGAATAGAGTAGATTTTATCAGCCCATAATTTCATTCGATGTAACAACATTGTGAATAAATGCAAATGGACACTAAAAGTATATATATCATGAGAGAATGGTGAACTGTAACTCATAGTCCACAAATATTTCTAGAGAAGGATTCTTTTCACCCAAGCCCAAGTGTTAATTGTAACCTTCCTATATATCTACAACCCAATAACCATTCCACCTTTATCAATTCAAACAACGACCCATTACAAGTTGGGATTTTATGAATGATACCTTCTTTTATATACGCTTTTATTTAAGACAGACTGGAGAGACTAGTTTAACGTCACCGACGTAGATAATATGTTGATTTATTTACGATCACATATATTCATTTCATACATTGACAAAAATAAATACAGAACAGCTATATAAGGCACCCAGTCTGGAAAGAGGGAACACTATCATGTGTTGCCGACTCATTGGTATAAAGCTAAGAATGTTGTCAAAGTGTGATGTAGGTAGTATTGTTAAATGGAGTAGACTAAGTGAATTACCACTTAATCAGGAATAATTCACGACCAAGTCGCCTTAATGACAGATTTATTTTGCAATATGCACTCGATGTTACCACATTGACAGATTTATTTTGCGATATGCACTCGATGTTACCACATTGTCATCTATTTTTCTTCTGTACAAGATATTATTTGATATGAAGATGGAGTTATCATTATATGAAAATTATAAAAAATTAGCACTGTTTTAAGAAAGTCTTTGAAAAAGTTCAAAAAACTTTTTTTGAAGTGTTTATGTAGAAGACCATATGGTTACTTTCGTTTTCTCTTATCTACTTATTTATCTTTTGTATGGTACTGTTACACAGAAAATAATATTATTATATCACATACCTAATCTGTATCGAGGCATACCTGCATGTGATATTTATGATTTAGTGGCTGCAGTATAGTTGCAGTGTAGCAGTCCATGCTGCTTCTGCCTCTTTGGTCATGTTTATAGCTCCAATATGTCGCTAAAACATTTCTCTTCTTGCATCAACTGTTCGTTTTCGAACTCACCGTAGACCTGATTGAATTATCACATATAATTACAAAACATCATTTGAAGTATTTATTAATCTTTAAAATGTCAATTTGTTTGAATTGTTGATGATCCGAATTGTCATTGAGACAATTCTTGAACTAATCACTCTAAGAATTCAAACATTAATCTACAAACTTCCTGTTATAGAGTCAATCCTGTAACATATGATGTCTGTCTCAATGTCTGTTTTTGATTTTTGTCTACTATGGTTTTAATGATATTGAAATTTTATTGCTTTTTTGATGTTTCTTTCTTCAGCTTGAAATGTTTTTAATTGCATTAAACTTAAATCTACAGTGGTTTTCAGTATTTGCATTTTTTTGTGTCATAATCTCTTCTTACAGGCTATGTGTTTGAATTCTAAACAACTTAAAAATTTAAAGGAACATAATTCGGGAATAAGCACGATTGCTCTTAATTGAAATCTCTTAATTTTAAAAAGATTCATAAATTCGTTCTGGATGCATTTTAATTAACATAAAGCTTATTTTCTGATGTAGAATGTATCATCCATTTCCAAAGATATTTTATTCTATTTAGCAAAGTTTAATAAAATCAAAATAACATTGGGTTACGACATGAGCCCTTAAAATACTCACACTATCTTTTAACAGAAACAAAAGGTCTCTTTTATGTTTATATGTACTTTACTCAATAATACAAATACGGCATTGTGCCATCATCGGAAAAAATAACCATTCTCTTGGAACTGATTTCCGTTTTATGTTTTAAAGAACTACATTATAAAAAGGAATATTGAGTTTCATTTTCCTATTCTTCAAGTTTATCTAAAAAAAATTAATTATTTTGTTAACATTATGATTATACAAAATAAATAATTAATTCTTAATATAAAAATAAGATAATTAATGCTATATCGGTGTATGACCTATTGCATGTGTGATTTCAATAACCATGAATTTTTTTACTAAAACAAAATAAAAATTTTAGAACTTAATGAATGAAAGCCCTCATTCATTTCAGCTTTCATACTAATGAAAAAACACACGAAGTTCGCATTTAATAGGATTAATTGACGTCATAATTTTATAAATTTTCATTTCTGCAAAAAATAAATGAAAAAATTTTACCCTATTGTGACAATTAACGCCATTAAATGTTAATAATTAGTGGTCAATGTAATACCATTAAATAATTTACACTTATCTGCAAGGGTATTGGCCGGTACAATAATAACCAATGATATTTATGTACCTTGGAGTCATATGAAACTAATAAAAACTAAATGAACAAGTAATGAAGTGTTAACTTTTCATAATAAGTATTCATAATAATTGGAAAATTTATAAAATATTATCGCTGCTGTGCTGTGGCCACCATAAATCATTGGTGCCGTGCCACAGAATTATGCATGGTTCGCTTAGAGGAATCCCAAGTTGATGTCAGTCTACGGGACACCTACATTATTACCGGCTACATTTCTTCTAAGCGTTTAGTTACTTTCAGTAAACAAAATAAATACGTGGCATGGACGAGGCCCCTCCTATCGTGGAGGCCATTACTAACCAAAAACTGCAAAGCGGCAACGAATCCCTGTTTTGCACTTGCTATACTACTCATTAATGTATTTTTCTTGACAATACCAAATAGTCCCAGTAGTTGGTGAAATTGTATCGATACATAAATAATTTTTAACATTGGATGGCTCTAAAATATATATCTGCATATTGCACACTTTCTTCTTTTTTTACTGAGCTGGATAAAATGGTTGGATGAACAATTCCTATTTTTTAGCATTATTAAGACGGGAAAGGTGGCAAAGTGTACAATTATGGTTAAACGAATATTAATTATGAAAGCAGATATGTATTTTCATCAACAATATTAGCTAAACGCTATTGTCATTTGTTATTATACAAAACAAAATATAAGTTTTATTTTAATTAAATAAAGGAATAATTAATTTAACTTGCTTGTTCCTTTAGTTATTGTGCTTATTTACTTTGTACTTGAAGTCGATTCTTCTTTGGACACCTACTTGACCGGTAATTTTAATCTCTATTTTAGAATTAATTTCAGTCACATTTATAACATAGCCATTGACATAATTTCTCCCATTTACCGGTCATACTTTCTTGTTTTCAGCCACTATTTATTGGGTGAAAGCATTTTTTTATCAACATCTATGTTTCTTGCACATTCCTCATAAATGCTGACAATTTAATAAGCAAGATAATTGCATTGGAGGACTTGGGTTTTAGTTTCATGGAATTCATTGGATTTTCGAAATTAATAAATTCCCAATTATAATTGAAAACTCAACATTTCACTTTATTGTTTAAACAAAAAATGACAAAGCAAAAACATCTCGAATGAATAATTTTGTTTTTCAATAAATGTCATTTAGTACCAACATGTATTCTACTTCTCGAGTATTATCGGCTGGTGTTAACATTTGAGGTATTTAATGTTTAAAGAAAAATTTGTCATCTTCAGAAAAATCCAAACAAAATGTAAAATGTATAGGTGCAAGTGATAATATAAAAAAAAATTCCCTATTAAATATACGGAATTTTTTTTTATATTATCACTTACAAACTACTTGTTGAAACAGAACTTCAAGCAGAAGAAGCTACTTTTACAATGATAACGAAATGTAAAAATATGTCATAATAATGTCAAAATAAATTTGTTAACTCTGCAACAGAGATTTTACCAACCAAATTCCACAAGAGTGCGCTACAAAGTGGAGCAACACCTTTTATAATCTAAAGCATATTTTACAAAACAAACCAAAGTTATGTTAATCGTCAACAAATAATATAGTTCTGGAATTAACTTCTCAAGAGCGAACAATTAAAGGAAACTTGATTTCTGTACTAAAACCAATTAAAATAATTACTAAAGTAAGTGAAGCTAATACTTTATGACCACTTTACAAAAATGTATATGTGATAATTGGAATAAATTAGGAAATGGAATAGGATTTGATGTATCCAATCAATACATTGTGAAAAATAAAACAATACTTTTTTTTTTCAAAAGAAACTCAAGATTTTCATATCTTTAAAAACAAGAATTATTTCCACAGTCAGCTTCTTTGACCTAAGATATAAAATACAATTTTTCAACATTTTCTCAATAAAGGAGCAAACCACAGTTTAGAAGGAAGTGGAGACCGCGAATCTGTTTTATTTTCCAACTGACCAAATGATCCGAATTCTTAAAGTAAAAACTTCTCCTCATTTGTTACACTCTTGGCAGGGTGGTCATCGTTAAGTGGCATGCAAATGAATGATGCACCATAGGATTTCTCTCCGTTCCTCTGTCAGCTGTTCTTCGGGTGCACTCATGTATTGGAATGTCCATGGCTGTCTTGACCTGATCTATCCATCTCATCGGTGCTCTCCCAAGTGGTCTGCAACCATCCACTTTGCCCTGTATCACCAGGCGTTCAATATGGTCGTTGTTACACCGCGACACATGTCTGAAGAATTTGATTATGCGAATTTGTACAATATTGGATAAACAATGCCTGATAACAAGTTCTTGGATTATGGATGGATTGTACGGATGGCATTAGTACGGAACTCAGTCCATGATACTCAAACCATTCCAGGCATCTATCCTTTTTCTTTTGCTTTCGCATAGCATCAATATCTCTGCAGTGTGGAGGAAAATGGGGAAAACTAAAGCTCAAACAAATCGGGTTTTCCTTATTTTTCTGCTGTTACTATTCTTTCGTATTCTCATCAGCTTGTCCTTAGCAGACCTAGCAATCGTCATACGCCTTTTGATTTCGTCAGTATATCAGCCATTATTAGAAATTAATATCCTCAAATAGATGTATGAAGTTTAATATTCCTCTACTTTGATTTCTAATTTTAGACTATTGTTTTTTTAATTTAAGATTTTCGCTACAGTTTAATTTAATAAGCGATCCAATTTGTAAAAATTTACTATTGTTTTCATAACCAAGAAAAAATGTTTTAGTTTATTTTCGAAAACTAAACTATATTTCAGTTTTATTTTTGTAATTACTTTTATATGATAACGGAGAGCTCTATATACAAGGTTTAGTATTGACTTAACTACGTAAAAACGTTTATATGCATATATTTATATTTACTATTTATTCCATATTAAATTTTTACAATGAACTAAACAAAACATAAACTTTTATAAAAAATTTCGCAACATTTTTGCTTCAACAATATTTTGTACGCCCAGTTTTTCAATATAAGGTATACTTCTTAATTAATAAAATTAAAAAATAGAGTTTATGTAAATTTGTCTATTATTGTTTAAACAATACAAATATCTACCTCCCCGTCTGGCAATGTTTCATGATCATAATTTCAAATAATAAAAAATTTTCAGAAAATTGGTTCTCTTTTTGAGGAGTAAGATAAAAATCTTCACTGACTCAGAAATTTCACTGAAAATTATTCTGCAACTGATATCACGTTGACATGATTGTGGTTATATATATCATACGTGTTCATTTTCTCTACAGTGGGCAAACCTCGTGTTTCTCTTCTGAAAACTCTTCCATACTGGTGTTTTCGAAAAGTGTGGTTCATTTTATATATTGTAAAAAGAGATGTGGAGA
This sequence comes from Druceiella hillmani, assembly GCA_039881145.1. NCBI lineage: Eukaryota > Metazoa > Arthropoda > Insecta > Lepidoptera > Hepialidae > Druceiella > Druceiella hillmani. The sequence continues at coordinate 9,863,752 of JAYKKI010000087.1, forward strand.
GGGTCGAATAAAGAGAGTACAAGACGCCATGAGAGTGAGGCATGGATTGGGCAGTGAGGGGAGAGGCAAGGCCAGGTGAGGAGAGGAGATGAAAGGGGTAATGTGTTTACTAATTAATGAAAAGTTGCATTTCATACTGATGGTATGTGCATCGACATTTAAAGTACTGTATTATAAAATAATCATTAATTTGTTTTATTCCTAAAAGAGTTTATAAAAATGTAGTTGACTGTAAACAGTTAATGACCTCATCCATTCTGTAAATAGAGTTTTGTTCCATGCAGAATTTTACAAATAGCTGCCCATTCATTTCAAGGTAAATGTTTTAATCCGAGATGTATGAATAGTATAAAACCTGTTGACCACTTATCTGCTGATGTCGAACCAGATACATCAACACATATTTTTATAATGATTTTAATAGCTTTTGACATCAAATAAACAGATGAGCTACTAATTTATTTCAATCTTTCCGCCAATAACTCCTGAAATTTCATTCGTGTTTGGGTATCAAATTACATCCAATACCATTATGTGAAGAGTAATGGAAATGCACTCTAATCTCATTTAGCACGCTGCATCCGAGATAAGATTTCCTGTTTATATTTTATAATGAGTCGGTATGAAATGTGTTGCCATAGAAAAAAATTCCACTCTATAAACCAAGTAATTTTCAGGTAAAAAGTTTTAAAATTGTACTTCGTTCCAGAGTGTTGTGAATATACCAGCATAAACATATTATGCATGAAGGGTATTCAGATTTTTATGCTGAATATGCAGGATATTCAAAATATTAATCATGTTAAGATTATTCAATAGCGTTGTTCACAGTAAACTAAATCCCATTCAGACAAAACTTATATAAAAGCTAGCTACCTAAAGATCATTAACAAATAATGGCATTAGCATTTGCAATTGTAGGTAAACTATTTGAAATTGAATATACACAAATCAGAATTACTTTAATTTCTTAGTCCCATTTGCGTTGATAACAAAAGTTCATATTCAAATTTTACTATAGTTATGAATCATTTAAGTTGAGGAGAAATGTGAAATTGGCATATTTTACAATGATTAATCTCAAATATTGGCGCTAATTTATAATAATATGTTATATCAAGTGTATAGTTATCTTCAAAATTAGGAAACAATATAAATTATATTTATTCTGTAAACACAAATTCAAATCTCACATAATAAATTCACATATAAAAAACATTAACCAAAATTATGAAAACATTATGAAAACATTGACCAAAATTTATATAAATTACTGGAAATTGTAAGCAATCATTCAACGGCGAACAGTTGAAAAGAATGTTGTTTCCACATGCTCAAATCTCTGTTAGACTTTCATAACTTATACATTATACATAATACTTCTTACTAAGAACCCACAATCTTGGTCATTGCACCGTTTATGTAATGTAACATTTTCAACATGGTATTTCACATTTTGTTGTAACAAGAGACATAATAAACTTATGATTTAAAAAAATTAAATTACGTTTTGATATATAAAAATACATGTGTAGTCCATAAAACATAAATGTACAATAAATTCGGTCTATAAATTGCTTTGTTCATATTTTTATTTTTACAGAAAGATTTCTATGTTTCATAGTGAATTTTCAAACAAGCTGTTTTTATAATTTATTTTTGGATTTTTATGATTTTATATTGAATTTTGCATAAATTAAAAAATGACCGCTAACTGGAAAAAATGACTGCTCATCAATGAAAACCAAGATGAGAAATATATCAATTGCATTTTAAGTTGCTTCTTGCTTGTTTTCTGCTTTAGCTTAGTAGCTACTTGAAATCAAATATTTACATATTTTTCTACATTCAAATTTTTTAAATTAAATAAATATATTAGACCTAAATATAAAAATTGAGTTTTGACACATAGATGTAATGCACAAGTAAGATAAAATTCTAATGAATTTAATATATTGCATTAAATTGATAGAAAAGATGAATTTTACTAAATAAAAATGATTATCTATTTTATAAATTTTTCAATACAGTATATTAAATATATTGTACAAATGTAATATAATGTATTAAAAATTATTAAAATAGATAATACAATTTTTTTAATAAAATTCATCTTGAGATACTTGATGTCTTGTTGTACCTTTGAGAACAAGAGTTAATTTAAGCAACAAATATTAAGTTTAACGGAAAAAATTATATATTTATGAAGAGGTATCCTAAACTGTACAAGAAATGTGCCCAAAATTTTTATCCCCCAGACATTCGAGCAACTCAGAATAATAAAAATGTTATTTCCAAATTGGTATTATCATGCATAATGTGTAAATTAGAAGAATCAAGCATAAAAGTTTCTAGACATTCGTGGAGTTTAATATAAGTGAATCTCCGACTTAACGAGCAACGTAGAATGAAGACTTTGTTAGAGAAATAATTTTACACAAAAATATTCTAATGGAAATTATGCAGGTGCAGTGACATAATTCCGTTTGTCGTGATGTTGTCTTTGGCAAACTTTCTAATGAATCAATTACGTGCCTAGAATTAAAGTGGCGTTGAATAATTTCACATGCAAAACCAAGAAACCAAGAAAAATCAAAACACTCATTGCAGATCTCATCAAAACCATTTTGATACGTTTTCCCATTAGCCAATATACAGTCTACCTAATATAGTAAAGACTATGAACAAACCAGAAGATATGGTTCTTGAAAAATGCACCTTGTATATTGATGAAGAATATTGTTTTCTGGGGGTTACTTATGAGGACAAATACGCAAATGGACTTACAGAAATAAAATTTGCTATCCATATTGGCAGTACAACAAACTCAAATATTTTTTTTTAATTTGATCCTTATCAAATAAAAAATTAATTTTGGAAATAAAATATCAATGAACAGCTCATTGTGTACACAAACCATGCCTGATATTACCAGGTAGATGTCTGACAAACAATGGCAATGGTCTCATTTTGTAATCTACAGCTGATAATATCAGACAAACCATGTCTGCTATTATCAGCTGCAGATTACAAACTGTAGAGTACATGAGACCATTGCCATTGTTTGGACTAGAAGAATCAAGCGTAGGTCACAATTGAAAGTCGAAATGGTCCCCAAAATTCAAAATAGTCACATTCTATAGGCGATGACCAATTTTAGGAAAACAAAATGACTATCTCTATACTTCCAGAATTGGGAGTGTATGATGGGAGTGGATGCCTTGGCATGGGAATATCACAAACGCAGGACTCCCACCCTCTAACCACTCCAACCTTAAGCATGCCGTTTCCCCCTCTCAAATACCTATAAAATATTAATGACATTCGTTTTAATATGAATTAATAAATTTACCTACACCTCACCAGTTTTGTTACACAACCATTATTTTTAATTTAATCTGTCCAGCACACGGGCCACTTTTAAGTAACATCGGCGTTTGCCCATGTCGGTAAAATAATGTATAACTCTGATAGTAATGAATATAATTTTGGCGTTAATTTTGTAGAAATTCATTATTTACAATTAAATGAAACTATGTGATGCAGTATTATTCCTACTTTCTTTAAGTTCTTTACCACGGCCTAGGTTTCATTGTATTACAACATTTTCATGTGAGCTATTAGCAAAGATCTATTAGCAATCTTTGCTAATAGCCCACCTGAAGATGTTGTAATACAACGAAACCTAGGTCGGAGTAAAGAACTTAAAGAAAGTAGAAATAATACTACATCATGTAGTTTCATTTAATTCTGATAGTTTTGATTTTATTGAAATCAATTTTATTATGTAGATGGTGAAAAAATGTAGTTACAACATAGCCAAAACATTTGTATCTTATGTTACATACATATGAGTGAAAAAAATAATTCCCCATTTAAGTAACAGAAAAGGATTATAAAGGAAACATCTTTATAAAAAGCAATTTTTGTTATAATTATAAAAAGTATTAGCTATAATTAAACCGAAACATAAATAGAAAAATCACATATTCTAATAAACATTTCTGTCATTGTACATTTTTGGGGATCTTGCGTAGAACAAAAATCAAAGTGGCAAAAACAACTGCCATTGATGCATGTATCACCATTTGATTTATTATTTTTTTTATTTCTTATAGTTGATAATTATCTATAGCTTTATGTCATTTTAATTGTAATATAAACGTTTCTATGTTAAGAAATTTCATAAACATAATTTCAATAGATCTATATTTTCTTTAGACCTTTTCAAATACCTATACTTCTTCCGTACTTAATGTTAATGTATCTAGTATTATGTTGTTTTCCTAGCGTTCACCAAACACCTAAATCAGTTACTTTCTCCAACTATGCTGACATTATTAATTATATCTCAATAATTATACAGGATATGTACATACTACGTAGCTTGTGGACATCCCGAAATTATAAGCTATCATATTACAAATGTTATATGCAGTTGAATTAGCAGCTTTTGCTTGAATCTCTAAAAAAACAAACATACAAGCGAAGAAACAAAACTTTCCTCTTTATAATATTAGTGGGAGTGTAGCATGAATACAAAATTTGCAGGCTGTGAATAGTTGCAGTTTTTATTAAATATTTTATTGTATACAGCTCTAAAGACATAATGTTAACAAAATTACAATACCCTGAGATTTACTGTTTATAATTTTTGGCAAACATTCTAGAAAATATTTAAGAACAAGTTTATATATATATAAAAAGAATTAAAATACATATAAATTAAATTCAGCTTTATTTTAGTGTATATTTTTAGCGAATAATATTGGTTATGGAATAGAAATATAAAATAGAGATTATTTCTATCATTTCTTTTAAAATGTTTTTGAAACAAGTTACATTTTAAATTGGTTAATATCAAATATAAATAACATTTCAATGCTTTGAAGTCATTACATAAATTGTTTAAAACTTTTTTTTCGACAATTGGCTGGCTAACTACATTTACTGCTGTTTCACAAAGTGTTCAATTAATTAATGTGGACGATATGTGAAACAGGGATCAATATGTCAGTTTAAGATTTGTGTGTAAGTAACGGGTACATACCTACCCTAAATTTATTTTGTAGCAACTAATCTGTATTATATTCCGCATTGTGCGGCTATCCGGACATCTGACATATTTCTTATAGCAAGATAATTTTGCATTGCAGTCATGATTCTTACACTGTGAATCCTTTCATTTAAGACTAAACAAACTGCCCTAAGGAACAAAATCAGGAGAGATACGTCAACTCAATTATCAATATTTTCACATGCCTTCAGTTTCCTTCAAAATGCTCTTGCCCTAGCGAGTGGGTAGGAAATAAAGAAACTACCATTGAAAGGTTGACTTGATTTAGCAGATAATATTTTGTTTTCTTTTTCCTCTTCACTTTGGCTCGTTATCACTCAGTAAAGGTAAAACAACTGCAATAATATTTAAGAATCAATATCAAAAAGAACTCTTTTCCAAGAATATCACATTAAAATCTTTACATATCAGTTAATCTTAGAAATTTTAACATTGTTGTTGCCATAAATTATTTAAAATTTTTCAGATAGGGTTGTAATTAACTAGAAAATAGTTTTTCAAAATACAATGTATTAGCCAAGTGGTAAGAATAGTGAATTTCTTTAGCTTCTGTTTAATACAAAGATTGGAAATTACGTATAGAATTTTTACGAGTAAATATTATTCAAGGTTCAAATTTAAACCTGTGATGTAAAACGAGAGAGAATATACGTTAGATTCATATATTTTTAGTTTCCCAACTTGTATATATGCTCGTCACGAATGATGTAATAGACTATAAATTAAAAATTAATTTAACATAACAGTAGGCCTTAATAATAAACTTTCAATTGAAAAATTTGTTAAATAATTAATTTGGACTATTGAAATTCTTAAGAATCCTTTATTGATTTCGGAAAGTAAATATTTTATCGATAAGACTATCAGATATTCTCTGCAATTACTAGTTTCATCTATAAGTTTCTATTTACATGGAAATTTATCTTTATTTTATTTACATATTTTTTCCACATAAATTCAGTATGCTTCCTTTAAAGTTATTAAGCCACTATGGGATATTTCAAAATTTTTGAAAGTGGTTAAAATTCTTGAAAATGTATCTGATAAACCTATAATTGTGATATTTTCCCAAAAACATGTATTTTTAGCCAAAAAAAATTTACTTTTACTATGTTCCTACAAAGCTTAGTACCAAAACACATACGCCTGCATTCATAAACTGAACTATGCCTGCATTTAGTATGTAACAGAATTGTGGTCGTAATGCGTATAATTGTTAATTCACAAATAACGGATAGCATCAGTCATTGCACAATGTTCATTAAGTGTCTACTTAGAAACGTCAAAGCATAATTATTTAGCTTGTAGTGGTATTTTAGTAAACGCACAGCATTGCAAAAATTTCAACATATGAAAGCATAGAAAAATTTTATAGATATGTGGAAGAATATTAGGATCATGAACCTTTACAGTTATTTCGGTTAGTCATATGAAACTTTAACAACCCTCTAGAAATATATGGTTATGTTGAACTTAGAAAGAGATACCAATTTCCCAAGAACACAGTTCTTGAAATTCTTCTACCAATGGTTGTCTTGACTTGTAATGGATGACTATTGAGACCTGCCTGTGTGTCCACTCTTTCGGCTAATTGTAGCTTTCAGATATAATGCAACAAGCAGCTTTCACGTATGAACATTTCTAAAATTACTTTCATTACTTAGGTTAGGTTTTACTACTTAAACTAACTTTTAGAAATATAATAATATTGGCAGCCTAGTGATAGTTAAATGGTAAGTATAAATGTCATATTTTTTGAAGTGTGCATTCCAACATCAAACTTTGAAACTGTGTGACAAGCGAACCACTTCTTAACATAGCTGCTTATAAACTTTTAGATGTTCTTATCGTTTTGATCAATACAGTAAAGCTAACCCAACCAAGTGTAACCCGATATATATAAATGGGAAAATTTTTATGAAATAGCTCACTTTTCTGGAGTAATTCCTTGTATGGATGGCACTCACATAAAAATTGTAAGTTCTGGGGAGCCATATGCTGAAGTTATCAAGACCTGAAAGAGGTATTTTCACTTAATATCCAAATAGCTTGTGGCTCTGAACTTGATATTTATGATATTGTTGCCGAAAGACCTGAATCAAATCATGACATCTGCATTTTTAACTGCAGCCAATTGAAAAGAAGATAAAAAATAAGGAAATAAATGGAATACTGCTTGGTGACTCTCCTTGTTTTAAAACTGAAATAGCAACTCAGTTAAACACAAGCCATATTATTGCTTGTACAGCCATTTTATATAAAATCCAAAACTCCAACCTCTCTTTCTCTTTGAAGAGGTGACTTCTTTTGCAAGGAGTACTTTTTCTCTTTTTACTCACAACTCTTCCTCATACTTCATTTTCTGTATAACTCTTTTCCTTCTATCTTTATTTTCAGTCATTATTTCCTTGAGCAGCGTTGGTGATTTCATTTTACCGATACTTGGAAAAAAAAAGAATTTTGAAATAATAGTGGTCGTACAATATTAAAATTGAGTATCGCCTGAACTAATAATACATTTTATTTAAGGGCGTGTTTGTTCTTGACGAAAAACCACCATTTTAGCAAAGTTTACTCTAAACTCTAGGAATATGTAATACAATAATTTGGATATGAAAAAATAGATCAAACCTTCATCTATAATTCAATGAGACTACTTGTTATCGGTTTCATATATATATTTATATATATCTCATGAAAATCGGCTTTTTGCAACTCATTCCTCGCCAAAATCCAAAATAAAAAGAGGAAAGTTTAGAGGATTCATTTCAAACAATTATACTTTAATTTGAAATGCGAAGAAAAGCAGTAAAATGCTCATTTTGCCTTCTTAATTTTCTCGAAAAAACAATTTAGATTGAGGCAACAGTAAAACAGAAAAAGAAAAATATTTAGTACATGAAGATATAGTTCCAATCATCCATATAAATATTGCGTTACAATAATGCGCTCAATATCGGATATGTGTACCGGCTGCTCTAAACAAAAATATTCGTGATATCGACTACACTATTGATGTAATTATAGTTGGATTGACCATTCGTAATCAAGGTAAATGAATTTATCTATTTGAAATATTTTATTTCATAATGTCTATTAATTTAACTGTTATATTTAACAGTTAAATGATGCTTATGTAATAGACTAATATATATTAGGTATATATAGTAGTCTAGTAAGTTTTTAGCCACAACTTCGGGACTTTTCGAGAAGGATTCTCGAAACTTCTAAGTTTTACTGTAGGGTTTGAAAAGGCCAAAGTGTAGTCAGTTGATAACAGTTAGCACCGAAGCTTTAAGTGTATTGCATAAAAGATAACGGATTTAAATCAATATCAAATATGGATATTACTTTACTAATTTGATGAAAGATGTAAAGACTGCTACAAATAATATATGTCATGTGAGGTGCAAGTCCACGGTGTCTTATGCAATAGTAAAGATTTGGTTCAGAAAGTTCAGGAATGAGGACTACGATCTGGATGATGAACCCAGTACCGGACGTGTATATGTATATATATATGTATATATATATATATTGCACGAATTGGGAAAAGTTTAAAAATACGGTGTGTGGATCGACACGAGTTGTCATCATATCAACTTCAGTGCAGAGTTGATACTTGTCAACAGTTATTGACATTGAAACGTAACTTCTACTAGCTGAATCAGATAGTAACTGGCGATAAAAAGTGGGTTACATACGTTAACCATACACACAAATGTCAATGGCTTGGTGTCGGAGAAACAGGACTTTCAATATCCAAACCTGAAATAAGTGCCAAAAAGGTGATGCTCAGCTGCCAGTGGAACGTCAAGGGCATTGTTTATTGGGAGTTGCTTCCGGAGGGATCTACATTTAATGCATATATTTACTGTGAACAATTGGACCGATTAGCTAATAAATTGAGTAGTCAACAGGACTATTTTCTGCATCATAATGATAGACCACACATTGCAAAACGTACTCGTGATTAATTAGAGGAACTTGGCTGGGTTCTACTCACTCATCCACCATATTTGCCGGACATTGCGCCCTCCAATTATTCAGGGATCTAAATAATCATTTATGTTAAAAAAAATTTGACGTCAAAGAAGATCTCCAAATTGACCTCGCACAGTTTTTTGAATCAGCCACCTGTTGCACCTATCTTTTGTATAACTCTTGTCATGATACCATTTGCAAATGATGGGTACAAGTAGCAGAACATTGCCTGTCTGAGGCGGCACGGGAACATGCAGCATATGTAAAATCCATTGGTAATGTAGATGAAAACTTTGTACCAATGATCACTATAGTAGTGGATGGTTGTTGGTCTAAAAGGTCTAAAGGTCTTATCGCACCAACTATAACGATCTTATCGCACCAGCTTCTGCTTAAGAGTAAAAAATAAGTACTACCTCATTTGTTCTCGGTTGTCCAACAAAGGCTCTGAGCCTCCATCACATACCGGTTTTAAAAAATATACCGGTCCTTCAACTAAAATGAGTGAGACCATTATTGGGAGTGGGTTTAAAAAAAATTCTTGCAGAAACTGTTCTCATTTATTGCCGATGGAGACTCCAGCACTTATAATTTCTCAGCCTTCTGAAAATGCCACTGTAGATAAAATAGAATATAAAAAACATCTCTGACGTTATTATTGCAAATCCTTGTTGGCAATAGCATCAAACACAGCCAATTCATTGAGAGCACTGAAGCTTATCAAGGATAATTACTTGAGATTGCAGTAGGGTGTAGATTCATCTGTGTAACATTGAAATAATCAAAATAATATAAAAAAATTGTTAATATATTGATATAAATATATTATCAATTTTTTAATTGAAAAAATTTATAATATAAAAAGAGATATTAATGGGCCCTCTATCACATATTTAGCGATCATTCTAAATGTTGCGTTTATTTTTGTACTGCAAGTACGAGTATGCATAATAGTGAAAATTTAGTTACCAAATTAACAATTTGTGGTGTTTTCCACTATATAACTGATGTTACTCGTAGATTATTTATCCATTCTTATAGTTTATTTCACAATGAAACGACTAATTTAGCAGTAAGCTTTAATTCACACGTTGCCAAATATATAAGAGGAAAGAGAGTTAACTTTTCTCCCAGAGATTTTTATAGTGGGCAATGTGCAACTGCTGTAGTGTCTTTTAATAAAGGTTGTTCTTAATCTTTTGTGCATAAATTTACTTTTAAAAAAAAAATTAGAAACATTTCGGAGAAATCTCAATGATGTTAGAAGTTCTTATCAAAAGACTTACTTTGGTGAGAGCTGTCAGAAGCCGGATATGATTGACGGAGTATACGAAGAAGCAAAAAAAGAGTTTCTCAAAGAATTGGTATTGACCCCTGAACAGCGGGATGATCTAAACATCCCGCTGTTCAGCAAAGTGCTAATCTACTTCGGTTAGAGTCTAGAGGGAATTTATTAACAGCTTCTCGGTTTGCCAGAATGTACAGGGGACGTGTGAACATGAATTGCGCTTCATTGGTTAAACGGACAAACAAACAAAATGAACAGACATTGAAAAAACAATGAATACACTGCACTCAGAGAATTAACAACACTTTTACATATCAACATTGAGGACTGTGGTTTATTTGTTGATAATGAATTTCCTTTCCTAGGATCTTCACCAGATGGTCGGTACGCAGACGGCGTTGTAAAAATGAAGCACCCATTATCTAGTTTCAATTTGCGCCCAGATGAAGCAATACAAGATTGTAGTAAAATTTATATCAATGAAATGCATCCGCAGTTTTATCAAACACAAGGTTAGCTTCGTATCACTGGCCACGACGTCTGCTTTTTTGGGGTCTGGATCGGTACTAGTAAATTGAAATATAAATTTATTGCGAAAGATGCCCAATTCTGGAAAGCATAACATGGAATCATATTTAGTGAAATTTTATCAAAACTGTATGCTTACAAAAGTGGTGGATCTTCGATTATCGAGATCAATTTTGAAAATAAAATTTGATACATAAATTTCATTTTAATGAAACAATTTTGCACCTCAGCGAGCATATTATTTTGGGGAACTGATGCAAACTACTCATTTTGGAGTTGAACGTTTGGATGGTGAGAAAGGAAGAGTCATGAAGAAACGTGGTATATTTAGCAAAATTAGTTATCGTTCGTGATTTTAAATAATTAGTGATCTCATGTTTATGTTCACGAGTTCATATAATGTTTTTTTGTTTTTTAATTTTTCTCATATATGAGTGAGATCTGTTTTCACTGGAGTCAAGAGGGAGCAGGTTTCAGTCGTTTGTGGTTTCCTTAGAGTTCATAGTATGAAATATTTAAATGAGTCTAAAAATATTTCCCCCTGTGGTTATCTTATTCTTTTGTCTTTTATATTGTTAGAGGTTGAAGCTACTTTAATTAGCTACTACTCCCTCGGTAAAGCCACATGTAATAATACAAAATAAATGAAACTGGTTACCAAATAAATAATATATAAAACACATACTTTCATTTTAGTTATAGTTGCAACAAAGTTATAGCCAATGCACATTATTAAGATATTGCAAACAGATTATAAATTTGTTGAACACCAACACACGGCGTTGCTACGTGTGTATTGGTAATTTTGCAATTAGTAAATATTTGTTCTCGAGCAGCAGGATTTTGTAAATACATTCTTAAAGAATAGAGTTTTAAAAGCATAAAATTTTTAAGATAATGCCAGTTGTACTAAAACCTGGAATTATTGATACAGCTCTAATTTCCTAATAAGTCTGACTTTCAGGCGAGTGAAGCTGTAGACAAAATGGAGTATTAAATGAAAAAGCAAGTTTGTTTTATGTTATTTACACTGACCTGTATTTTTGGCTGGTACAGTTTAAATTATTTTTCTGATGATTCAGCATCTGGTGTTGCATCTATCTCCATAGTCGATAATCCAACTATCTCCATAATAGATATTGCTGTATTCATTTCCCTTTTCATATATGTAACTGAAGCAACTTAGTTATAATAACTATATCTTTTAAATATTGCACCCATATGGCTTTGCCACCTTGTTATTTTGTTTTCAATAGATTTGTTGGAATGTAAATATAAATAAATTTTCAAGTGTACATAAATTTCTCTTCAGATTTATTAATGATGCAACTCAAGGATTAACGACAGTATTACTGTCACTTACTGACCTGAGGCGCAGTCGATAAGATGCAAGAATCTAATAGGCAAGGCCACCACATTTTGATGTGATTCCAAAATTATTTATTTAATTGTGAATGATTTTATATTCTCAATAGATATTGAGACATTTAGTTTGTGAGAAACGAAGGTGAGTCTCGCAACCCATCACATTAAGTCTCAAATAAACTACGCTGGTAATGGTCGTTCTTACCTGGTTATCCTGAAAAGCAGCCATAAAATTATAAATAAACATATTAACATATTTACATAAGAACACTAATCTGTAATCACTGTCTTACTTGACTAATCTGGTGTATCTTATTTATCTTTACCAAATAGGACTATCATATTGAAATCAATTGTTCCCGGTACTGGAACATCAATGTGAAAGCAGAAAATGTCAATAATATTGACAGCTGGAGAAGAGAACAGAGGCAGACACCATAAGTTTCTCCATGGCTTACGCTCTTAACCGCTGATTCCTTCTCTCGCATATTTTTCATGTTCTCTTAATATCTTTTCAGCTGAAAATCAGATCTGGAGGTTGTAAATCTTTAAGCGACGAAGGTGGTGGCTAAAGCAGCTCGTGCCTTTTTCTTTTTTACAAGATTGTGAGCATTCGTCGTCTTTTTCTCAATAATAACATTTTTGCAACCAATTTCGTGAGGCACTCTTGCCTAGAAAAGTAATGTCCATAAAATTACATTGACAACAAATTTCAAAATTACAATGCTTACATACATTACAATGCTTATATTCCTTAGGAATAAAATTACAAGTAATATTTTACTAGTCACTCCTGAACATTAAACAATGCACAAATTGTTTGCCAGCTAACGTTTGGCTTGTGAGCGAAATTAGCTATGGTATTACAAACATTAATTGACTGATCATGTGCACGGAACGAACTCAGTGTGTTCACTTAACCAATTCCGAAGCAAATGTTGTTCATGAATAGCAATTTTATAACCGACGCTTAGCAATGCATATATTCAGTCACTTCACAGTTCAAGAAGTGGCTCTATGTGTGTGTGCAGTTTATGAATACAGGCTTTAGTCATGTGGTATGTGAATTCAGTAAGATATAATGAAATCGAAAAGGAGACATCTAGTCTCTTTCATAGACTTCCTCATTCTATAGTGGCCGATAAATATTACTTACGGAATTAAATTTAGTGGATCGTGCAATCTTACTCACGTGAACACATGAAATTGGACATCTATTAGCTGTGTGGTGCATTTCGAAGTCACGCATTCTGATTGGCGGACAATTTGTGTTTGCCAAAAATTTTTAAACTCCATTTTATTTTTGATTTCAATCATTAAATAAAAATATTTATACCCAATTTATTGCAATTACACATTGTTAGTCATTGTTCTAACTCGAAAATTATGACATATATTAATCAGATATTTACTTTTAAACATGTCGCAAGTAACCCGTTGTATTATATATACATATATCAAAATAAAACAATTAAAAATAAATTGCATATTTTTTTTAATACGAGCATTTTACAACAACATTGATTGACATCATCACATGAGATCCGTTTGAAGTCCATTTTAAGTAAAACTAAACTTGTTCAATAACAAAAAGCTGCTAATTTATTTTGTCACTATTATTTCACATGGATAAATTCACATAATGACATCACCACATTACAGACATGAATTTCTGACCGTGCCTTTGCAAAATATTTCATCTACCTCAATTTATATCGATATACACTTTTCTACTCACTCACAAACACCCGCCACATTACACAGTCCCCCTTTCGAGGTCTCAATTGTCTTTTGTCACTATGACCCTCCACAAACTGTCGACACACGTAAATGTTCCCAGAGAGCAGAAAGAAACTTATAGCATTTCTATTAGCGTTTCAAAATAATTTTTATTTCATTTAGTTAATCACCTTTTGTCTTTATACATTAACTATTATTATAATTATTAACCAATTAATATAAAAAAATGTCTATTCTGTTCTGAAAAATAAAATGTAGATACTAATAATCAAATAAAAAAACATAACACAATACACTTTCCTATTATCGATTGTTCATAACGACATTGTTAATTTACATTTTATTCATTTATATCTTTATTATTACAACAAATTATAAAATAATTCGCCCGCGAGGATAATGCTCCCATTCTAAAATGCATTCCAAAAATTACAATTAATATATTTGTTTATTTTTGTGTACATTTATATTATTTTTATATGGGCATGTGTATGTATAATTATTTATAACTTTATGTGGTTTAATTAAAAATTAAAATAGTTAACATTTTCTACAAACAAAAAAACGAGTAGTGTAAAAGGAAAACAGACTTTGCATTTAGTATATAACTTCATAAACGGTGGCCTTCTTGTCCCCTGAACCGGTGACGATATATTTGTCGTCGGCAGATATGTCGCAACTGAGCACCGAGGATGATTCTTTCGACTGCAAAAGCAATAAATACCACAACTGAATAAGTTATACCTAATCACAAGGATAATCTTATTAATTTCACAGTATCAATTAACACATAATTCTTTTAATTGCAATGCAATATTGAAATAAAAACTGCTACCCACTACCTAACATCAACTGCATCCGCGTATCTATCAGTGGTGTCACGGCTTATTGATTATAGGGCTACCAATATATACGACCACGAGACAATCATTATTTTTGTACGACATTGAATCATGGCAAAATATAATCATTTTTTCTTCTATTGAGCTATTCATCATCTTTTAATAATTTTTGTTACGTTTTTATATGTAATATTATATTTTTCCATAATAAGCATATACTGTGTCTTAAATGTTTTCAGATCTTTTACAAATTTCATTTTTATAATCACATAATAGAAATCTTAATTTCTTAAATTACAAATTTGTCTAGTGGAAGTGTAACACTGCAATTAATTATTTAGATGTAAAATTCCTAATATATAAGATACCTGGAATATGCTGGCGCCGTACGGTGTCCGCCAGGCATTAAGCAGATTGTCCTTACCAGTGGAGACAAACCATTTGCCACAGGAGGCAAAACGAAGGGAGAGCACGCAAGACTCATGCAGATGTAGTTGGTATTTATCCGGCTTGTTGGCATGCAGCACCTCCACATTGGAATTCTCCATGCCAACTGCCAACCACTCACCTAACCAACAAATCAATTTATAATAATCAAACCATTTGAATAATTTTAACTTACAGGGTACTATGTAGTCTCCCAGCCCGTACCATTTTGTAAATTTGACAGTTTTGTCAGCAGTTTTAACTTACAGGGTACTATCTAGTCTCCCAGCCCGTACCATTTTGTAAATTTGACAGTTTTGTCAGCAGTTTTAACTTACAGGGTACTATCTAGTCTCCCAGCCCGTACCATTTTGTAAATTTGACAGTTTTGTCAGCAGTTTTAACTTACAGGGTACTATCTAGTCTCCCAGCCCGTACCATTTTGTAAATTTGACAGTTTTGTCAGCAGTTTTAACTTACAGGGTACTATCTAGTCTCCCAGCCCGTACCATTTTGTAAATTTGACAGTTTTGTCAGCAGTTTTAACTTACAGGGTACTATCTAGTCTCCCAGCCCGTACCATTTTGTAAATTTGACAGTTTTGTCAGTACTTACTCGTATTAACAAATTGATCAGTGACTAATAATATTTTTAACTTTACCCATTTTACGATATTGATTTGTGAACTTAATAATACTTTAAAATCCATCAATTATTTACGATGTTAAGATAGTTTTAAAGAAATGAATAAACCGCACATTGTTCTAAAATATTTAAAAACAATTAAATATAAAATCAGATACCTTCCTAATTGATATAAAATTCCTATATTTTAAAACACCTTTGTCAAAATGATCTTTCTTAGATGAACAAAAAATAATGGTGATATCTTCTTAGACCAGATGTGATTTTAATTCAGATTAATGTGACATCAATTTTAATTGAACAAAAGGGAAATTACCTGTCGGGCAATATCCCAATGAGAATATTTGTGAACTGAAGTCATGCTGTTGAAGCTGCCTGCCTTCTCTAAGATCCCACGACCTGGAAATGAAATAATCCAACATTTATTTAATGTATCTTTTATTCAGCAGCAGCACGCTTTATAGCACAATGAGGTGTCGCAGTTTCATTGAAATAGAACTGACCGTTGCAATTGTAACACTAAACTATCAATTATTCCTCACTTTAGATTCATCTTAAGAGTGATCTGTAGATAAAGTAAATTATATCATTTCTCAATTTACTGTCACTTTGTCCTAAATGAACTAAAATATAAATTCGTACACCGATATTTCCACACACTTTAGTTATGTACACTTCACACATTTACATTTCTAGTTTTTATGCCTGTAACTCTTTAATTTAATTTCCATTTTAATGAAATCGACATATAATATCAGGAATCAAGAGAAACTTTAATAAAATAATTTCCCATAGCCAGTAAATATTTCTAACCTAACAGTATTGTCAAGTCCACCGGTCCACAGTTTGGTTCCGTCAGCGGATATGTCGATGCAGCTCGCTCCATCGGTGTGTCCCTGGAACTGTCGAACTAGGGTCTGGTTCTGCAAGTCCCAAACTGCAATGTTGCCATCAGAGCAACAGCTAAAGCACACCTGTAGTTAAGTGTGATAAACACTTCAATGTTAGTACTTATATATTACTTTTTAATTAACAGATCAGGATACTCGGGTGCAATTTTTAGAACCGAAATGAAAAAGAAAGTGAAACAAAAGCTAATAATCTATGTAACAATTCCTACATTCCAGACCTATAGGAGCACATAATAACAAGTGAATATTTACTATTACTTAGAATGATACAATTGTTATTACATATCACAGCTTTGATTCTCTGTACATTGTAAAATATTACTTAGTATGGAAAATATTAAAATAGTACTTTTAACTTATCGTAAATTGTAACTTGTCATAAATACAACAAAAATTTAAAATATTTCTTTTATTCAAACATTATATTGATAGCATCACATTTTACCGAGGCCAGCGATGTTAGAGTGTAGCTCACCTTAGAGTCGGGACTAATTGCAAGCGCGTAACACGCTGGAGCACTGGAGGTAAGTTCGGCCTTGATACGAGGGGTCGGACTCACCAGGTCCCATATGGACAGATTGGAAGCCTCCCCACCTACAATCAACGTTCGCCCGTCTGGGAGAAGCTTCACTGATCTAATATAGTTGTCCCTTTGCTAAAATAAAATATACATGATATTTATGATGATCGCTAGATTTAGCAGTCGAAAAACTTATTAATAATGTATGATTTAATAGATTTAGGCAATGTTATATATAGATAACAATTTGCAAATATTTGTTCTGCTCACAGAAATACAGAATTCTTAAATTTCCTCTATCAGTGTATTGTCCATACAATAATTTTCATTAAATGAGCTATGTTGAAGTGAAAAGGAAGCGTTAGCTGATAAATAAATATTTTACAATTAATATTATTTAATATATTTGGCATTAATTTTGTAGAAATTCATTATTCACAATTAAATGAAACTATGTGATGTAGTATTATTTCTACTATCTTTAATTTCTTTACCACGACGTAGGTTTCGTTATATTACAACATCTTCAGGTGGGCTATTAGCAATTAATATTATTCTGAGTTCCACTATTAACATTGGTATTATTTATTGTGACTTTAAATTTGACATTTTGTATTATTAATATTTTATAATAATACACTTTTATTAGTTGACATTTAATAATTAAAATGTTATTGTTCTTATTATTTTTATTTCTTCTGTTTAACTGACGATATAGTTTTACATTTGGTGACACTTGGAATTGTGGATATCTTAAGTTTACATGATAAGGAACTTTATGTTGTATTGATGTTTATTATGCACGGTGTCCCGGAATAAGTGTTGGACGAAGAAAGACGATATTCATTGGCTATAAAGGAATAAATTATCGTTGAAATAAAACATAAAACATTGGTGTGTTTTTCTAATTGAGTGCAAAAAATATATTTCACATAACAATATCTATAATAGTGCAATGCTTACCCCGGCAGCTAGATGTCTACGCAGCTATTCATGGGTTATTCCCCTGAGCAGTGTTGAATAATGTGCACTAGTATCATGTGTATAAAAAAGATGACAAATAATTATGAATATTATTTTCAATTTTCAGAAAAAAAGTCACCTTTTAAATTTTATTTTAACAGCAATCAACATTTCACCTTTCAGCCAACGAATAACGTCTTTCTTTGTCCAACACTTATTCCGGGACACCATATACAGTATTAACTAAATAATTGTTAAAAATGTGTTGTATCTAACTGTTGTTTCAATTCATCTGGCTTATTCCAGACTCATACGTCTGAAGTGTACTTAATTATTTATGATGTTGTTTTTTGTTTTTTTTACCTTTATATATATTTTTAAATTTATTATGTACAAATTGATGTGATTGAGTGCACTTTATATACCAATATTGAATAAAAATATGACTACGTCTGTGACCATTGAATGACTAATGTCAAGAGTTTGACCTAAATAATGCCAATTAGGCATTTATGATTAATATATAATTTCGGAAATGAGCTTTTAAAATAATTCTATTGCTTTAAATTAATTTTATTGCTGTAGTACTAAGCTACGTAAGGAAACAAAGTAAAAAATTATCTCATTTTTAAAAAAAAAAAAGAAAAATATAATGACTTCATTTTCTACCCACCAAACAATCCAACTGACTGACGGGTGTCTTGGCACCGGGCTGTGAAATATCCCACACTTTCACGCAACCCTTTCCACCTGTGTAAACGTACTTAGTGGGGTTGGAGATTGTGACTGCACAGACGACCTCGCCGTGGGCCAATGTGTTAATCTGACGCGCATGCCTGGGTATACCTGGCCCAATAAGTGCATCCTGTGGAAATGGGACAGGTTGCATCTGCCCATCGGCGCTCACATGGAACGAGTATGCTCTAGGGAAATAGATATTAAATTCAATAATGTGTTCAATACACAATGCGAAATATAACTTTAAAAGTTAATTACAATACCTGTCTACGTATAGCAGTAATTTAGTGTCCAGTGGCAGATTTCAATGATTGAAAAATTGTAAAAAAGAAAACTACACCTCTAATACAAAGTAGGTTTATTTTAACTTTATAACAACAAATGCAGATTTAATTTTTTAAAAACCTCGTTTTCCAAATGGCGGCCATCGAGTCTGACACTCTTCGAGTCTAGCACGCATGTTTTCAAAAACGCGTTTGCAGAGCGACTGGGGTATCCTACTGACTTCGACTCGAATATTTTCTTTAAGTTGTGTCACAGTGCTCGGATTTGTTTTGTAAACAACGGATTTTAAGTATCCCCATAAGAAAAAGTCACATGGGCTTAAATCGGGTGACCTAGGTGGCCACGGTACGGTACCGTTTCGGGATATATTTTTTTCTGGAAATAACTGCCGCACTGCATTCATGGACACATTAGCAGTGTGAGCTGTGGCCCCATCCTGCTGGAACGATGTGTTTTGGTTGAAGGATGGACTATTCTGTACTTCTACTCTGAAAAAGTCATTTAACATCTGGGCATATCTCTCCGAATTCACAGTTACAGTTTGGCCACGTTGATTTTCAAAGAAATAAGGCCCTACAATTGCAGATGCAGACATGGCACACCAGACTGTTACTTTAGGCTTATGTAAAGGCTCTTGATGCATTTATCTTGGGTTGTGGACATCCCAGTAATGAAAGTTCTGCTTATTCACATATCCTCCAATGTGAAAGTGAGCTTCGTCACTAAAGAATATGTTGCCCATCCGGGTAGCAGTACGAAATCTCAACAACATCACCTCCGCGTAAGTTTTTCTTAATTCAAAGTCAGAATCGTGTAAATCTTGAACAATTTGAATTTTATATGGATGGAACTTGAGCTTTTTTCGCATTATTACCTGTAAAGTTGATTTCGGAATTCCCAATATCGATGAACGTGTACGCAGTGATAAACGGGGATTTTCAACGACAGAAACCATAACACACTCGACATTTTCATCCATGGCTACCACTGGTGTAGGTCCTGGCCTGGGTCTATTTAATGTAGATCCTGTAGCTTTGAAATCTGCCACTGGACACCTGTATAATCATTTTGTTTGTCTATTTCATATTGTATTTCATCAAGATGCCTATACATGTGCTAACATCCGACATCTTGGTAAGTAACAGCATTTTAATGAGATTTGCCAAACAAAATATCTCCTACCTCTTAATGCTGACATATAAATTGCATCAAACTGTCACCACTGCACTTGCTAAGGTTTGATGTATTGTGAACAATATCTCTCGTAAATATAATATTCTCATTATGATGTAATGTTTCAACGTCGCGTCGTATTTACTATATTTATATGAATATACAATTTCATTATATATGATGAACAGAACAGCTAGTGCCACGTTTAAAGAAGTTGTCGCATGACAGTAAGATCCAAAATTAATAAAGTTTTTTTTTCAAAAAGTTAATATAACCTCATTTTACAATGACTTAGTTTTCTACACAAATTGCTCGACTTGTTTTTTAAATAAATTAAAAGTAAATTACTACTTTTCCTGTAATGTTAATTGTTAAATTTTTGAGAGAACTAAACGGTAAATAATTTTTAAATAACTTAGATATTTATAGTTTGAACAATATTTAAAATATTTCATCGAAAACGCGTTTTACGAACAACTACCTCAATAATACCATTTCTTTAATACCATTGATTCTGACACCTCCTCTTTCAAAATCACCTATATTTATTCTATTAAATTATGTATAAACCTTCGAATTTTAATTAATAAATTTTTGAATATACAAAATATATACTGTATCTCATTATAAACCATCTGTCACGGTTCAAATTAGTTTGTATTTTAAAAAAACAAAACAAAACAGAAATGCATATACTTTGTTGAGATTTTCTTTAATTGAATTAATAATACAAAGAATTGTGTGACTTTTGGTTTCAAAACCACTTAATAAATTTTTATTGAAAATCTATTCATGTTGTATTTTCTCTTTTATATCTCAAAAAATTGAACAAGGGCAAATTCAACTCGAACCCCTTAAGATGACTGTCACATCAAAACTAAGTACGTACTAAATTTCATAATTGATCTCTGTGATCCATTAATTTTTTATTAAAAAAACAATTACAAGGTTATTAGAATAATAAAATTCTAACGACTATATTTGTATAACGTACTAAAAATAAATGATAATGTGTTCTTATTAATCTACTTCCAAAGTGAAGAGCTCTCCGCCCCTCCTGTAATATTTTAATAACTGGATTCAACTGATTTTGAAACCAAATGCCTCATATCCTGACACAACGCTGCATGGAAGGAGAAGAAATAACTTACGGCTTGCCACCAGGTATAGGAGGTAACGCAGCTGCAGGGCCGAGGGGAGGGCGTAAGGGATCATACGGGGCACGTGGAGGCGGGTAAGCAGGAAGGGCACCATGCACCACTCCACCCGCATATGCCGCACTCAATTCGTGACCACCTGCTCCTGAGAATGATTAAGTATTAAATTTATGACAGATTTTAGAAATACTTGTGTACTTTTTAAACTTCATCATCATTGCATCAGGCTTTTTTTACATAAAATTATCAAGTAAGACTTAACCCTTCTGATGGTACCCTCTTCTACATGAGGGCCCTATATAAAAGAGGAAACCATGAGATACCCTCTTCTACATATCCACATCTACATAATATTAACTACAACAGAAGAAGCATCTATAAATACATTCACCATTCTGCGTCATTCGAAGACTGTGCAGTCTCGCAGTAATTCCGGCAATCCTATTTTAATGATGGTGTAAATATTTGAATTTCTAATTTCAATATTTAAGATAATTTAAAAGCAATTGGACAGAAAATATTTTTCAACTCTTGATGAGTTTAAGAACCTTCCTGGTTTAGAACTGAAATAATTAAAAATAATAAATAAATGCCTAATAACTGAGAAAGTTAGAATAAAAGTCTGAAATTACAATAAACGAGCGTTAATTGGCCACCGGTTACGACATTCTAGAAAAGTTATGTACAATTAAATCGAGCTAATAAATTTTTCTCCAGCTTCGGTGTTTACCACCACCACATATTGTTTCATACATGTTGAGCCTTGTTTTCGTAATCATTGTCTTTAATCAATAAAATTTTCTCAACCCCATGCAAGTTATTATGCATTGTATGATCTTCATATTAATATTACTGAATAGTTCGATAATGCAATCTTAAGGACTATTAAAAAATCTCTCCAACGTTACTTCCCTCTTCTATTATAAATTTCTGTAGCAAAAGTGTAAAAATAAACACCGCCTCGAAGCAGATACCACTCACCATTCATCCCAAGGTGATACGGATACTGCCCGAGAGCAGGAGGTTTAACGACAGGTTTGAGACCTCCCCCGCTGCCACCTGCACCTGATGACCCGCTTGTTGGTGTCACTGACTTAGAAATTGGCGTCGTCGGCTTTTCTGTATCCAACTTCTTAGCCGATGGCGTTGAAGCATTACTTGATGTGCCTGATCTGAAAATTTGAAGTTATCAAATAATTACTAAATATTTATGATGACGCAATACAATTTGAGAAAAAAACATTTCTGAATAAGACATAAATATATTTCTAATGCGTACATATTATATAATATCAAAACGTCAGATATTTATAACTTATTTGCATAATCAAATTGTCAAGCAAGTGTGTAAATGTATAACGTCGATCAGTTAAGACACTTTTCCATAATATCAAGGGGAATGTGCTGTCTAGAATTTTAATTTACGACCAGGTTTTTGTGGTGTTCCTTCAATAACAAAAGATGGGATAAGATGTTTATATAAATATAATCCCAAATACCTGGGACTGTGCGGTGCGTGCTCCTTCTTCGGCTGGAGCTTATCAAGTCCGTTCTCCCTAGGGCTGGGCGCACCATTGTGCGGCGACACGGGGTCTTCGCTCGCGTCGTCCACCACCAGCTCCTGCACATCGTGATCGTCACGCTGGATTAGTGCCAACCATTTCAAGGGTTACAATAACTGCATTAACATTTTGTACAAGCGATCAATTTATTACATTCAATTCCTAATTCATTTCCATATAATATTGGTTCCGCAACGCTCACCGCCCGCATTAAACTTATACAGTATTTCTAATATAATATATTTACAGATATACATTTTTCACGCATTTCACAGGCGTAGAAACCAACTAATTATAAAAATGTATAATTCCACATAGGATTAAAAATCATTTATTCCTTAATTTCTCCCTTTACTTGTTTCTAAGACCTCCTATTTTGCCAACTTTCAAGATTGTAAATCAACCGGAAGTACCTTATAGGTTCTGACGATCAAGGAGTAAGACTATTGAATAAATAAACAATACGTTTTAAAGAGCCACATATTTTCATTGTATGAACTAACCAAATCCTGGAATTTTTACAGCAATCAAAGGGGCTATAGACCTCCGTATGAAATATTAATTTAAATTCAACTTGATATCTCAAGTATTTTCTAAGAAAAAGAACTTTGACAGAAAGACGAACGGACGGACGGATTGACAACCGAATGGATCATATAAGGGTTCCGTTTTTTCCGTTTTGAAGACGGAACCCTAAAAAGCACTATTTAAGAAAAAAAAACTATTTCCCTTAAACGCATAGATTTAGCGAGCTCCTTAAAAGGGCACGAATAGGCGCGTGAAGATGCGTACGCGTTCGTATATATAACGTATACCCGTATATACAAACACAAATGATCTTTAACTAGTTTTATGAGCCTATTTTTTTCCCATAACGATACGAGATATCTGTAGTGGTGAGAATGATTACTACTTCTCGAGCATTGTACAAATAAAGCCTAAATATAGCGACACTCGAGCGGAGCGCTATCTTCATCTTTAATATATCACAAGTGCTGTATCCATACAAATTTCCTCACACCAGTGCCGTAGTTATTAATATGGAGTCCTTATCTTGCTCGTCGAGTGATCTCTATATGAAATCCATTGTCGGTCGAGTGCTCTTCATTCCAATGCTCTCTTAATGCCGACAAGTGATGGAGTGCTCGCGTGATGCGGGGGTCGACTTATCCATTATAACTTGTAGCTTGTTAATTTATATACGCATCGATAAGATAGATACATATGAATTTTGGAACGATAAACTTATCGAGCCGGCTATACAGACTCACGTAGGTAGAGCACGGTGTAGTTTGTAAAGGTGGTGCAGTTGACGCGGCCGTAAATATCGTCAAGTAACGAACGGCTCGTCGTATTTCGTAGAGGTCGTTCGGAAAGTTGCGTCAGTTTAAATTCTTACTTTCGCGAACTGAACAACATCGCGCCGCTACTTTCGCCCTGTAAACTTATCGGACATACGGATACCAAACTATGTTATTTAACTTACGTGTCCCATATCCTTGTCTTCCTTCTTCATCTTCTTATGCTCCGACTCCGCCGGACTCCGCGCTCTGTATTTCTCCCTCTCGCCGGGGGATATTGAGTTTCTCTGTGTAAATTTGAAATTTCTTTTAATATTTTCATCAAAATCCATACAAAGACGAATTTAATTTTTGTTTATTCTAATTTTGTCCGCGGTCACGGTATCCACGGTTTCATTTGTCCACAGTTCACAAGCGCCCGTCATTAATGAGCACTGCTCGCAACATAATCAACTCGAGCGTTCTTTAAAAATATTTTCACAAAAAGAAAACATATTTAATAACTAGATAGCATTAAATAAAATGATACAAAAAATGAAAAATTTTCGGTGAAATAATAAAAACAAAACAATTTTCCTTCTCGTTTTATACTATTATAATTATAGATAACACGCTACTAACTGCGGTTTCGAATATCCAAAGAAGCGTTTGTAACGCATTACTACTACTTATGCAAATGAAAGGGATAGTTAGTCAAGTCAAATTCACTATCGATCGCAAAGTAATCATGCAATATTGCCACATTTCTTACGTTTATCGAAATGTAAGATATAGGTTGATGCATTTTCATATTAATGACTTATGATAATTTTTAAATATATATGGTTTATATAAAGTTTCCTTCTGCCTTTCTCAATATATAAGGTATATATAAAGCTTCCTTCTCTCTGTCTCAACATTATATTCTTATTTTTATCAGTTACAGGAAACATAAACTCGTAAGTTCTACTGTCATTGTTTGCTATGTTTTTTTTTTCAAAGTATACCAGATAAATAAAAAAATAATAATTATACGAAAATATATTTTTATTGTATTTATTTATTAAACTTAACTGATACTTAGAAAATTAAATACACAGATGGCGGGCTTATTGCTACAGGCGTTATATTTTATATCAGACCGCAAATCTACGAGTGACCAGCGTTAGTGATGTGATCTATATTGTAATGAATGATAGAAGAAATGACGGTAGACGAACAGGTATAAGCAATAAATAAAGGAAAAAAATTAAGTAAGTTAGATGAAAACATTCGCACGAATGAAATTTTAATGTGAAATAGATAAAAGATACATGCAACATATCGCATATAGTAATAAGTAAGTTAATGTTCAAACTGTAGCATTTCGACACGTAGGCTATTTTAGGTAACGCTACTTCAGACGAGATTTACACACAGTAGTGATTTATTCCCTATTGAAGATGGTTCCGTGCGAACCAATTAGAGTATTCTTTTCTTTGGGACATAGTTCAAGGCCGTGTGCTGAAAGGTGCCGGAATCGTAACTTCAATTTTTACTTGCAAGTTAATAAAAATATTAAATTTATCAAAATAGAGACCATTTAATATTAAACAATAACTTTCCACTTATTAACTCGCTTAGTAACGTCCACTTTCGAGTGGACGTATTCAGCGGCTATATCCTCGCAGTCGGCGTTGCTGTCGACGAATATAATAACCAACGTGTCGGCCGATGCAACGAGTGCGGGTGCGATGTATCGATTTGATATTTAGTACATTTTTTATCGTGAGCTTAATTTCAATAAAAATCGTGGAGCTTGTGAGTTTTCGTAGACGTATTTCGTGCTATTCTTAGAAGAAATCTCGTTTAAGAGACGTTAGAAGCTAAGAATATTTACGATACAATAGCAATACTGTAACATAAAAATATACCTGGCGACCGAAACTATCATACTAGAAGTTGTTCCCGCTGTGAATAAAAATTGAAATAGAAAATATTCACAATTAAATGAAAATACGTGATGTAGTATTATTTCTACTTTCTTTAATTTCTTTACCACGACCTAGGTTTCGTTGTATTACAACATCTTCAGGTGCACCAGCATTAGTGCGACCGCTAGGTAGATGGAACAGTGCGGTGCTACGAGTCGCTCTCCCTGGCACACGAAACTGCAACTGATTCACTATATCGGCGCAATCATAACGACTATGGCAAATATTATAAAATACAATTGCTCCGAGTTCGATACGCCTTTCGTGGAGAGTACGGTAGTTGAATGTGTACACTGCATTATAATAGTCTATTTTGGGTGTATTGAAGCGATATTGCAATGTACGTATAAATCGTTTTTGCACTCTTTCGATCATATCAGAATATGTAAGATAGTAAGGATTCCAGACGGCAACAGCATATTCAAGTTGAGATCGCACAAGACTTGTGTAGAGGATGCGATACGTTCTCATTTGCTTAAAGGGTTTGGTAGTTCGTAAGACAAAGCCTAGCAAAGCTTAAGCTCGCGATGTGATCTGCTTTACGTGAACATCAAAATGTAGCTTTTGATCAAACATTACACCAAGATCACGTATGCAATTAACAGATTCCAAAGAATGACCACCTATGTCATAGGTATGAAAATATATTGTCTTATTTTTAGAAAAGGTGATCGATTTACACTTACTGTGACTTAATTGTATCTTGTTTATTCTGCAATACGCATCTAGTATTTTAAGATCTTCTTGTAACTTCGAATAATCAGAAGAATCTCTTATTTTGAAGAAAATCTTTAGGTCGTCAGCATATAACTGGAACTTGCTGTGTTTAAAACAATTGCTGATGTCATTTATAAATTTATAAAGAAAAATATAAAATATTAATATCAATAGAAAATATTACAAACAAAATTCGTCTAGACACATTTACTCATTGAAAATTATCACAATCGTTCACTGGATTTCCGTTTATTCGATTGCTAAATCGATTAACACGAATCCGAAGTTGGCTTCGTCAGCCGTTTCGGTGACCGCTCAAAACGTACGCAAAATAAAAGGAAACGTCAGAGGCGTTCGAACATTAATTAACCGAGGGTGGCCCCTGCCGATCGCGCGCGCATAACTTTAATCCCCTAATCCATATTTGACCCGTCGACCGACAGCGGAGCGTACCTTCCCGACTTCACTTAAAACGAGCAAACAAACCGCCCGGCATAACCCCCGCCCTCGCCGTCGCCCTCCGCCGCTACTTCTCCCTCCCAGAGACCTTTTCATTCATCCTTTTTGAAAATGCAGTATATTCTAATTCGAATTCTTAATTTGCTACAAGTTATATTGGTATATTTAACAACAACCACATAATTTAAATTGAATTTTCACCAAGCCTATTATCAACGCATTTCAATACATTTCTACAGTTTTCGATTTTTTAAATATTAATTTCATACAAATCCACGTTCAAAAGAAAATAGTGGGTCTAAACCAAGTAAGTAAATATAATTTATATAATGTTTGTCTGTTCGCTTATAATTTAAGTTCTACTAGATGGAATATGATGCAATTTTCCTGCCATGGAGAACATTTACCTAGAATAATTACCTAGAAAGTTTTCTACAAACAACATTTTATACACTTCAGTGTAGATAACATTACTGTGTTAATATTTGTGATAATGCGGAGAGGAAGTTATTTTGTCAGACATTTTCAAATTCAATCGTCAATTGTAGAAATTGTAAACATCACAAATTCTACGCGAGAGGGACCACGGGAAAAGTTACCGTATCCATAAACGTATAAGTATTTAATTTATATATAATTACATTAAAATCGGTTGAAGTATTAAAATGTTATGTTAAAACAAGTGTTGCCTACACTTGTTCTTATTTTTTTAAAAGCACAACCATTCTTTTAAAAGTGCGAGTTAAAAATTTACTTTAAACAGAAATATACACGATGTCCGGGAATAAATGTCGGACAAAGAAAGACGCTATTCGTTGGCTATAAAGGAATAAATTGTCGTTGAAATAAACCTTAAAACACGCCCTTTTTCTAATTGAGTGCAAAAAAATATTACACATTACCCTTTTTAACACACCCAATACTTGGCCTAAGTGCGGTTTTTACCCGCAGTAGCGAGGTCTTCGCACCTGTTCGAGGTTATACCCCCGAGCGGCGCTGAACAGAGTGCGTAAGTATCGTGTGTACGAAGAAGATGTCAAATAATTATGAATATTATTTTAAATTTTCTGAAAAAAGTCATCATTTCAATTTTATATTAACGACTATTTTTCAGACATCGGATAACGTCTTTCTTTTTTCGACATTTATTCCCGGACACCGTGTACATTATGTTCATTTTGAATATTTTTCATGTTCACTCGTGCACGAACGAGAAGTATTATCTGCAACTATGTTGTCCTTTTCTTGCGCCATAATTGCATATAATACTTCTCACTTTCTCCCTCTCTCTTCCCATCGAAGAAGCTGACCATCAGTACGACACCGACGGATGGGTTACAGTGACGCCATCTATGCGTTAAGAGTGTCTCTCATTTTTGGAGCTCACAATTTAGCCGTGTGTTATCATCGCAAGAAGATCGCATTGAAGCATCAAATGGAATCCAGTTGTAACCTGTAACCATCACGAAACGGATAATAAAAATTGCGCCACTTTCAGTTTACATACTTATATCCCGTCGCATGATTTGTATCAATCAAGAAGTAAAAATATTTATTTTTCTGGGAACTTCTTTTACTTTCTTCCTTAATAACTCCTCTCATCCTTTCCTTCATTTTTAAAGCTACTTTTTTTGTCGTATATTTACAAAAATCCCAATAATCGCCTAAGAAAATTATTAAATTTTTTTCATATAGATCCACGTTTATTTACGAGCACAATTAACACAATTAATAACATAAAGAAAGACATGTAACCATAAAAAGATGACTTTGCAAAAAATTGCAAAAACAAAATTAATAAATGCAGGCTCTATATTAGACAATATCATACTTAGTTTTAGACAAATCGAAATGTGTAACTCGCGTATTTTCGATAAGCAAATAATCGCATAAATCAGCGGGCGCGCCACCGCTCGAGTACAGATGCGTATCCGTAAAGGGCAGCGCAAATAATTGAATATGTCGGGCGAGGGCGCCGCAACAACACGGAAAGCCGCCGCGGGCGCTCGCCGACTAATCTTTTTCAACGTTCGCTGGGGAGCGCCGCTCGCCCTATTGGAAAGTAACAATTTGGGGGCGAACTAGAGTAAAGTTAGATACGCTATCGATTGCGGCCTGTTTATTGCGCGCCCCACGATCCGAGACTAAATTTCAACTCACACCGCATTCGATGGAGGTGTTTACGCTCTCATTTGTTATTATGGCGATAGCAGTAGTACGAATGGCCGAATTATTTATATCGACTCACAGATTCCTCACAGACGTTGTTTCGATGTTGAGTGTCGCGACTGACATTATTTAAAGTTCCCAAAAAATTTCATGCGTTACATTCTCACAGAGAGGTAAATATAAAAGCTCGGCGCAGTATCGTTTTTAATTTAAGTCGCGAACAAATAAAATTAACCTAGAGTGCCTATTACCTTAAAAAATTAAGCCAAAGAAAACTGAAAATCTCGTTCAAGTCGTCTTTATTCTGTGCTCTTTCGACTGTCGTCTGCCTACCTGGGGCGAGTGGAGCTACATTACTTTTCTAATTCCTTAACGTCAATGTTTATTTTGTTTATACCGAGAAAACCATTTTCATTTTCTCTCTGTTCCTGTCACATCCCGACTTAGAACT
This sequence comes from Druceiella hillmani, assembly GCA_039881145.1. Classification (NCBI taxonomy): domain Eukaryota; kingdom Metazoa; phylum Arthropoda; class Insecta; order Lepidoptera; family Hepialidae; genus Druceiella; species Druceiella hillmani. The sequence goes on from JAYKKI010000087.1 coordinate 9,894,005, forward strand.
ACGTACAGGTTTATAGGCAAGTTTTCATTAGAAAATTATCTTACAGAGCCAACGTCAAATTATCTAAAATACGATTAGTTTAAACGGAATAAATCAAAGCATATCCTAGTAGACAATCAATACTGACAAAGCTAGTCGACTCAGTAAAGCTAAACAAAGAATATTGCACAACATACGATAATATATTTAACGAGCTATAGGCGTCGATGTAAGATATTGAACTGTTCGGGGTATCGGGAACGGACGGCCGTAGCCACAACGCACAATCGGGCCAATGCACGCGGCGTACCCAATCCGCAGGACGCCGACAATAATAATTACAGCCCTGCGATAGCCCTAACCCTCTCCCCATAATTTCTCCTCGTTTTATTAAAACTTAACCCTCGCTATTTGAAGCCCTTTTAGCGCCGAGTATCGAATCGTATTTGCTTTAGTAATTTGGCCCTTACTTCCTCTCCCTTGTCTCGTTAGGGTGCGGACGTACCCTCGCGATGATAATAATAATAACAATAAAAAGGTAGGGTTCGCAGCACCCCTACTCGCCGTTCGAGGGTCGGATCGCATGGTAAAGATAATATCTTGTGATTTCTGAACAACCGCTTCTTGCTTGCATTTTCGGGCTCGCCGTCTGTGAGAGTTTATCGTCCGCACATCTCTATAGACTGTATTAGTGAATTTGACGCACACGACGGGGACAATAGCGACACTCAACCCTCTGGTTATAATTTCACGCGAGTTTCGCACAAGAATAGACTTTGGAGTTGAGACGACGTCGAGGCGACTTAATAAGTACGTATTATATACATTAATATACTGCGTCTAACCACGTAGATTTAACAAGTTATTTATCTTGACAAATTAAATTTTAACGTATAATACGTGTTCTGTCTTACAACACCTATTCTTCACACCGCCGAACTGCAGTGGCGAATTTCAAACTAAAGTCTAGCTAACCTGAAACCTTCAACATTTTAAACGATACAAAAAAGTAAATATCTCATTGGGGACAAGGACGCGTGCGGAAACAACGCCAATAACGAATAAAGGTTGCCAGTAGTACCACACTAGTGCATACATTAACATAACTTGTTAATTGCTGTAAAATATCTGCCGAAATTCGCGAAAATTTATGGGTAATGTACCGTCGATCACATATTATCGAAGCAATATTTAATAAACAATAAGTCAAAGTTAGGCAAAATTAGAATTTATGTTTTATTTTTAAAAAGAAAATAAATTATTTGGAATACGCCCTACGTTTTTGGCACACACAGCGCACAAAACTTGTCGATATATATTTCATTTCTTTCCGGCATTGCGTGAAAAAAATAAAAAAACATCTTTAATAATTTACATACTATCACCTCTTATCCACGTACACAGTTATCTATGTATACAGGATCGCCATTTGTATCTACGCCCTAAGTAAATCAGCAAATAGTATAATGAACGATCCACAGAGGATGCAGGTCGAAATTCTCAACAATTGTACAATCCGTAAATGCTACAACTTCCCTTTGCATAATTCTGTACAACGTTTTCAATTTAAAACAAAATCAAGCTTGCATATTTAACGACATTTTGTAACAGTATAAGTGAGGTGAAAAATTACTCGGGAGACGTCTTACTCCGCGACACGATTTGTAGATTATAAACCGTGTGACGGTTCAAAAATTTCCCGACTGTACTTCGACACACAATTAAACGGCGGTATCGTCGCTCCCGTAGGTCCGCACGAGCGCAGAGGCGCGCGGCTGTGCGGTGCGGCGGGGTTGATTCATTAACCGCGAGCAGCGGCGGCGCGTGGCGCGTGTTTGTCGGCAAACATCGGCCGCAAACACCGCAATTAACTGCGCGCCGACTCCGACGGGAGCTACCGCCCATCTCCCCCGCCGGCTCTCCCCGCCCTTGGCGTTAATAATGCGCCGGCGGGCAGGGACCGGTAGCGAGCGTCTGAAATGATTTCATCGGACGCGGTTTCACCGATTTTAACATGTAATATCTAGATGCAATTTTACTGTGATGCGGTACAAGGAATGAACGGTTAATGAGTTGTAATAAAGTTCCAAACGTGAAATAATATTCAAAACTGTATGCATCGATACGAATCGTAAATCACACCGTTGTGCGTCACATGGCTTTAGCAACGAAGATTTTTACCACCTCGATTTTCTCGCAAGAAAGTAGAGACTACAAGTGAGCATCTTCTGTGCGCAAAAGACGCTCACTGGTAGTCATCTTTCTTTTTGTACATTTTTGACTCGGTGAACAGGTTATATTCAGGGTATATGACACATCGTTTCTACTGAGCAGACCGGCTTCCACTTACATCCAAACATTTGAAAGGGTAGGTGACTTCGTATCATACCGAAAATTCCATATCGTCTCAAGCCCAAAACCTAACAAATATTACATACCAACGTTATATTCAAATGCTGTCAACGAAAACAATTTCCACAAAAATCCACCCCAAAAACAAATTTAAACAAAGCACACGAAAAGCGACAAAAAAAATCAAATATCTCCGGTTCAGAGTGCGAGCGAGTGAGCAAAGTGCTTCCCCGCAAGTCGGCGTGCGGGTACAATTTAGCGCGGTAAATCCCCGCTCGTACTGCAATCTGCTCAACTCTATTATTGTTGGCTTCGCCTAGGGCGGTCGAGGGTGGCTCCCGCCCTCGGTGGCCCGGGCCACCCCTCGCCGCGATAGCGCGCTTCCACTCGGCTAAGTGTGAATTATTTAGATTATTTAGGTATGTGTTTCAATAACGATTCCTCAAGTTAAATAGCTTTACCCTTATGCTCGGTGAGTTTCGATATTCGAGATTTGCAGATTGTAATGGTTAATGGCGGCATTAGCGCACGACGCGGCGGTTTGTCTGGAGCGATGCTTTTCAATTAGAGACAAACGAGTTTACTCGTAGGCGCAGGTAAATAAGTAACTATATTCGACATAGCCATCCTATCCCCTTCTACAGTAACGCTCACAATATTATATGTGGCATAAACGTAAATGAACAATTCTTTATTAATGTAACGAACATGGTTCGGAGGGTTTCTGATATTTAAACCCTGGTACTTTTGAATACCAAGATAGCCGCGAATATTTGAGTTTTTTGGCTTGTATTTTTTAAATGTAATGTCTTTAATAGAAAAAGAAAACTTACTTATAATAATTACGCACTCATTTTGTATTACATCACTGTTACGATAATAGTGAGACAAATGACAGTGTATCTTGAATTAAGTTCCACACGATTATGTATTTTTAACACATAATAATATGGTGAATTTTCTAAAGAATGATTAGCACTCTCAAAATAATTTTAGTTCAATATATTGATTATAATAAGTGTTTTGCAAAAATATTGAGGGATCAATTTGCACTTCGCGGCTATATTTGATTTCATAAGAGCCATCATACGTTATATTTTAATTATTACATGTTATACATTTTGGATGCTATGATGAATAGACGGAATGACGGTAGACAATCCAAACAAGAGTTCACTGTTGGTATCGGGGAACTTTAAATAAGAAATCATATTTTATTCTTGTCCTTGATAATAAAAAAAAACTATATAATCTATATAAATTATACCATTTCGAGGAAAAAAACCAAAATTCTGTTAACATCATTCAACAACCTCAGAGGTATCAAGTTTCTTCTCACTGCATTGAATAATCATCTTTAGAACTATTAATTTACAAGATATTAACGGTTAAGAAGTTTTATAAATACATTACTTTCGATATATTTCTTAGGTGTAACAAATTATTCCCCCTAAATACGAAAAAACAATAACTACGATAACACAGAAGTTTAGAGAGCAAATTCAAAAGAAATTTTGTCATCTGGCCCATTATTCTATCATTTTTTCCTGCACATTTTGTATAGATATTTTTGAATTTGCTTTCTAAAACTCTCTCGTCGATTGAATTCAGATACATAAATAATGTATCATTTCAATCTTTGTTTCCATACGAGACATATTTATTTTTGAGAAGGGCTCCTTCAAAATCATACTTTCAACTACTAACAATGTCTTTCTCGATCGATTGATTACTGAAAGCTAGCCAACAATTTAAGGTTGGAAACCAGATTTTTAATTCGAACATTACCGAATAACCCAAACTCTAATTCTAAACAATGTTATTTGGTGAGTTTTTAAACATTTTTTTATTAAATATCATATTTACTTATACAACTTACGGTATATTTTTTAAATTTGTTCATCGAGATCTTTAAATTCATACCCGATCTTGATAGCCTTTTCGAAATGTTATGTTTTCACAATGGACAAAGTGACTAGTGTCTACCGCCGTATTGCATGGATCGTGATGTCACCTACGACCGGACATCATTGTAATGATTATAACGATACGTCCAAATCGGATTATTCGTTTAGGTTCTACTGGTAAACAATAAACTCATTGGCATGCCGCAGTTGGCTAACGATCTTTCATAAATTACCACATGTAAAATGCCAACGTTATGACCTTTGATTTGATGCCAAACGTGGTGTATTTATCCCAAATTTATATTTTCAAATTATGCTTTATTTAAAATTTCCCCTTGTACTAAAATTAGCCTCCAACGTCCGCCGTATAGATCGTCGTTTCAACGAAACGTTTTATAGCCTAGGATACCCGTACGGTCAAAACAAACAGATGTATACCTCATTTATCAACAGTAGTTTGAACACCCAGTATATTATCTGTGGGTCACAATGTGTACTGGTATTATAAATTAATACAATAAGCAAAAGCATTAAATGACAATATCGACAATATTAAAGGCTTAAATTAATTTTTAATATTATTTTCATTAAAAATACCTTCTACATCAGATTTATCAAGTAACGTGAATTCATAAAGATTTCGACAAAAGTCAACTTCGAAGAATTCCGAAGTGTTATCAAATTGGTGTACTCCGGCCTGTTATCGTCGCAGATAGCAAAAGCACGAAATAAACACTACTATATAAACAGATACATTAAATAATTTATTATATGACGCATGACATTAAGATAAACAATCAGGCATCTTTACAGATAGAAGATAATGCTAGTATACGCTGTACGATGGCGCTTATTCGGTACGTATCAAATATTAAATGTAATTCTGCGGCAGGTCGTTTCGGTTGGCTGTTCAAGGCTGATACAATTTTCAGTTTGGATGTCAAAATAAAAATACCCAATCGACGTTTAGCTATTAAAATGACAACAATATCTTTCTATACACATGAAGGTGTTTTTATATCTACATAAATAAACACATGATCAAATTCGTCCAACTGGCACAAAAGGCGCGCCGACAGAGGAAGCGCGCCCCACTAGCAGTATCGTCGAGCGAGAACGACGTCGATACACACGTACGGCAGATAGGGCGCCGCCGAACGTCTCACAAACACCAACTCCGTCTGGCAAACTCCTCCGACACTCCCCACGGGAAGCGCCACCCGCCTTCCTCGCCCGTCCTCTCTCGCAGCCTCCCCCGCCGGCGCCGGGCGGAGTTCAGGCCCCACTTGTTATTCCGATATGATAGCGCTCGTCGGCGCGGCGGTCGAGTGCGGCGCTCTCTTCAATTTATTTGCCGGAGTCGTCTCGGAGGTGCGCTTCTTCAATGACAAATTGTGTTTATAGCGACGCCGGTTCGCGTAATGAGAAGGGGAAGGCTGCGGTGCGATTAACCACTTACGGCTGGATAAATAGCTCGGTGACTCGGTGTCGCTTTGGAGTTCGCCTTCGAAACTCGTAAGTCGACTGCGCTCGTATTTACTGTTCGCTACTCGAAGAAAATCGTAAATCAACCTACGATTGACGTTATATTATTTATTACAGAAAAGGTTGAAACCCAACCCTAAATAACAAACTTGCGAATTAACATCTCCGCTATAAGTGAACTTTTTAATTATAGTTTTGCACAATTTTTTTGTGTACTTTATACATATAAAGTTCCAGAAAACTTTGTTTTCAAAACTACACGGAGTCCCCCGCTTATCTTTAATATGGTCAATGATGATCCATAATTGTCAGAACTATGGAAGCGAACACTTTTATTTTTAGCAATGGGACCTTCTGCGTGGAGTTAGCAAAGATTCGATACGAGAACAGAACCTAAGTAAGAAGTTGACACCTACAAGAGAACAATGGTAACAAACGCTTCCCTATTAGACCCTGCTATCTCCATAGTTCTAACTCCACGTCGATCACGTTTAGGGTACGCTTATAATCGCGTATTACAAATATGACTTCAATCGTAATTTCGTCGATCGAATCTGAATGTAGTATTTAGATAATAAAACATTGCAGTATGTCGGCCATTACATAAATATATCTCGAATGTTATTCAGAACTAATGGAATTTCCATTCGTTCTACGAATCACACAATAAAAATATATTCGATGGTCTGATAGTTTCTTTATTACGAAAACCTACTTCCTGTACCTGTTTGTCGTCAGTCTACGATAATACTAGTTTTCGCTAAAACTTTATTAAAAAATATCACATTAACATAAACAAATGATACGTTTTAAAACGATTGCGCAAACGAAACACATACTAACATTTAATTAAGACATAATTAACATTTAGTTAATTTTAAAACTAGATAATAATTTCATAGTTTCTATTTCTGATTATATCATGAGTACCTACGTCGTATGGCAAATTTCAAAATCGTATGGTGATGTGAACATGAAATAGGAGACTAGCGCTTCCGTAACCGCGCTGATATTCATCACCGAAGTGACATGTATGCGCTAGGAGTGTACGAGTGAGTTAATATATGAACGCGGACACTTTAAATCACGCTAGTTTATTTAAAATTTAATTTTACGCTCGAAATCCAAATTAAAAATATTAAAATTATAACGTAATTATTATATACGCAGCAAGTAACGAGACAGATGCCGGTTCATACCTCGTAGCCTGAATCGAAAGCTTAAACGCTTATTTATTTACGTTGTGCTTTTCTGGTAATTTAAACAAAAGAAAAATTAAATATATTTTTTAATTCTGTTCTTTTATAAAAACAACTTACATAGTACTTAAAAATATACGCCCGTCGTATCATCAGCTTCATCTACTTAACCAAACAGAAGACTAATAACGATCTAATATTTATGTAATCCTGTTGCGTGTCGTTAGGATCGAAAACTGAACATGTCCTTGTGCCTAGAACGATTCGAATAGATTATGCAAACTCTACATTTCATAACGAGTAAAATAATTTTTAAAGCGCCGTACTAACGGTTTAACTAATCGTCATAATATTTAAAAAAAAATCAAGAACTCTATTCTGTTTAAAATAAATCATTAAAAATCCTCGTACTTGGATTGACTTTGAGAAAATAATAAATCATCTGCACAGAAGACACATAATGCACATGAGTCCGGTTTGGTCTCATTTCGTCTGCTACGAGTGTAGTTAAATAGAGGATACTCGAAATACGACCCACGAGATAAATAAAAAAAGGGTCCGTCAACGTACAAAGATGACGTTACTTACAGACAAAAGGATCGGTGAATATGCAAAATGTGTGATTGAGAGGAGCGATATTTTCCATTACGCTTTGATATTATTTATCCAACCGTCCAGATTTCGAATTTTAATATATTTTATCGTGGTTTTGAGAATAAAATTATAAAACTGTGCCCCATCTACGTATATTTTGATGAATGCATCGTTTTTGTTTTTTTTTATGTTCGCGTACGAGCACATAGGAGGAGCATAAAATAGATAAGTTATCCAAGCGTGTCCAATAAATGAATTTAAAAATTAAATTATTTTTCGACTTACAAAGAAATTAAATTAAATTACGACTTACAAACAAAGTAAATTTATCTTTCGATTGAAAGTTACGTATAACCCAATGGCTGCACCGAAGCTATATTAGCTGTAGCATATCACAAGGTACACGAGAGAGAGCGAGATTTAGCGGTGCTTCATCGCTGTCTATCCATCCTTAGAAAGAAAACAATTTTGAAAATTAAGATTAGACACAATATTCAACAACGTGCGGTTGTATCGCCGACTGTACCGGCAGAGTAAAGAGCAAAGAGTGAAAAGGGCGGAGGCGTGACGTCACAGACGAGCGATCAGGGCTGGCGCGGGAGGGCGAGCGACGCGCACGTGCCGGCACGTGCCCCGCGGACGAGGGCGAGGCAAGGAAGTACGTGTTGTCTGCTTTTCACGGCAAACGTAATCAAGTTGAAAAATAATATGTCATAAGGGACACCGTGCGCGTATATGTCCCGCTGTCCCACAGATGATTTCCATAACTGCTTCGTTTATTTCCGTTATTTAATAAACCAGCAGCGTTACATGGCTTCGCCTGGGCAAAACATAAACTACCATAATGGGCTTATCGTCGTCGGCGCCGTGGTGTGCCGCAAAGTTTACGGGTATTTAATGATGTGACACATCACAGGGACCCGGGTTCGATTCTCGATCCATCGACGAGCGGGGCTGAGCGGTGTTTCAAATCACGTAACTGCGGCCGCGCGACTGAGATCGCCAATACACCTGGCTCGCGTGGCCATTACGGGCATTACCTCCAACGATACGGACATTGGAGAAGCCCACATCCAACAGTGGATCGGGACAGGCTGTCGATTTGATTATCATCACGGTTGGTATTTCGCATGTTCGAAAAATTTTAAACAACATCTTTATCGTCCCTTAGTTTCCGACATTCCGCACCAACAAAAAATATCCTGAACCATCTCTCCAAAGGAATCACTGCGCTTATCTTTGCATTGTATATCTCCATACAGCTGGTAATAAAATAAAAGAAAAATGTGTCTAAGACCGCACTATAGAAGTGAAAACTTTGGCAACCAATATAATAGTATCGTGTATGTGAGAAGTTTTTGGTACGAAATTTAAAAAAGAAAAATAATTACAATTAATAGTGGTCGTGTAGTATATATATATATATATATATATATATATGTATATATATATATATATATATATATATATATATATATATATATGTATATATATATATATATGTATGTATATATATATATATACATACATATATATAGATATATATATATATATATATATATATATATGTATTTGTATATGTATATGTATATGTAATAATGTCGTAGCAAATATGATATATTAATGCATACAAGTATGCAAAATGAAATTATAAATTGTTTGCGATTACATACAAAACACACTACATAATAAATAAATATCCTGTTTAACGAAGAGTGTACCACCCCGAGCGCGGGAGGGAGGAAGTTTTATTTGAATTCTATTAAGAAATAATATTTAAAAAAAATAAATTTGAGCAGTGAGATTCGAACAGAGACGCCCACAATTCAATTCTTGTAAAATTAAGTAAATGTTTAACAAATGTATTACAAAAGTATTTTTTATTTGAATTCAGTGAGAAATATCTTCCTAAAAATAAAATCAAAGAAGGAAAATCACGGCATCGAGATTCGAACAAAGACTTCTGTCGCGTTCCTTACGTAAAAAGTAAAAAAGCGGGTCACACTTGACGTAACGCGAAATTGCAAATCTTCTCCCATCCAGAAAAAATTTGGGCAAGATGAGCCAAAAGAAGTTTTAACTTCAGAAGAAAAGAAAAATATATTACCATAAAAATACTGACGAGGGCTAGATTTTATATCTATAAATGACAAATAATAGGTTGTAATATTACTGTCAATAATGTAAATATTAATAACGTTTTATATATTTAATTATGAGAGATATAATGTCAGAAAATTATTTAAAAGAATGAAATCAATGAACCGTTAGTGAATATAATTAAAAATGATGGAATAATGTATAACATACCAAACCCTTTTTATCTACATCGACTCTAGTACATATACAGTATAATTAACGGTAATATAAAAGCCTCCACGCCATAGCCGCGGATACCCCCCTTAAACAGTACTCACGGCTATAACGTCCGCGGATACTGATTAACGATCGTTATGTGACAACAACAAAAACAAACTACACGTAGCCTTCTCTCACCCCTGCCCGATCCGCCACTAGAGTTAGTGTAATCTTATAAATAGATGAAGACAAAAAAAACTAACGGACGGCGAACTAAGCACACGCGCGCGCCCAGCATACTATTCAAGACTTAAGGGAAATATGTCCACTCGTCGCCCCCGCGCCATCTATCTGCGTGACGATGGCCCATTGTGGCCGCACGGTAATTCCCCGATCCGCCCAGGGAGAGCGGGGGCGCACCGTCGTAATTGAGTTATCATGAAGCTGCTCTCTACAATCTCGCATGTTTACTCTAATTGCTATTAACATACTGCGGGAGGCGGACGCCGCGAGGGTGGCTCCTTCCTCAGGCGATGGCGCACTCACATTAATTTGTTTATCGCCAAGAACAAGGCGACTATTATAGGTTTAATATAGACGTAATTAGAAAATATTTTATTATTATATAAGATGGATGTCTCCTCGTTACGCAAACTTGTATTTAAAGATTTTTCGGGGACTTATTTTCAAATCATGTATATCTCTTTTCCTCAAACCTATAGAAAGGACGACGTACTACTAACTGGTTTTAAATATACGCATTCTGTACGGATGGATAACTTTCCAACGAGAAAGACATTGTACGACCCAAACACGTTCACCTCGCGACGACGATGCGAAGTACGCAGGCGGTGGGGGCGGAAGGAAGGTACAAAGGAGGTCGCTGCAAATATTAAAAGCGTTTTACACCTCCGTCGACGCGCGCCAAATATTCAACAAAAATGCAAATTCCCGCCGCACCCGGGCGGAAGTGGCAAGCGGAACGTTCGAAGATTGGGGTCCAACCCCGCCGGCTCCCGCCACAAATTCTCCCCTCCGTTCGTACTGCGGGAGCTAGTTTCCGTTGCCAGATATTCTCAGCGCCACCCATCAAGTATAGACGAGAAGTTTAATTCTGAAGCTAAGACATTCGATTTAAATTTACTTGTGAAGCTACTCAATTTAATAAGACAGACTTAAAACTCTAAACGTGTTTGACACGATAAAGTAATTATTCTTAGGATCGCAACTGGAACCGTAACACTCGACACACTACTTTGGGGAATGTCAGTAAACTGTGGTTCTGTTCTGAAAGTAGAATGGACTTGCAAAATGTAGGTTACCGACATAAAGTAAGTTCGCATCGTGTAAATAGCATTTGCTCTTCCACATAGCATTGAGAATGCCCAGTACGCAGGTCGGTCGAGACCGATAAACTTTTTACGATGCTGGTTTACGAGCGGGCGCGACCGCGGTCATCGCCGCACTTAGTTAAACGGCAGTCACCGCGAATGTGGCGCGCGCTCCCGAACACTAATACAACATTCATTTTTATTACTTAAATTGGCTTTAAATAGAATAAAGTTAAACAAAACTGACGAAATGTTTCTGAACAAATTCAGCCCAAAAATGGCGAAGACAAGTACTAGAACTAATACGTGGAGCGCATAGACGCACATTTCCAGTCGATATTACGAACAGCGCGACATATGCGGATATTATAATTGTACAGATACCCAGACGTACTCTCCTGGTGACGAGTGACGAACATTAGCGTGACATAGCGACTTCTTGTAATCAGAGCAGAGCGCGGCTGCCTCCTCCGACAGATCAATTAACCCCTAAAACAGCCCCGGCCCTAACTAACTGCCTCGTACCTATTAACTTAATACCCGCCCCGAAGCCATTCCCCGCCGCCTCGCCTCCTACAGATTTCCATAGCTATATAGACGGCTCATCCGGCGCATTTCAGCGAATCAGCACCGGAAACGAATAAATTAATTCAGAATAAACGAAACATCCTGCCCCCCTTCCCCTCCTCGTTAGGGGACGGGGGTCGCGCCCGCTCCACGAGGGAAATATGAATTATTCCGCGGAAGCCTCACCCGCCCTCCGCTACCGTTCCAAGTTATTTAATAATAAGGAAATTCTGCCTTCATTTACTTTTCAAGACGTTTCTTTTTAAAGGTATAAATTATGCCATCTTTAACGCTTATAACATTTGACGGAGTTGAAGACGCGGGCGGGTGGAGGGCAGATGGAAGCTTGCTTCAAAAATTTAATCCCGAGGGGAGGTTTGCTTTGGGGTTGACACGTTTTTTTGACGGGATTGGAAATTAGAGAAAAGTTCATTGCCTTTTACCTACCTTTTTGGCATATTGGAGAGTTATAGATACTTATGTACATGGTTGGAAACGTTTGAAAAATTCGCCTCATGTTTGTTACCTTGCGAAACTTTTATGTACTTCATTAAGTTGAGCAGTGACAAATTATAATAAGAGTAAACTTTTTCGACATCTTTGATACCTTTGAAAAATCATGATTTTAAAAAGAAACACTTTTTTTCATAAAAGTTTTGAGTTAAAGACTAAAGCTATGTAACATTTTATTAACAAAATTTGTAAACAAATAAAATGTGCAGTTTCATTCGCTTGAATTTTTAAAAGAAGTTTATTTACATTTTGGTTTTCTGTAAATTAAAAAATGTTCACGGTTTATTCGAAATTTTAAATTTATACGCGAAGAAGGGCGCAACAAAACGGTGTGTGTGTGTGTGTGTGCGTGCGTGCGTGCGTGCGTGCGTGCGTGCGTGCGTGCGCGCGCGTTTGTGTGTGTGTTATAGTAAAACCTTTTTTAGTCTTAAAATTAAATTATGTTTAGTTTTAAAGAATTAAAAGACGACACGCTTTTGTAGCAATATTAACTAAAAAAAAAATAAAGAATAATCTTCAAATATAAAAATTTTGATGTCGAACGAAAGGATGTCCCACAACTTGGTATAAATAAATTTTTTGAATAAGGTTAAAATGAGAATAAAATGATTGATAAAAAATTAATTTTGATGTAAATAAAGCTTGGGGTGCTTGATGTAAGTTGTCATAAATTTGTTTCATCACTAGTTATCGTACTGGCGGAGTCCAGTTTAACGCGGGAAAGACGACATTTTTTTAAATCGATAAGGAACAATGACTCAATTTGTTCGAAAGGAAGGGTGACGATTGACAGTGCAGCGTGCAGTGTATTGGGGTTTATACCCCAATACACCCCTAATACGAGAATGATAAGGTTAAGTTTCTTCTCGGTAGAACATGTCAATATTTAGTTAAAAAGTTTGAAAATTGTTTCTTCAAATTGTTATAAGAACGAAATTCTTAAATTTCGATCCTCCTCAATGTATTATCACTCTCCAAAATAAAATCCTCACCTCCAAGTTTACGAAGCTCACAAACTCTGCCTACATTTTCCAGGGACACCAGTAAAGCTCTATTTACGTAGACCCCCGTACGTGGGATATAAACCTTGGTAGGCGAGCATACCGCACGAGCCGTACACACTTTTTCCTTTCATAAAGCTAGGTATATCAGACACAAACAGCTTTTTAGTCTCCCCGCACGGCAGAGAAGTTTTATTAAATATGCATGAGCGTGTGAGAGCGGAATGGAGGGTCGTGGGGTTGAAAAAATAATGCAGGCGAGCCCGGGCTTGAATTAAAATGAAAAAGGAGCGTTGCGACGCCGCCAACTGCCGTTGCGACGTTGGCGTATTCGTAGGCGAACTTTTTCCATTTACCCTAGCCCATCGTAGATACCTAGGCCTTTGAATGAGAAACTTTGGAATTTTTCATATTTTACCAGTTCAATTTCTTATCGATTCTTTTTAAGTCATTCGTTATTAACTAAAAAGTCATTAATCTTTAGACTTACGTGACCAAACCATCTTATCAATCTTTTTTACGGTCTGTCTGTCTGTGTAACACAGCCACTTTACGCGCACACTATTAGGTACTGTTATAAAAATGAAATTTGGTATGGTTATATTTATAATGCCTACATAAGGGAAAAAATTTAAGTTTTTTAGTGTACCTGCTCCCCCATATGTAGTGGTGATTATTTTTTCGCACACCCCATTGTACAGGGTACCGATGATTAGGGCTTTCAAAAATAATAGGTGAATGTCGTGAAAACTTTTACGATACAGGCATCTGTTTACAAAATATTAAAGCTTTAAAATGGCCATTTTGTTAGAGTTATGTTTCCTCATCATACCTAGCAGCTAAACAGCTATTTTCGAATAGTTAATATTCGCTATAGTAAAATATATAACGAAATTAAAAGGAAATTATCACAGCTAAGTAGCCTCTACTAATTTACGAGTAACAGTCGTCCAACTTATTGAAACTCTTGAGACTTCATTGAGACTCCATACAAGTGACTTAAATCAACTGCAAAATTAACATTGTATTTTAAAATGTATATTTATTATGTCTGTGAAGGATATACTAATATATTTATATATTTACCTTGTGAAAAATTAATATTCATAAACAGTTTAATAGAAATACTACGTACCCTCAACTGTTTGTAAGCGCCTAAATGTGCACGGATCTCTCGTAGTGGGAATTCTTCTAGTACTTAACTGGTTTTTTTACATTTATCTCTCTATCACAGGCACTTTCGTACTTAATCTTTCTAAGTGCAATGTTATGAATGACCATTCACATATTGAATATAATTAGTTTATACTCCCATAAATCCACAACATGTGATATTAATTTCGATACCATAAAAGTTTTAGGTCGATCGTGACTTAATAATTAATTATTTGCGCTGCAAATTTGTTACGTTCCTAAAGTTTGGCAGTTTAACTTTAACGTTATCGTTGTACTTTTAACACTCCTGAGAGCAAATTAAAATTGTTCAATCGTATGTGACTTTACTTTTAAATATAGTCTTGTATTTCAAGCCTGTCTCTAAATTAAAAGAAACTCCAGGGTGTCGGAATCGTCTTCGAAAGTGTCGGTAACAATGTTAATACGCGTGGCTCTACGCCGAACGCAGAGTGGCGAGCGCCGACTACGGATGTAGCGTACGACTACGCGCGCTTCTACAGGATCAAAGCGCGCCGTGTCGCCGTCGTGCAATTAGTCCTCGCTTTGTGGACGGGGACGCGCGGGGCGCGCCGCGGCTACCGCTCTCAGTATTTTCACTAAGGTGATGTACATTTTATAAGTGTCTTTACATTTTTAGTTGCAATAAAATATATGTGGATCCAGTATCGCATTTTATACAAAACACAACTTTTTGTACAAACTAAATTAGCAGTCCGGGTAGAAAATTGTATTTCATCACTCGGATATAAGCATTAGATTACCGTAAATAGTAAACAACTAGAAAATTTTCATATTTAATCAAGCTGAAGATTTATAAATCAGCGACGTCATTAAAAAGAAGAAGACATTTTGCAACATTATTTTCCTTTTATAAATCTATCAAATCTGCGCACCGCAGCTTTCAAAGCAATCTTAAAATTATTATTATTTATATAGAGCGTTAAATAGACAGCGAGTCCATCAATTAAATGGGGCAGAAGAACAAAGAAAGTGAACGAATGGCAAATAGCAAACGGTAACCCAATCCGTACCTAATTGGCGTTTATCTTTAATAAACGAAAACGGGCGGAGAGTCGTCAACTTACAATGGGCGAGAACAAGAAATTGAACGTTTTTAAGTAGCGCCGGGGGGCGGGCGGGCGCGCCGCCCGGCGCAGCGGTGATCGCTGTGGCCGACCGGGCTAATAGAATAAACGAGTGCGCGGATTAAAGACCCTAATGTACCTACTAATAACGGTGCGAGGAAGACCGGAAGGGCGGCTAGCCGAAAGGCGGGCGCCCCCTGCCCGAGGTACACTTTGTTAAATATCACGATTTATAATTTAAACGGCCGGGTACGGGTTAAAATAATAATGAGAAAAAAAACTACGAATAGCCGATCGATAAATAGATATATCAATAAATATTTGTTTTAAATAACTGACGGTATATAAACGTCTAGTAAATCGCCTTGAATCTGAATTGATTTTAAAGCAAAAGCATCTACATTTTTTAAGGCTTTCAAGACTCGGGCAGAAACTCTTATTGTTTTATCATGTCCGTCTATAGAGAGGAAAAATATGCAAGTTAATGACGCAAAAGCAAATATGAAGTA
>JAYKKI010000087.1:9915000-10116934 GCA_039881145.1 Druceiella hillmani
CAGTACGTACTCAACTATACATTTCCACTATACTAGATACGATAGTGATTATGTTTATACGAGTAGGTTAACGGTTGAGCAGCTTTGCATTCGCGTGGCATCCACTGCGTATAGAAAGCAGTCGAATTTGGCCGGAGCGAAAACACTTAACGTTCAGCCGTTTTATTAAAAACGGTCCAGTTACAAACTTGTTTCTATTTTCACCTGCGGATGACATTCGATGAAATTAGGACTGAGTCGTACGAGTGCCACGTTCTTTTGATCGGTTGATTTTTTTATATCATTCGTCGTTATCGTCAATGGAAATTGATAATATATACAAAAGAAACTTTGTACATAATAACCGTTTTATTGGAATGTATACTTCACTAAATAATTAAAATAATCACAAATAAAACCCGTTAGGTTAATTAAACCTGTTACAAGCGATTTATTGACTATTTTTAAAATTGTAACCCGCTATCTTCAATCAATCTAACAGTGAAATTAAACAAAGCTATAAGATTTCTTGTTAAAAAAACGAGTTTCGATTTTCATTGCAAGTTCTTTCTTCATAATATAGCCGTAAAATATTTCTAAACCGCATTGTAATAAAGAAAAAACGTATTATTAAGAGACGGTATTTAAGTGGCTAGGAATAGTACCGGCCACTAATATTTAAGTATTCAGAAGGCCTACAGAACGGCAGGCATCCAGTGACAATGCTAGACAAACACACTTACGGCACAAAGAAAAACTCGGCGGGCGTAAAAAGTGACGCCGCCGTCGCCGCCTTCGATACCCTCGCCCGCCTCGCCTTACCGCCAAATAATTTATCAACCAATATTACATCATATCACATCGCATCGCCTTCGGAAAGTAATATTTACCTTTAACGCGGAAACATTAAACTATACGCGAAGTATTATATATAAAACGGGCCCGGGGCGCCCACGTTGAATATTTCATAAGTCTCCTCACGTAATATTTGCTCGTTTCACCCGCTGCTCGACATTTCTACCATTTTTCCACGTCATATATTTATCCCTCTCGAAGGCGGCCGCAGGCGCGCGTGCACGTACCTCAGCGGCGCGCGGCGCTCGCCCCACCCGCCCTCTATGCGTACGTATAATGTCGACGGTACGTAGACTCGTAAATCCAACAAAATGTTGTACCTGCTTATTTTTACATGCGAAGAGTAGCGATACGTGCGACGTCGTTATTAGATGCGATGCAAATATAATGAGTGACAGAAATATAATATTTTTTATACTCCCCGCTTCAAATAGTAAAAAACCACACCTGAGTCGACTACAATTTGCATTTGGGACACGATAGAAACTAAATGGTTTTCTAATGCTGGGAAACAGTCAAAAAAATGTGAGTAATAAACATTTACCTCAAGAGAAGTAACCTAAAGAAACTACCTATGTATATAAGCGATAACCGAAAAAAATTCCGAAAAAATTTAACTAAACCTATTCGTTTACAAGTGGAAACATTTATGTAGGTCACTCGGTAACTCTTGTCACTCACTACTCACATTTTATTATTTTTCAAAATAATGTCCCATCACTAAAAATACACTTATAATACATGCTCAGCGTTCAAACCGTTGCTTCTATTTTTGCTTTGAGATACAATTCATTCTGTAGATCGAAGCTATGTTTCATTAGAAAATGTTCGTTCTTTCAACAGGTTTTTACTTGAGGGAAAAGTGCGAGTTCGCATGGTGCTAAATCTGGACTGTATGGAGGAAGACCTAATTATCTGACACCGGAAGAATAGAGTCAATTGCTTGGTCAGCTCAATGAGCCAGTGCATTGTCGTGATGCGACAGCCAAGTGCGTAGTTGGCTACTCGGATATAATACTCTGCTTGTACTGAAAAGAGGCCGTAGGCAGAATTCAATATACCAGTTCGGTGTGACCTTCCGTTGAATATCTAAACGAATGATTTTTATAATGCCACAACGACCGAAGAAAACAATAATCACTCTTTTCTTAATCAATCGTGTCTGTTTGGGCATCGTCGGAAAGTCTTCATCTTCAAGCATCGTAACACGACTTTGGGACTTTGCCCGCACCTCAAAATAGTATAGCCACGTTTCGTCATTCATTACTATTGAAGAAACTTCAGTAGATTGTCCTGATTTAAACGTTCTAATCATTTTTAGCACCATCCGAATCGATTCACTCTTTGCTCATCAGTCAACTTGCGGGGCGCAAAAAGTGTACATACTTTATATATTTTCAAATCTTCATGCAAATTTTTTTTACCGCCCATGCAGATATTTTCAGAATGTTATTTACTTGTAAGTAATTCAGCGGTTTCCGTGAGCAAATTTTGCGAAGGTCTACAGTCCGGAAAGATGGTTTATTCTCGCTTAATAAACAGTTCACCTCATCGTAGCATTATTGACGAGATAAACAACGTCGAAAATTATCGTACGAATCTGAGAATCCGTTAAGAGACAACATGTCGAAACTTGCACACGTGTTTACATAGCAAATGTCTAACGAATACTGACGACTTTTTACGAATTATTTTGTCACGGTACGTACTATTACCGAGTAGGTATTTGACCAAACTTATTTGACTTGAATGCGCAGCAAACGACAAGAGCGGCAAATTATCTCGGCCGATATTAATTATAAAACATAATGGTGCGATTTAAACGATAGATAGTTTTATTGAAGATATTTACATCATCTCTTCGATATCAAATCGCACACGATTTTAAAGAGTTAAAAATTTCGCAATAAAATACAATTAATATAACGATTACCCGTGATGAACAGTCGTACATACGAGTAACTACTTGATGAATAATCATCGCATTGAACTAATTTTTTAAATTTACAGACCGAGTTGACAAAAAAGTGATATCGGACTGCGCGACTGCGTGACTCTCCGATGAGATGAAGAAATCAAGTATATTTTGTAAAATGCCTTCTTTTCTTTTAACGTCATATGAAAGTGTATTTATAAAGAATATGTATTTCGTGATTCACCTTAGCATCTAAATTAGAATTTATATAGATGCAAGTGGTGATTCTGTGCATCGAGCTAAGTATATTCGAAGGGCGTTTCTGCCTTAAAAATTTTTTTTTTCTTTTTGTCGTAACTTTTACAGCGATTTTTTCAGAAACTGTTGGTAATTGTCGTACACGATATTTTCTACTTTTTTACTCGGTATTTTTTACTCTTTTTCTTTATACATATATGCATATACATATATACATGTGTGCAGCAAAGAACGTATCTATTATTCATGCAGGTGATTCTGTGCATAAAACAGAGTATATTTGAAGTATTTTTCCTTAAAAAATTTATTATTTAGTCCGTCCGTCGGTCTGAGTCGTTTTTCTCAAAAACCGTTTGACGCAGAAACTTCAAATTTTGTACAGTAATGCAATATTTTAACTCGTACATCTATCTCAATAATTGTTTGGTAATTTTAGAGAGGCGTAGAAAGTACTCGAAACAAACTACTGAGCTAAAAGTTGTCAAGAAAACAGAGAAAAAATCCGATTAGAATATTAGAGAGAAACTAGAGTGAAACTGTATTATCTTAGATCTTATAATTATTAAAATATGCACTATGTTTTGCACCTGTTAATGATATAATAAGCGATATATTTAGATTGTGAAAAATTAACATCTGTAAATAGTTTAAAAGAAATACTATGTACATTTAAAATTTTACAAGTGCCTAAATGTGTACGGAGCCCTCGTAGTGCGAGTTCTGCTCGTGCTCGATAGTTTTTTTCTAAATTGCAATTTTGACATAGATTTTTTCGGAAAGGGTTAAGAATTTTCACACATTTCCTTAACATTCGCCACTCACTTTTAGCTACGTAATCACTACACGAATAATAGACACCTCCTTCGCTATACCGGTATAACACAAAGAATGTCTAATCCAACAATATATGTATACCGCCTCGCGCCGTAGTATCGGCAAAAATATAAAAATGGTAAAATGTAGAAATATAGCCGAAGGATGAAGCGAAGCTAACTACGACCGGGCAGGTAACGCGGCGACGGTGTAGCGGTCAACCACGAGCACCGCCATACACATAGGCATTCAGCTTCGCTCCTAACGGATAAAATTTAAAAGATAGCAAAAAAATGTCGCTATTTATATTTGTCCATCGATACCCAGCCGCTAGTCGGGCGGAACTGGACCGGTGTTCTGGTCGGCTGTAAGAGATCGCTCTCGTAGCGATAAATCCGCCATATGTATGAATATAGATAAGCAGAAGAATAAACATGCATTCACAAAAAAAAAGTTCGTGTACGCATTTTCAGTGTAAGTAAATTTTCTCATAACAAAGGCAACGCTTGCCGCGGCTCGGAGTCATTTATGCGCGTCCTTCGTTAGATTTAGTGATCGAATGTGACCTAATATCGCATCGCACCTGCGTTATATCACTCCATTATTTATTCCACTTCATTTTCAATCTTAGACTGCAGCCAGTATTTTTTAGTTTAATAAATAAATCTTTCAAATCAAACCGGTGCGCGCTATCTGCGGCACCGCTGGGCGCGACCGCAACGTGCGGTCTAGACCGACCGCCGCGCCACGGACCCCCCCCCCTGCCGTCAAACGCTTGTATCTAGCGTACGCCATTGATTCCCTTTATCCTGTCCGACTGAGCTAATTTTGTGATCGTACTTCACGTACATAGTGATTTAATTCAAGGTTTCGATTTGTGTTCAGCCTGTCTGTCGAAGCCCTTTTTCTCAGAAAAGGCTTGAGATATCAATTTGAAATCAATATTACATTCTGAGGTCTATACCTTACCTTGCTGTAAACTCAAATTTTTTGGTCTACGCTACAAATATGAGAGATATGGGATTTAATGCGTGCAATAGACTTACTCTTGAATATCGGCATAACGAGAGATCTTATACAAGTAAAGTGAAAAATCCAAAAATCATTTATATTTCCATGTGGCATTATACATTTGTATAATTAGATTATCATTACGCCTGCGAAATAAAGAGTAGCAATATGTTGGATTGACTAATAAGTTTTTAACCCCGAGTTGCTGTAAACAATTTTTATTAAAAAATTTATATGTTACACTAAATTTAATTTAAGTATGCACCATTGTTATCTACTACTTGTCGCCGTCTAGTTGGCAGTGACAATATGCCTTTCTTGTAAAATTCTGGTGACTGATTCAAAAAGCGGTGCGAGGTCATTGTGAGTAGAACCCAGCCGAGTTCCTATAATTTATCACGAGTACGTTTTGCAACATGTGGTCTAGCATTATCATGTAGAAAATAAACTCGATTCGTTAGCTAATAGGTCCAATTGTTTACAGTAAATATCTACATTAATTGTAGATCCCCCCAGAAGCAACTCCCAATGAATAATGCCCACCTTTTAATCTGAATCATCTTTTCGGCACTTATTTCAGGTTTGAATTCTGAAATTCCTGTTTCTCCGAAACCCAGCCATTGAGGTTTGCGTATATGGTTAACGTATGTAACCCAGTTCTCATCGCCATTTACTAACTGATTCAGCCAGTAGAAGTTACGTTTCAATGTCAGTAACTCTTAATAAATATCAACTTTGCACTGAAGGTGATATGATGACAACTCGTGGGGTATCCACACATCGTATTTTGAAACTTGTCCCACTTCGTGCAAATGTGTTTGTATGGTGCCACGACTGCAGTGTAGCTCATGTGTCAATTGACGAGTCGTCAGTCGAGGATCCTCCTCAATTAGGCGTCGTAATCGTTGAACGTCCAATTCAACAGGGCGTCCGGTACGGGGTTCATCCTTAAGATCGTAGTCTTCATTCCTAAACTTTCTGAACCAAATCTTTGCCGTCACGTAAGACACCGTGGACTCGCCCATCGCATGACATATATTATTTGTGGCAGTCTTTGCCGTCATCGTGACCCAAACGAAATACTTAAAGTAATAGAATCCGTATTTGATACCGATTTAAATCCTTTATCTTTTATGTAATTAATTAAAGCTTCAGCGCTGACTGTTGTCAACCGACTGTACTTTGGCCTATTTATAACCCTACAGTAAAACCTTCTAGAAGTTTCGAAAATCTTTCTAGAAAGTCCCGAAGTTGTCGCTAAAAATTTACTAATACTTTTAAAATCTAAAAAGAGCATTCCCTCAGAGACAAAAGTCAGAGACAAAGAACGAAACGATAGTTTGCAAGCTCAGAAATCCTTTCCACCCTTAATTTATGTCATCGAAAAGTTTAAACCTATATTCTACAAAAACTAACTGGATTGCAGGCTATTCGTATTGGTTATCTAACCTATGATTTTTGGCCAAAATTGGTAGAGCAATTGTTGGGCGGTCTGGCCAAAAAATGTTTTTGTTTTCTTATACCAGAAAGTCACTGACAGGTCGCGCGTGTGAAGTAGAGAAAGATGACTGTTACTCGATGTCATTGTCACAGTTACATTGTTTGACAGCTCATATTTTAAAGGTTATTCTTTTTTCATCGTAATTCAGATAACTCTGCTACTATCGATGCAATATAATCCAATCATATTTGAGACACACCACGAGGCTGAATGATTTAGTACTAAATTGTACCTGTGTCACAAATTTATTTATGTCATTCACGCATAGCCGCCTCATCTTCAACAAAACTCATCACGGAAAGGAAATTTTGATTTTACTCTCATTACCGTTGCGCATTTTTTATTCAATTGTACTAGTTCTGGGACGTGAGCGCTTCTCTAAATAAAAATACTACTATACAATACAAACACTGACTGCAAATGCGATCGATAATAGTATAGAGGTTAATAGAATTGGTATGAAAATTATGAGTATATGTTTTTATCTATCTGTGTCTTCACGCAGACTTCCGCTTATGCAAAATGATGATAAAAAACCCCACACCTCATTTATCCCCCTCTAGTCAAATCGTTCCTTCGCTGTTCGCGCTGTCGACTTAATATGTGATTAGGTCGGAAATATTTGAAAACATATCGGCATTCTTGCGAAATAACTATGAACGATTACTTACTGAAGTATGGAAATATTTACGAACGGTAAATATTTTAGTAGGGAAATATTTTTGAAATATGGAATACCGATATAAACACTTGTTGTCAAAAGCAGAGCATTATATACCAGTCGATGAGTTAAGTTTCAGTGGCCATAAGAGAATATCATCCGACAGATTTACTAGTGAAATGGCCGGGAGCGAACCGAATGGGCGAGCGCTGAAGCGAGGTATAGACGCAATATCTTCGTAGTCCGTCTCGTTTCTTGTGCTATTGCATTAGCACTTCGTGCTCTTCGCGCTGCATCAGTTGAGGTACAGGGTTGTAATCCGTCGATCACGTGACCTCGTTACTTTCTATACGGCTCGTGGATGGTAATCGTTTACTCAATTCGATACATAAGTGGGAAAACTTTGCAGTGGCCTGCAGTACTTTTTGGGTAGAGCGAGGTACTAAACGGGGCATATATAAAGAAATATACGTACAACAATCTAATTTTTCCCAATTTTATGCTTCTTCTTCATTATCTTACTAATACACAAATTTCGACGACCAAAGGTCAAACGAGTACATATATTAATGCGGATAGTGTTAAATTGTGAACCAAATAAACACACTGAGGATAACTACATACACGCTTTGCATCAATATGCTTTCTATATACTATTTCTCTAAATATCCCGTTTTAACGCTATTCATCGAAATTTGTCAAATTGCTTAAATCGGAACAAATGCAGTGTAACACCAATAGAATTTCACTGTTTATTGGTTAAAAATGAAAAAATATACATTAAAAACAACATATTACGAAAAATAATTTTCGCTTGTGATTATTCTATTATGAAAGATTCATTTGAAATATATTTTGTATTCAAAATGCGCTTTTGCAATAAAATACTTGTTAATATTTTTTCAACTTAATTGCTATTCTTAAATATTAAAAATGCAAATACAAACGCAAATCTATTTAAAAAAAACTCAAAAATTCAATTAATCATAAATGATTCTTCAAGGAAAAAGCATTTTTCATATCGATTTTGTTTTATTAACATCATCATGAATGTTTGTGTTGTTTTTTATGAATATTCTTTCAAAATAAACGTAATTTAAAATAAACGTAAGCAGGAATAATAACAAAGTATAATAGGTGTATTTATAATATGAAAAAATTGATATCTTTACTATTTTTAGTTTATTTACCCTGATGGCAGATGATCTGTAAATAACAGCACGGATCGTCATTATACGATTCTGCGTGTGTGGTGTGTGATGAGCTCGAAACAATACAAGGGATAATTTTATTCTAAATATAGCCGTAAATAAGCTGAGGAACGATAATCTGGCCTTCTCACAAATAGGCTGCTTGAAATTATGTAATTAATTTTTTTGTTTCTTATAGAATACTGAAGTTTGTGCGTTTCATTTAAAATTGGACTGAATGGTAAAGAGCGGTGTTTGGGATCGGACCACAGACCACATATTAAATTGCAAATTTCACTTATATACCATAAATTAAATATATTTAAATATTCATAAATATGTATGTCAGATATCCAGAGTAGGTAAGCTACTTACTCCGGTGCGCCACTGAAATTTTGTGGGGATTGTTTTAAAATAAATTTTGGTATTGACGTTCTCTTTCATTACTTTGACATCTTCCGGTTAACTGCTTATATAATATATAAAATTTTTCAGGATTAAGAAATCTTTTTAATACGTAGTTCTATTTTAAAAGACATGACTTTGATAAAAGATAAAGCATTCAATTACAGATATTCTGCTCAAGTTAATAATGATAAATAGTAAAATTAGTGGTGAAGATAATTGTGAAGTATTTCTGTATAATTACGAATTTATTTCTACCTGTAACTAGTTCCGATCATGCCATACTATTTATTCTTGATTTCTCCATTCACTCTGCATTTCTCCATTCACTATGTATTGAATATTAGTTTTTTTCTGCATACACCTCCGTTTTAATTGCGATTTGACAAGTCATTTTATATTTATACAATAAAGAAATAAAATAAATAAACGCGCTCAAGTGCCGATCAAACATACTATTTACATTTTTCATTAATAACATTAAAAGCAAACATTGAAATCACAGACAAGTTAGAATTTATATATTATGCATGATGAATTTACGCCAAATTCGTACTATTATAAGGTTAACACTAATCAGATTTAGCACGCGTGTCACTTGAATATTCTTCACGTGGTTCGAGATAGAGATACGATGGTACGCCCAGCTGAACCAGGACGACGTCGTCAGGAGAAAGCTTACATATATAAGCAATAGACCGCCCGTTATTTACTATTGACAAACCGTAGAATGAATTTTAAAGAATGTTTTTGATTTCTATAAGAAGACATTAGATAAATTAAATATTATAAGAGCGACATAAGTTTACAATAATAATTAATAATTTGCAGCAATAAATTGGTAATATGCAGTTTCATTACAATACTAAAAGAATCGTAGGGCTGACGGAAACTGTTTGGTGCTTTGTTCGCAAAGAACAGTTTGTGCGCCCGCGTGTACGCGGTTGGTTTCTTTATACCGGCGAGTGTCGGTCGCCTCACGTAGCGCCCCTGTCGGTGCGCTCCCTAATCTAATCTGAATACGTAATACCTGAAAGGCTTGTTACGTATATTTGTTACGAAATTTGCCTTTATTTTATCATTCAACGAACCGCTGAAAGATTAAGGGATTATTTTAGTGGATGTGGATAATGTAGGATCATGTAGGATAATATGAGATACTTGATCGACTTTATACGAGTATTGGTTAGTGGATATCGAATACAATTTTCTTGAATATAGATTAAATATTGAAAACGAAGATATCCAGTGAGCGTTTATTATGAATTATCTACATTATATTAACGTGAAAAGTAACAGAATTTTCAGTGATTGATGTAAGTTGGTCAAAACTTGTAGGAAATAGTTGCAACAAACTTATTTTTTAACTTTTAACGGCTATATATTAATATTTATAAACGTACGTGTATCGCGTCAAAATGACAAATTCACATCGGCGAGGAAATTATTTCGTACTGTACCTAAATGTGCGTATGTACTAAATTAATATTTACCTATAAGAAGACATTACTACGCGAAAAAGTTCAGCTACTACCCGAATTTCCAAGCATAACAAAAGATGCAACGCCTAATGATAAAATAAATCAAACAATCAAGATGTCGCGGCAGCACTAGAGTCGAGGCACACGCCCGTGTACAGGCGGCATTAACCGTCGCGACCCCAAATACGCTATCTATAACCCTCGCCTCCTCATCCCTCCGCACCTCACCACCCGCACCCGCCCCACCCGCCCGGGACGTGTATTTATGTTGGCAGCGGCGAATTGATACAGTCAACATTGAATGTACAGACTGGTTCAGAAGTTTGTGCGGTTTCCCATTTATTTTTGATGGCACATTTGGATGGGAGTTAAAACGTTCTGATGGCACGTCGCGACCTGCCATTCGGCCGGCTTCGCGTCTTGTCGGCTAGCAGTATTATAACATTAAAAATATATTTTCAATATATTGTTAAGAAGTATTTGTATGATAAATCATTTCATAAAAATAAAATAATAAAATTAAATTACCATTTTATTATTAACAACTATCTGAATATTGCTTTTTTGTTTTCAATTCGTTCAAATAAAAAATATTTCAATATAAAATTATAAAAAAATTTACATGTTTCAAATCTACCAGGCGTCCCATGACGGCTCAAAATTATTTTTAGAAATAAACGAGAAAACACAGT
This sequence comes from Druceiella hillmani, assembly GCA_039881145.1. Lineage (NCBI taxonomy): Eukaryota > Metazoa > Arthropoda > Insecta > Lepidoptera > Hepialidae > Druceiella > Druceiella hillmani. The sequence goes on from JAYKKI010000087.1 coordinate 9,925,762, forward strand.
ATGAAGAAATTATAAGTCCGCCCGTAATCACACACCACTGATGCATTGGAGGTACGTAAAGTACGTAAGTGGAATGTGGTGATCCGCCCTGACAATCCACGGGACTTTGATGAGGTTACGATAATAGCATGGAACATCAGTAATTTTACAATTCTCCTTAATTTGAAACAGAATTGTGGGAAATTAAAGACATAATTAACAAGATTTCTATACCGTAATAACTATAGCTTTTATCGTGGGTCTTGTTTACTGAAATGACGTTTCTTAAGGTACGGCAGTAGAGCTGTGACTGCGAAGAGAAACAATTTCTGCCAGTGCACAGGAGGAGTACGCTTCTATACTCGACGAAAAAACGAACGCAGTTGGTTTCCTCCTATTTGATGCTGCACACCCCGCAGACATTCACATTTTGTCCTTTCATTGTAAGTAATTTTTAAACCCCACATGTCCACGAGTAATTTTGACAAATAAAAATCTATTCTAACTTTTAAAGCACGAAGAAACGATTTAAAAACCCCACTGAAAATCGCACCTATCACAATAATTGCATAGAAGGATAAGAAACACAAAAATTTTATATTTTATTTTGCAACAACGATGTACAAAGTAAATCAGTTATTATATTAGAGAACATATTTAAATAAAAAATAAATTTAATAAACAATCTATGAACACACAGTGGCACGTTTCAAACGTGAGCATTAAACGTAAAGGAATGTCAAAACACGACACAAGCACGACCGGATACAGAGGCTCGCTCCACCCGGTGGTCACATCCGCTCAGCCGTCCGCACGAATCCGAGTCACCGTATAACAATAATTGCTGCTAGCGTCCCTCCCCGACCCGCCTCCAAATACGCTCACTTGATAATCGCACAAATTACGGACGGGTTAGGCGGGGGCAGGCGGCGACGAAAGGGGTGCCGCACCCGGGCGGGCGGCGCTTGCTTTTGTAATTAACCGCGCGTCGGCGGCGGCGAGCCGGTATCCGAATCCATTTCTACATTACATTTTCATTTGTGGCCGGGCGCCGTCGAGCGAACATATTTCCAGTGGGGCGGCGTGCGTGTCTGCGTGTCGCCGCGCTAGTAACCTGTCACCCGTCTATCTGAGCCCCATTCAAACGCGCTCGGAAGCTGTTTATTTTTATGTATGTATTAGGAACGTTTATTATTTCCAACCGGTGCCTTATTCGTAGTCACTTTGTTCAAGGTGGACTTGTGGTAAAGTAGATTTGTGATTTTTTTAATTTCTGTGCTAATACTTACTGAACTCGCTCACTCAAATCCATTTCCGATTCTATTAAACCTATCAGTGTACCAAAGTTCTCGCATCGATTTCATATACCGGATTTAGAGCTGAGACTATCTCTCCTTCGTCTTCATTAAATTGTTGGAATTCCATCATCCGATGCTACAGCTCGTTTTTTTCTAACGGTCTCTCTTTACGCATTGCCTCCGCAACCTTAAAATTCACCACGTTTACTGAAAATATTGACCATGGGAGGGTACATCTGCTCACGTGTTTACGCATTAAAGTATATAAGCAATCAATCAAAGTACAATACTTACCACCGCTTTGTGATTTTATCCAAAACATTCCAGCTTTACAAATAAACGTAAATTACAGCTGTTTAAAACTTAATTTAACTACGGCGCATTAGACGCCGAAGGCACGAGAGATTCTTTTTAGCGGCCGTACGTGTCTCGCAAAAAATGAGTTTATTGTAAGTTTAATATTTACATTTTAACTAAAAAAATACGAAACCCTTAACTATCAAGTTGTAACAATATTGAATCGAAACAAAATCTGGACTAATGAGATAAAAGAATTTAAAATTATTGATCGATTCGACATTTAATAAGATCAATAAAGTATGTAACATTTCAAAACGTGAGTTGACAAAGCTGCTACATATTTACCTACTACCGCAATCTACGTAAATTCCGAACAAACATTTGCCAGCCCATACAGCCTTCACCAGAGGCTCTTAATATTATAATGGATAGATAATAGACGCTAACGCACACACAATAAAACATCCAGATAATGTGGAGGCCACAATAAATAGTCTTATCTGTCTCTGAGGCTTTTGCGGCTTAACGCCCACCGTGCAGCCCCCCCCCCCCCCACCCCTTTCTACTCCCCGCCGCCGCCTCGCACTCGCCCGCCTCCCGCTCCTAATTTGTGCGATCATCAAGTGAACGTGTTTTGTTTGAGATGAGACGGACTGGGGTGTCGGTTCGAATGAATTACCGTGTCGGGGCGTCGGCTCGCACGAAACGCGCCGATGGCGTGTCGGCTCCTACTTGTATAAACAATTTAATGCGAACTTCCTTTTACGGCGGCCCCACCTCTATGTGCCTAGGGCGGACGCGCTCACGTGAGCAGGTAGCGACTTGTCTCTGGAAGCTCCTATTCCATTGTTCTGTGGTACTTTGACCGTTAGTGTCTCATTCGTCACTTGTATATTTTCTTCAGAGTATCTATAATTAATTTCGCATATTGTCATATACTCATATACGTTAGTTTATACATATACTATTACTTTCTTTTTCCTCTATGTCTAATTTACTTATACAACTTTCAGTGAGCAATTTTTCAAATGTATACACTATTTATTACACTTTTCAAATATAGTATACTTCAAATGTGTACTCTACTATTTTTAATGGATTTAACGCCCAACGTACTTGACAAAAAATATAAACAACCCCATGCGTTTTTAAATAAATACAATACGATCATTGTCAGAACGTGAATTAAACTGAATGTTTATTGTACCTCATTAACAAACTCGCAATTATTAATAAAATTCGACATTTAACAAAAACGAATTACCAGTGTAAGATTTTATTCGTGCGAAATAGCACTCGTATCGTTCAATATTCAAAGTCCAATCGCTTTGACAGGCTATACCTCGCCTAGCGCATTGCGAGACGCTCAATCCTAGTGTCAACGTTGACATAATATATTTCAAAAACGGGATGAGATATAAGAAAATTTTATTGATTATAATTGTCTTATAATGTACTCAGAAATGCGCAGCTGCCTGCTGACCATACCAATTTGACAAATTCCGAACATGCTTCGTTTCCTTCAATTATTTTGAAAGCAAAAATCCAACCAGTGCAATTCTCGGGAAGTCCCTTACGAAGTACATTTCGGAATAGTTTTTCCATTATCAGATACACTCGCTAAATATTTACATTGTTACAGATGTAATTTCTGAACCGATATCCCTATTTCAATACGTAGCCTTGTACATACGTTATGCTCCTTGAATATTTTCGTAAACGCCAAAGTGTCCGAAAAATAATTAATGATATATGATGAATAATTCATTTATTTATCAAACTATCCTGCTAATGTAGATAGTTATAAAGATAATTATTGGCAATAGACTAATAATAACACGAAAACAATGAATATTTCTACACGTATCAGAAACACACAATATACTACGCGGAATAATTTGGTTGTCAAACGAGGGGTGTATAATTGACATGGCAAGAATTTTTTTACATTCTTCAAACATAAGGTAACACTTTTTGATTTGGGACCTTTATTACAGAAAAATTGTTTATTTTTATAAAATTTTTTGGTTTATTTTCAAATTCTCTCAGTCGCAATTACATTTGAATCATAAACAGAATTCCTATTTAAACAACCTACTGGAAACAGTGATTTACCGGTAACATATAATCGATTATTCTTTCTGCGAAATAACATTCGCATCGACCGATGTTCAAAGCCGAAAAAAAATTAGGGTGCGCCGTTAATATATCGCTTTCGTGAAATCGAGCGGCGCTCAGTGTACGCGCACTGCAGGGCGCTTAACCCTTACGGTAACGTTGAAACAGTGTATTTCGAGAACGGAATAAGATAAGAAAAAAAATTATTGAAAATAATTGTTTTATTCTGTACTCGGAAACCTGTAGAATCCGGCTCGATTCAGGAAAATCTATTTATCTCTTCAATATATTAACGCAAGATGACCGAAATAATTTTGACCGAAGCGTTTACTAAATGCTGTTTTCCTCATTTATTCCTTTTTAGATTTTTAACATATACGATTAAAAAGTTAGAGTAGAGAGCACACCATTTTGGCTCTCGACTTGAGAAGACGCTGCTACACTGAAAATATTACCAGAAATTTTGATTACATTTTGACACTCCTCTTTAATGATGCCCACTCGATGGAGTAAGTCTGTAAAAAGAATTCAATCATTTTTCGTTCAATAATTTTTCTCTATATCTGTCATAGTCGGTCGTAAACTAGAAGAATAACGATGCTGTGACAAACGGACAGGCGTGAAGGAATTATAAGTGTTTTTTGGCATTCGGCTACGAATCCTTAAAAAGAATCAGAGCTTATGTTGAATACTGCAAAAAAGAACGATTTTTTTGTACAATATGCGTTTTGAATATTCACAAAAAGTACTAGTATAAGTATAGATTGCGTTTGCCACGATATTCTAATTGTTTCGGTCAAAAATACACAGGTTTTGAAGTAATTCTAGTCTGCACGGGCTGACAGATATCTACATTAGATTGATATGACATTCTCGGCACAGTGATAGAAAAAAACAGCCATGCATATAATATCGAAACAATCAGATGATGTTTACTGGCCTTCTGACTAATCAAAAATATTACATAAGGCAGAATAAAATGAACGAAAACGATGGATAACATTTTTATAATTAAAGAACGTATGAATCCTTTGGTGCTCCAACGACAAGGTTAGCTCGGCCTGACAGTTCTCGGAAATTATAATTGCTTATTTACGGCCACCGATCAATATAATGTGTTTAAACATTTGAGCCATCGAATCAAAATATTAAAGTTTAAACAAGAGACAGACAGAATTTCAGAACTGGAAGTGAATCTAGTAGGTTCAGAACAGATAGTTGGCGAGATGCGCATCTTCAGCCTGTTCGAGAACCGTATTAAAATTGCAGGAGACCCAATAGATTATGAGAACGTGTCCTCGCATTAAGTGTATGGCTAAATATGACAGCAAATACATTAAAACAATCTCATATTCATTTACCTCAATATTTGTTTATGAAAATGACAAAATATTTTCTTATTTCTCTTAATGTCAATGTAAATACAATTTTACAACCTTGTCTCTTAGAACTACCCACCTGCATATGTGTATGCGTACGTTTCTCAACTTAGTAGGGAGAGCTGGTGTATTTCTTTTGCTTGGTTCGCAAATAGGCTTGATTTCGTGTATGCTCTCCGGCATACACAAAATCGAGTTTGCATTTTTGCTGTCTATCGGCACAAATAATGATTGCAATTGAATAATTTTTGCCTATAAAATAAACTTACGCCGTATCGTAGCGGTTAGACACAAAATGTCGGGTACGTACCGTTGTTAGCCTTGCTGTCGTCCTGCCGGTGGAGGTCGGGCTTGGCGAGCACGGAGAGCGGGTGGTGCGGCACGAGGCCGAGCAGACCGCCGGGCGGGAGCGCGCCGTGCGGCAGCAGCGGCAGCGGCGGCGCCCCGTGCGCCGGCAGCGCCGCCGCGTGCATCTGCTGCAGCAGCCGCGGCAGGTCCGGCCGCTGCTGCTGCGGGACGCAACGAGCCACATATTAACTGTCTGCGATAAGTCCGTGCAAAATGCAAAAAGCGAATACTTTCACAGTAACTTTCTTAATATAAACCGATTCTGTTTGATCCCCACCTCGACAACATTAGCCTGCGCTCCACATTTTCTTAACACTTCTCGGCGCAGCTGTGCCTCTCGAGTGCCGCCCAAGTACGACGTTTCAATCGGCATTTTAAGTCTGTTATATTGCTTCTCAAATTAATAGTTATCTTTTTGTTTTGACAACTTAAGTATTTTTTTCATGGCTTTGTAGCATTGAGAATTTGACTCGAGCGAAAACTTGCAACTCTAAATATAGTGAAAATAAATTATAGACGCTTGATATACTTCAGGGTGACTGACGTAGATTGACAAAGATTAAAACTTAAACTAAACTTATTTTACGTGTATTACATAGTTGTACAAATGAAAAACCCATTTATATATTTATCTAATGCAACTTGGAAAACAGTAAACTTTATCCGCTTTTTTTTCAATTCACAGCATGTTCCTTCTATACACTGCTTACCGCAATATTAAGATATTTAGGGATTTAAAACGAAAGTTAGACTTGATACAACTTTAGGAAGTAAGTTATACTGATACTTACAGATGATAATATGATGAATATGTAAAATTCATGTAACAACCGTTGGTAGATCATTTAGCCCAGACAGAATATATATATATATATATATATATATATATATATATATATATATATATATATCATCATATCATATATATTAATACGCTAAGGTTAAGATGTTACTCTCCCTTTTTAGAAAAAACCTCACAACTAATCCACATAAATTATATATCATTTTATAGATAATTGCTTGCTCTACCGGCATCCACAACTAAAAAATTTATTATTGCTATTGTTTTTGCAAATTAATTAATTATTAAAATTATATACACAAAACAGCAATGCTGCCATCTAACGGCTCAACGTCAATATGATTGACGGTCGGTAAAATTTTTGTTTAATTTCAAATCCACTCACGTATAAATAAAGTGGCGCTTTAGCTCAATGCTTTTGATACTTGCGCCTCTATATGTCAATTTTAGTAAAATATTTGTTTGATCTGTCATCTGAGCTTCATAATGGCTCACGGGTCACGCTAGTATATATATATATATATATATATATATATATATATATATATATATATATATACATACATACATACATACATACATACATACATATATATATATATATATATATATATATATATATATATATATATATATGTGAGCACAAGCACAACACAAATGAAACACTTCACAAATACAAGAGATATAATGGAAGGCCTTAAAGAGAAAATAGACGATTTTTAATTTTCTCCGCTTTCGTCAACAAACAAATGCGGAGAAAAAAGCTTTCCATTTAGTTTCTGGGACTGACGAGATGACAAAATCGTCGATTACTCATAACCTGTGACAAACGAATATGTGAGAATGAAATTATAAATACAACGAAAACCTCACGCGAACATTCTCTGCACACATATTATTCGTCAAAGGCATCCTTCCTTTAAATCTTACTCGAGTTTGATTAGCAGGCCTGTTATCATCGGTCGTGTAGTGGGCGCAACCCTCGGGTGTTCCCGCAAGGCCAATTAGCAAACGGCGTCGCGACCCTTTTGCGACGAGCGCTCGTCCGTTAATAGCGACGGTAAATACCGTCGTTTGCACAGAGCAATTTTTGACTTATATCAGGACAAAAACCGGGAAACATATACTCTTAAGTAATTGAATGAGTGCGTGGAGTCCCTTTTATAAATGAAGTAGCTTCGAAGTCTCTAGGTAGATACACATACGAGATAATGCATTCAAGGTTAAAACCGTGACATTAAGTACGCGTAGCGCCTAATATTTATGTAAAACGTCACAAGGAAGTCACGATCAAAAGAAGCAATGTCTACTAATAGAAACGGGTACATGAAAACTATTCAGAGAGCGCCCAATTTCCATTTCGGTCCTCCGTCCATCTATATTGTGTGGCACGAGTCCATTGCTGTGCAGTAGTCCATATACAAGAACAACGTGCTACTTACAATCAATAACTTACAATTGCTGTTTACAATCAATACTCGTTCTGTAAGAAAGCCGAGTCAGACAAGAGTAGAAACACATTCCCTGTCCATTAACCCCCAATATCTGAGCATAGAAATCGACCAGCGGCCACCCATCTAGACGCCTGCCTCCGAACTAAACCCGACAAATCCAATAAACTGTACAACGAGCAAGATTTCATTTTAATACACTCCCGTGGTCGTAAAACGTCCAAGAAGACACGTCACAACGATCCGCACGGCGAAAGAAAGCGAAAAATAAAGCGAAGAAAGGAGAATAGGAAAAAAGAAAGAAATAAAGCAAATCACCTGAAAGGCGGGAGCGGGCGAGCAGTCGACTGTAAAAGAGTAGCGGAAAGTAAAAGCACCCGAGCGGGAGAAGGGGAGGGGGTGGCGGCGTCACCTCCCCCCCCCCTCCCGCGCCCGACTCCCCTCGCCGACCCACTTACAAGCCTTCTGAAGCGTCTTGCGGACTCCTTAATGGGGTGAGTGGTGCCAGAGATGAATTCGTGGCGAGTTCCCTTGTCTTTTGTTATATTTTTATTGTTACTAATGCGATTTGTTGTTGCCCTCATTAAACTTTGCGTCTCAAGCGATAAAACGTTGGATAACTGCGGTTAGGATAATTAAACGAAACTTACTTAACTAATCGATCAATCCGGTCGTCGAGTTTGAATCAATTTATCTGTGCCTATACACAGAGCGCCGTTTAAACGGTTCCGTTAGATTGGATTTATTGCAAATAAAAATTACACATACGAGTAGAAGTATATATAAGATAAGAACAAAATTACGAGAAACACTTTCAACGGTAAAAATAGGGACCGCGTAAAATAAAACTCCTTCCTCCTAGCACCAAACCCCTGACCGGCAATGAGTAGGAGCGAAAATGATGGAAAAATATGATAAATTGAAGACGACAAGACGGGGCGCTGGGGAGGGACGCCGGGTAGGCCGGCGGAAGGCGGAGTGGGGCGCAGTAGGCGACGCATTATTAATACGAATCACTCTCGCATCATTTGCCCCGCCGGTTGTCGGGGTCGGGCGCCGATTATCGTTTTTTCTTATATCGGAGGTAATGTTCGAGAAACAGTTAGGTGCGTGTTGCGAGCGATCATCACTCACCGCATACAACTTTTGTTTCTTATTGAGTACCGTCGAGCGAGAAGGAACAGAATAGTTTTTCGAGCCATTATACGAGCTATTTATACCTTTATGTCATTTCTCACGCATCGCGCGCGCCGGTCGCGGAAACCCACAACAACGAGCGCCATACATCACATCAGTCAATCCAAACATTCATGCTTCCTCCCTTCGATCACATGCGTATACGTTCTCTTTCTTTTGAAGATCTCATGTACGTACGTAAGACTCTTTTCCATCGTAATTCTTCAAATGTATATTCCGCTACAAAAGGCTCAATCTCTCTTTCTTTAATGTTCATTATTTTATATCCTCGCCATTTTCTTTATTTAACGCTTCATTCATTCAGCTAAAAACACTCGTTTATTGGGTTCGTATATTAGCGTCACCATTTTCTTTCTTCAAGAATAAACTTTAAAATTTTATGCACCAATTTTCAATATAATACATCACACATTAAATCGCTAAATCATTCGTTCATCAGAAAACTTTTTCCACAATTATCCACATCCATACATAATTTTTTCTTCATATTAACTCAACTATTTTGACACATTCTTTAAATTGAGATATTTGAATTGATTAATTGATTAGAGGTTACAAGTTAGATAATAGTTCATCAGAATCTCACCGCAGAATTTATGAGCGTCATATGAGCCGATTTATTCTCACGCTCTAACATACTCGTACTAACATCGTTTCGAAACATATTCTCGCCTAGTCCTTGCGTAGGCATGATGATGCGGTAAAAAGAGTAGGTGTGATTTAATTGTCATACGGTGCCCGAGAGTGTCTCAGGCTGTATAAGGGCGAACACGAATACATCGAATTACCCGGGCAAACACGAGGCGAGATAAGGCGACGAAAGCTCTCGCCGGCTACCGATTCGAGCATCATCCCTCACGATGCAGCGTGGACGTCACTCGCGACGAGTGGAGGGGGAGGGGCGCCTCACTTTATGTCCTCCGGTGTCGTTTGTGCCCGCCCGCGCAGGGGTGAAAAGTGATAAAAGTGTCGAGGGCTCACTTATATTGAATAGGGATGGGGTACTCAACCTTGGCTTGCGATGATAATGCGGCTCGTCATGTCGGGATTTAAAAGTGGGATTGTGTGAGGCACAATGGCGCTCGAAATTAATAAAAGGGACATCGCAAATAGAGTTATAAAAGTACCCGCTGTGTAAGTTAGGGTTAAATAGTTGGAGCGCGTGAATCTTGCGCTCCGGACGTGCCCGTTGTACGAAGTTACGTGCGGGAAATATCTACTCATATTTTAATGTCATTCATTCAGCGGAATTCATTTGATTTGAAAAGGACTGATGGAAAATTAATTTTGTGTAGATTTCACTAATGTTTTATTTCTTAATATTATTCTCTTCTGCACATTAATTATATTATAATCATTCTTAAAAAATGTTAATATCAAAAAGAGGTAAAATAGTAGATTTCTAGTTTAGCCGACGCAAACAAATTTAATATTCGTCATTAATTCGTCCATTTTCTTCATAATTTCATTCCGTCTTTAACTTGGGTGAGGTTAGCAACGACGACAAAACGATCCACGCATGTTCATGGATGCTCTTTTAATGGCCTCTTCGCCACTATGACGGCCAGCAAGTCTTCGATTACTTTTACGCATACATTTTACGTATCTTGATGTGCCAGCGGACATCACCTACTCTTTACACGGAACTTTCGTGCTCTTTCAGCGAGCTTAATAAAGTTAAATGTAAAGTAATCAAAATTGGCATTTATCAATGGCAATAATGAGAGAAGTAAAGATGACCTCTAGAGCGAATATGAGTGAGGGAAATGAAAACTGTGCGCCTGTTAGGCTACACTGTTTCAGGTTGTCCGCTTTCCTCAACTGCGCACGCACACTTTACGTGAGCAACATCATTAATGACAAAAAGAATGTGTGCCGTAAACCGTAGGATAAAACACTAGATTAAATGTACATATTTAATATCAATTTCAAACTCTGATAAACAACGTTCAAATAATACTTTACGACGCTTCTTATCATTAATGATAAATTAAGAAAATACTTTCAGTTTCTTTTAACCAAAAGAATTGTATATTTTGCTTGTGCGATCTTACTGAAAGCGCACAGCTTTCAGCTTCTCGGGCGATCGTCGAGGCACACGAGTGGCGGGTTACGCAGCCCTGCACGTTCGCCCTCGCCTCGCGTCGACAGAGAGGGCGCCACGATAATGGCGGAGGAACGAGCCCTCTAGACCGCCACTTGTCTCTCCCTTGCCAGACCCTAGCTATCAAACAAATCCCTGATCGCGGGACTTCACCGACAAACTTTACGATTTTCCTATCGCACAGCCTGAAGTTTAGTTAGTGATATGTCTTCACCGTTTTGAGTTCCGTTATAAATACCGGTTTGAGCACCAGTTAAACTATAGAAATTTTGATATAAACATAACAAATATATAAACATAAAATTTAGCTTGTGCATGTTTTCAACGAGCATAAACCAAAATAAAGCAAGAAATATATTAAAACTACCTTCTCAGTAAGCGTTGTCCATCAATACGTTATATGTGATTAATCAACGATTTTCGTCAGTTATAAAAATTTAGATTGTGACTTTAGAAGACTTAGAAATAAACATTTTCATCGTTACGTTGCGTTGAATCGAAACTAAATATTATTGCTTTAGCTCCAGGGAAACGACTTCATTGTTTTCTACAAGAAATTGTTGAAGTTTTTTGGCACAGTATTCATGACATAACAGATTAGTCAAGCATGTACTGTTATTGTTATAACGCCGTTACATTTGCATTTTAATATATACAACCTAAAGAAAATATAAATTCCATAGATGATAAAACTTCATATCGGTTACTTGTTCTGTAGGGTGTAGTACACTTTCTTTTTCTTATATGTAAAGCAATTAGTAACACAAAACAAAAAAGGTAACTAGAGAATATGAGCAAGCCCACCGCTATGCTCAGCTGCCGCCGCCCGCGATGACCAGCAGTTAATTAGAGTGGGCGATGAGAGGCAAGCGAACATTTCGATTGTTCCTCATCGCGAGGCGCGCGACTTTGTACGCTGACTGCGTGCGGAAAGTCGCTACTTTGTCTCGAGTTAAGGACGTCTTCACAAAAAGTCTGTTGTAAACTAACGTATCCTAAAAACATGTCCTTTTACTGAATCATGACAAACTATTACAATAAACCGATATTGTATGGGCGACATATAAGACATTTGTTGTTTTCATTTGAAGTCACTGCCTTAAAGCCACCTCTCAAATATCTTAAAAATAATACGGTATCACATTTCGAATGTTAGAAAATATCACTGTCCTTTAGTAAGTAGCCTTAATAAATAATAACAATAAAGTATAATTATGTGCCTTTATACGTCTTCTATTCCTTGTTGAACTTAACGATGTACAAATAAAACAAAGCAGCTAACGATTGTTTTGCTAACTACCTTTGCTCTCTTTAGAAAATATTATCAAGTTAATTGTAATAACGTATTAAACACATAAAGTCACCTATTTTAAAAATGTTAAAACCAAAATTTCTTTAAGTATAATTTGTTTGAAAGTAAAATTGCCATATCGCCTTTTCAGTTGGTCGATTGCAATAAAACAAAATCCACCAGTGAATACTTTATCAAAATTCTTTCATCTGCCCTTGCATGGCGCGTGAACAAATAAACAGGCTTATATTTGTTATGTTAGCTTAAATATTTTTTCGTAAATATCTACAGAGAGACCAATTTTACAATTTTATTATTCTAACAAAACTAATTATAAAGTATGTTTGTTTGTCCTCCTTCACGTCGCAGCGTTGCAAGGGAATGACGTGATTTTTATACATACATAGAGTTGGAGGTGGAAAAATGACATAGAATAATTTTATCACGAAAAAAGTGTTGTTTGAAACTGAAAAAGTACACAAAGTGAATAAGGAAGCAGCGTCGCAACGGAGCAACGGGTCAATGTGATTTTTTGAATCGTTACACACGCAATATAAAGTAGCAACAGAACCACTCAGTTTAATGATTAATTTAGAGTCCTACCTATAATATTATAAATGCAAGTGTGTTTTTGTCCTTTTTTCATATAACTAACAGCCTATCCACGTGATTTATAGCCCAGAGATAGTTGGCTTACTGGGAATTGACAGTCTATTTTTTGTACCGGGGAACCACCTCATTATGACTAACATTATAATCCTAATTATATATTGTTCTACTGTAACGCAGTTACGAATTGACATGATTTTTTGCACAGAGATGAATGACTGGCAGGAATATTTGTCATAATCTTGGGTTCAGTAGTTAGATACAGTTCAATAGTAAGCTATAATTTGGGTTCACTAATAGGATGCATTAGTTTCAGTATATTTTTCATATTTTTCAGAATATCTCTGAAGTTATGATACCTAAAAGTATTCAAGAAATTTACCCTTATACCGAGTCCTTTCAAATGAAAACCCACACTATACATAGAATATTAAAAAAAATTCGAGTACGTATCGCTCCATATATGTACGTAATTTCGATACGAATATTGTTGAAAGCAAACCATTTAAGTACATGTATTTTACTACCATGCCAAATTTCAAGTTTTTACGTCAAGCGGCTTCTGAGAAAAATCGCCTGTAACAGACAAACAGACATACACGTGAGTGATCTTACAAGGTTTCCGGGGCTAAGAATGGTCAAACCGACTATTATTACATGGATAGTGTGGAAATACATCGCGTATTCAGAGCGCATCATTTATTCAGAGCGGCCGGACACGACTACCGTGGGGTGCATCTCAGTGCAGAATGACATGACTAAATGTATGACAGACATTTTGTTGACTAAATATTTTTCTCTTTTACTATTACGTCAGTCTAAATTATTTTAAATACAAATTAAAGAAGAGGAAATGGGCATTTTATTGCTTGTTTTTGCATTTCAAATTAATGTATAATTGTTTGTAATGAATCCTCTAAACTTGCCTCTCTTTTGCGCTTTTGGCCAGGAATGAGTAGTGAAAAGCGATTTTTAAGAAATAAATATACGAAACCAATAAAAAATTTAATATTTGGTTTGGATATCAAAATTATTATACTATATATTCCCAAAGTTTAGAGTACGCTTGGCAATAATTACGGTTTATCGTAAACTTAAAACTTTTACTATAAGGTACCGTTGATTTTTTTATATGTTCCATGTTTTTTTATAATTAGATATATATCATACGTACCAACTAATACTGATAAAATATTTTTGAACTCATTGAAAATTAAAAAAAAATGTAATAACCACCGAAGTTCTACATCCGTCACAAACGTTTCAAAAGGTTCATAACATTCCCGAAATTACATCTTCCCAAGCTAATCATTGATATTCCTGCCGTTTACATTTTAACTCGGGATTAAAGCAGTCCGGAAGTATGATACCCCTGCCGGTTACATTTTTAACTCGGGATTAAAGCAGTCGGGAAGTATGATATTCCTGCCGTTTACATTTTTAACTCGGGATTAAAGCAGTCCGGAAGTATGATACTCCTGCCGGTTACATTTTTAACTCGGGATTAAAGCAGTCCGGAAGTATGTTATTCCTGCCGTTTACATTTTTAACTCGGGATTAAAGCAGTCCGGAAGTATGATATTCCTGCCGGTTACATTTTTAACTCGGGATTAAAGCAGTCCGCTCACGCCAGATACCACCGAAATGTAGCCCTAGGGTAATTAAAAGTGATCACCAGGCTCTCTGCCATATTTTCTCCGCAGGATCTTCGAATACTTCGATCACACAGCAAAGAAGAAAGTGTTTTGCGATGCCATTCGTGTTGCCGAGGACAATATAATCCGCGAGAAAATGCTTAATAGATATGAAAACACTCAGTATTTAGGAGAGCGACGAAAGAAGTTCTTCGCTTTATATAGATTGAATGTTTCAACATTACCTGTAAGTTTTTAAATTATTACTAAAAACAAATATTTACGATCACTGTGAGAGATTCATTTTTATTTTAAGACTCCGTTCTATTAGTAATTAGTATTGACTAAAATATAAAAATATTTAATACTGACAAGACTGCGTGGTGTAGCATTAATTTAGAGGGATATATATACATATACTAAATGCTTGTTTATATTTTTGACAATGATAATGCTAAAATAATGAAGTATTTAAAAATTGAGTTTCAGTCGGCAGCACCGCAATAAAACTTGACCTTAGTTGCAATAGAGATTTATTTCTGTCACCGGAATTTTGTTTGAATTAACGTCACGATCGGTTTAAGTAACCTTTCAATATCAATATACTCGATGATTTCGCTAAAATTTTGTTATGTAAAACAGGTAAACCTAGGTTTGGGAAGGAATAAATATTTTCTATTATACAAATATAACTTTAAAATGCAGGGAATATACGTTTTATAAATTGTTTTGTCTGGAACATTTGTTTGACGCACAAATATTGATAAACATTTATCGAGGCAACATAAAGGATACCGCTTTCTGCCTAGGCAGTACGGCACGCTTACACAAACACACACACACAGGCACGAGAGAAGAGGGCGCAATGCCCTCGCGAACGAGATAGATGGAGACACGTCTAACATTGTAGGCTCACTACGCGCACAGTTGAGGAATATTTTGATTTCGGGGTCAACGCAGACCCTTAGGGTCCATCGTAAAACGCGGATCCCCAGGGAGCGCTCCCGACTCGTTTGTGTCAATCCGGGAACAAGCTGTACCTTCCATTTATCGTTTGAAATATATATACCTACAGCTTACGCCGATCGGGTCGAAGGGGTCGGCGCCGTACATCTAGCGATCCAATTGAACTATATTTTAATATCGTACAACAATACTCCACCGTCGGAGTTTAACGATTTTACTTAGAGTTTTAAGAAATAATGGAACTATTGTAAATGTCTAATCATTAAATTATGTTCATAGATATTGCAAGCGCCACAAAGAGAGTCAGCATCGAGATCTCAGCGCCGATACACTATCCCGTGTGTCGATCGCATTCGCAATAAAAGGACAATTCGTTTCGCTCGTTCTGGAAAATATCATCGGCCGCTGTACCCAAATGGCTGCGGCAAAACATAAACAGTCTATTAGCGCGCTCGAACGACCCGCGTCGCGCCTAACGAGCGCCGCCCGCTAATGCTGTTTTTCGCAGACGCGCGTCTGCTTTCTAATGGCGCTTTTCATTTGGACGCGACCGTAGCATTCAGCACCTTGTTACCTACGTGTCACGGGAATATAATATTGTACGATATACTTATTGTATTATAGTTAGAAAAGGCCACGTACCGATATATATATATTACTTTAAACCTTAAAAAATCGAGTAGAATACAACAAAACAATCGCTACAAGATTCAAAGTGTAGTATATAAATAAATAATAAAAGTAAAAATTATATGCACATGTACGTATTGCAATAATTTTAAATACTACTGCGAAATAAATTCCTACTTATATAATACCTTCACAACGTGAAAATAAAATATTAATCATTTCATGGTACGCAGTCAGCGCAACTAGGCTGGCATAGTTCCTTTATTTACTGAAGGATAATGTAAAACAATCGCTACATAAAATAAAAAAGTAACCTGCATAACTGCTACCTTGCAAAGCTCATTGAGCTCCATGTTCCCAAGAAAATAGAGTTCTCGCGGGCTAACCAGTTGACGTTCCATCATCGTTTCCTATTCCTATTATTGACAGCCTAAATTTTTATAAAGACACAAATTAAGTCAAACAAATAGGAACACTTCCAAATTTAGACAAATGGAAGTGTTCTATTTGTTTGACATGAGTTATAAATTAATTAGAATCGTGTGATCACTAAGAAGTTCAAGGACACAGGCTCAGTATTAGAATTTTCTAATACAGAGTCTATATCTTCGAAATTCCTGGCGCTTGTCATGAGCGAAATTTCCATTCTGCATTTAAATAATACAATACGTCTTTAAAACGCGGACAATATCGACGCTGACCGACGACGATCAGTCGGCGATAAAGCGCCAAACGACTATTAAATAATCGGCAAAAATCCATTAGTCGAACAACCGCGCGAACGCCAGCCGCTTCCCGCAGACCACGGCTCCACCATCTCGTAATTATATTCGCGAACACTCGTCAATTATACTGTGGTACCATTTTACGGTAACCGACCCATATTGCCGATTAATTGGGCGGACAATTTTAAAGCGGTGTAGTTACACAGTAAGAAAACGTGCAAGTGTAAATACGTATTTCTAATGGCAATTAATTAAAACGAAACAATTGCAAACCTGAGATTAGCAAACGAGGATCATGCAAGAAAACTTTCTAGTCCAATTGAAGTAACCATTGCCACAACTATAGTTTACGATATACAAGACCCAACTAGTCCACAAACGATATTTGACTGCTTGAATGCAGTGAAGCCCTGAACAAACTATCCATTATAATATAAATAGGTGGGCTTCCTAGAAACTCCGTCTTCAAATTCTTGAACGTCAATAATGGAATTGAATTGTCAGGAGCCGAGAACAAAATTTTATATTTGGTTTCATTTTGAAGATCAAAACAAAAACTACTTAAAGATAATTAAAATGATAAAAACTATTATAAATAATTTCTTGTTCTTTCTCCATCAGCACGCCGTCGATTCTTCCTCGAGAGCGTTGCTCAGTTATAAATTTAGCTAGAGGCCAGCAGTTGCGCGCTCGTAAACGAGCTCGCCCCGCGCATAATTTTTTTACTCCCCGCACTTTTATAGCTTATAAAAGCAGTTTGCTTTATGTATACAGTCGATTTAAGGCAAGCGCACAACAATTTAGGGAACGCCTGACGAGACACCGGCGCTCTCAGAAATATAGTGTACAATGTTTATATGGGAAATGTGCTACACGCAATAGTGTAACTACTGAACTCAACCACTTAACCTGTGTCCTTCAGTAGTCCTGGTGCTTTAACCAACAAACGCGTGTATAACATTAAATACCGTATAAGAAACGTAGTTTCAAATATTTCAAGTAAAAAATAAATAACAAACCGAAATAGTTTGATTATGTATTTTAGCGACTTTGGCAATATAAAGTTAAGGAAATGAAAAAAAATACTACAGTAAATTGACGACCTAGTGGAGGCTCTAGAATATAAATTTAATAACCGGAGTAGTACAAGCAGACAACGTTTGATCATAGCTATCACTGCTATGACATATAGCATCGTTAAAACATTGTGCTTCCTGTACATTACAACCCTGAGTACAGAGGAAAGCGTACAAGATGATGAATTCATATTATCTGGACCGCATAATTTTGAGACGCGTCACAGAGTATCTGAATGCAAGCAATCACAGTTAAGACATCTTTCAACAGGAACTCTCAATTTTAACAGCTTATAGTGGACGTAGTTGCGATCTGTTCTACTTTACTCGAATTTTACTTCATCGAATTTTACTTCTACGATACCACCGCTATTCGTCAAACATTTCGGGTTCGTATTCTCGGTGTTTACCAAAAAACACAAACATCGATGGCGAAAATTTCATTTGTTAGATGAAATTTATGGTATGTTGTTCTTACGATAAAATTTAACATTCTTAAAAGACTTCGTTAACAAACAAAATTGCCGCATTTAAAGTGTGCTCAATGGAGCTTCAAGAATGTAAATTTCATTCCAAGAACGTTACCGTTTCGTGTGGACGTGTGGATCCAGCAGAATCATCGGACCTCATTTTTCCCAAATGAACGAGGAGGGAGGCCATGACTATCAATGGCGAAAGGTACTGTGGACTATGAAAACCAGATATTTTTGGCCTCGACTGGAAAGTATGAATCTCAGCAACGCGTGATTTCAATAAAACAGAGCAACGTGTACGCATTTTATGTAAAATAGTCGTTGAGCATTGTACCTCGTGAGAGGAAGATTGAACACTAACACAACTTTTATTCAAATTTAAAAATATGACACCGTTAATGGAAAACATGTATGATATAAAGTTCACTCCTAAGACTTTAAAAAAAATTGATTATTGTACCAATGACTAGTTAGCTTCATTAGATTCTGTTCTATTAGACAAATTCAAATTTCTTAATCTTTGTTTTATTAAGGATGCAGATAATTAAATTTGGTGTTATCTTTTAATACCTAATGTCATACTGCATAAATATCGTACAATGTTACTTCACTATACCACTTATTGCAACATTGTGAACTATATCTGATATAGTTTAGAGCATTGCAATCACTGGAAACATGCAAACAAAATATAAGTTAAAAACGAATAAATACACTGCTGCACAAACTTTTCTGTTTCGGCCTCAAAGCAGATTGTGTTCTATTTTCCTTTAATTTAACGTACCCAAAAATTATATTAAACATAAGTTCCAATGAAATGATCCGCTTTATCTGAACTAATTTTTTCTCTCAATTGCCAGTAAACTAAACCGTTGAAATGTCGATATAAGGGAAGTAAAGCCCGTCCGAATGCGTGTTAATTGCGCGGTGTTGACCAGTAGTAACGAAGCGCACTTCCGTTATGCTCCTATTCCACCGGCGTTGTAAAGCGCGATATTTCGATATGAATAAAACGAGGCAATTAACAGACACGGCGGCAACATTAATCTCGTACAACCGTAACATCGATAAACCGATTGACAGCTAATGCACGTCCGGTGACTTTAATTAATTAACGTGTAAAGTGGGCGCGAGCGGCGGAGCGAGGAGTGGTGTATCAAGTTAAGTGGAAAGTTGAAAATAAAGTGTCGAGAGGGAAGACAAGGGGGTTCGAATGGAGAAGCGGGGGCGAGATTAGAGCTGGAACGAGAGGGTGTCGCCTTCTGATGGCCGGTCTAGAGGGAAAACGTGTATAATTACTCCAAATTGGGGTCTGCCGGGCCGGGAGTGTCGCGCGACAAGCATCTATTTTTGTTACGCTATTATAATCTGTATTTCATTAGAGCATTTGAGGGGGAGTTTATTTAAATTTTACGGTCTGGAAGTGCATATACTTATGACACGATTTTTCATTAGGACAATCAACAAATTGAAAATAAATGTTTACCAAAGTTAATACGTTATCCTAAATAATAGAAAGATTAAAAAAGAATGATCAGTTTTAAAAATTACGAGACTTATAATTCATACATATAAATAAAATTAAAGTGTATGTCTGTGATTTTTAAATAAATGCCTTTTTTTAGACTGGATTTTATTTTTGTCTGTCAGTCTATCTTTCTATCTTGTTTATTTGAAATACACTCATAACGGTTAACTGTATTGCAAAATATGTTATATCTGTATAAATTAGATTTAATCTTGAAATCTCAAGAAGTTTCGCAGGAATTAAAAAAAAAACTCCGCCACAGATAGTGAGCAGGCTGTAGGAGTAGGCGAGAACCGGCAGGAGAACTATAATCGACAATGCAAGTCGGCCCAAGAGCCATTTAAATCAAACTGTGTCTAACAAAAGAAAATAAACGGAATAAAAATGTACTTTTGTAATTTTTATATTTCTGGGAATATCAGACTTTAATTTTTCAAGCGGCAACCTTGACGATAGATAATGAAAAGATCTTACCCCGATGATGGCGTTGAGCTCAGTCATGGTGACCTGCTTGGCTCGCTCCACCGCCGTCGCCACCTGCTGCTGATGCTCCTGCGACAGGAATGGCAGGATCTGTGCTATTATTGCATTCAGCCTTTTCGCTATCTCAGTCTGCGGACAAACAATAAATGCTTTTACATATATTATTTGACTTAAAGATGAATAATGAGAAGATATATATATATATATATATATATATATATATATATACATATACTGAAAAAACTTGGAAAATATATAGGTAAAATTGGAAGACGGAAGAAATGGACGGATATTTTGTTCAATAATTTAAAACTATTAAATCAAACCTGAAAATTTTCTATCAAATTAAACATTACAATTGAAAAAGGGTGAAATAATAATTAAAAATAATTTTTATATCGTTCAAATAATAAGGAACTAAATAACGCGTGACGAACACGTTTGTTGTGCCCTCACTACAGTTGGATTCGTTCGATAACTACGTGATACACGTTATGGTATTTTTTAATACTGACCGAACGGTTTGCAAAATATTTTAAAAAATGTCTTTGAATGAGATGTTAAAAAAATAATATTTTTCCAAGATATAAAAATGTTTATTAAGCAAATCGCTTGTAACATAATCTTTAAAGTTAATCACATATCTTAACCAGGGGCTAAGGATTTCATTATCAGGTATATGAAATACTCATTTCGGATTATCGGCATCCTAACGTATAATTTAGTGTTCTATACATAGTTTAGTGTTCTAATATTGCCTAGTATCCTGATATGCCGATAGCCTTTTGTCATCCCCACATGTAGGTATGTACGCTCTTCGATGAGGTCTTACTGACTGCATCGATGTTTCTGTATTAACAGGTTTAATTCACTATAAAGCTATTGACAACCGCTAACTGTTGTTGGTCTCTGTCGCGACGGACTATCGCCCAATGTGGTTGGACTCTGCCGCGGCGGACTAGCGCGGGAACGTTGAGCGTGACTCGTTGCGCGCAACACGTTCCGTTTGATGCGCCTCATTATATTCACAAATGTTACCATACCTACATACCGTTTCATTTCAGTTTTCTAATTAACCTACGCTGAAGAGTCTTGAACATGTAAATTTAATCTCCATGAAATGTCCATGGATCTCGTTACACTCGAAACAAATAAAATTCAAATGACTTGATGATAATATTATTGTGAATAATATAATTTTCTAGTCGTTGCAACTGGGAAAATCTCGGCTTGTTATTGGAAATTGGAATCCTCCTTGCTTTTCGCTTTCGTTTTGCTATATAGATATATTAGCTAAAAACTAATAGACGTGTTAGCTAAATACTGACTGCTCCTTAATGGGAAAAATCCAACCACAAAACAATATCGAAGTTGAGAAAGAAAATTCGAACCCAATTATGTCACCTGTCATGTCATAATCTTTTTTCCTAATTTTTTATAATAAATGTTTGAATACGTTTCTTAAAACTATTACATTTTAGTTTTTGGTTTTTGTTCAATATTTTCATGCAAAACATACATATTTTCGAAGTGGTTTTTCAAAGCCCTTTCATTTATGTAACCAGAATAACATTTCTTGTTTCTTTAATTCGAATATTGTAGAATAGCCCAAAGCCCAGATTTAAACATAGTACCTTGGCAAGCTTTAGAAATTTTGTTTCTTAAATATCGTACTTATTTATAGAACATACATATTTTCAACCTGTTCACAAAAACCTTTAATTTGATATCCATCTTGAAGGATTTTCGAATATTTATTTCGTCACGTTGGACACAATGGTATTCTCATCCACCATATTGCATGAGTTGTAATATTACCTACATAAAGACACTCAGGAGAATTCCAACGATGTCTCATTTGTTCAAATTGGGTTATCCGGGTCGGCTCCAGATAGTAACATGCGGACACACCCACATACATACATAAACTGATAAACGTAATAGCCGCAGTCGGGTAAGATTTAAGACTCTAGAAATGAGTAAACTTCTATACATATATGCCACGACGTATCGTAATAGTAAATATAAAACATTTTAAACTGTACGTTAAATGGCGTGCGTGGATATAAAATAGATAATAATTGAACAGCAAATGAACAAATTACAAAATTACACTCAATCCAAAATTAATGTACCTAATAAAGCATATTAAGAACTAACGTAACTATATAAAGACGGCAATATAAATAAACAAATTCTTCGGTGATGTGACCATTCGTTGAACATTCAGTTTAAATATTTAAACACGTGACCATTGGTCGATACATTTTACAGGAGTTTAATCTCCTAACAAGATGCCATGAATGGATTTTATACATGGTACAACTTGCCCAATATAAAACGACTGAGACATGAAATATTTTGTTCAGGTTTACATATACATACTTCGTGCAGGCAGCCTTTTGAACGTATGCGTGTAACGAATGTGGCGGACGTAGAAAATGAAATGTTGTTTTGATGTCATTGTAGAGTTCAATTCAACGACCGATAAGATCGCGAGTGCGATACGGGCACGTATCGGAATTTAGATTACAGGAGCTCGTAAAATTTATCTTACACGTTGAGGTGTACTGTCGATTGAGATGTATTGCAGTATTCGATTATTTCATTTGATATTTTTGCTAATTGGCCACCTGAATTTGTTGCAATATAACGAAACCTACGTCGTGGTAAAGAATTTAAATAGAGAAGAAATAATACTACATCACGTAGTTTCATTTAATTGTGGCTGGTGTTATTATTAATTAACGCGTGAGTACAGTCAAATGTACACGTTTATAATGAAAATAGAATACAGCATTAATTTTGTTTGCAAGAATGTACTTTCTTTTTTATATTTATTTACAGTGTTACCTATTTAATACATTCCATGACAATCATGACACGCACAATTTTTGTATTTAAATAATCACTATATTTTGTGTACTGTTACTGTTCTTTTAATTAATCTGTATATAAATTAATAATCAAAATAGATTATAATCTTTATGTGGGAATATTAGGATAATCTAGAGTTCATTAGCCAAATGGTGAAAAATGGACACTTATAATTTCGTCATGTCCGTCTGTCTTTCACAGCGTCATAACTGTTACAGTTTAAGTCCGATCATATACAGCGGCATTTACTTAAAGATCACAATGGAAAAATGTTTTTATTAACTTGCATTAACAAATGTAACATATTGCGGTAGTCGTTTTATTTTCGTCATGTCTATTAAATATAAGCTGAGCAATATATTCACATATACAAAAATAATATGTGTAATGTTTTAATGAAAATACTTAGCTAATTGGATTTCTACTCATATTTCACAGGTTAATTTTTTACATTTTTTTTATAATTACACTCTCTATTGTCAGCCTTAAAAATTTTGTTTTAAAATTACAAGACTTAAAAATGGGTACTCTGTGATCGAAATGGAAATTAAAGAAGACTTCAAGGTAATTGTGATTTCCTGTCAGCTATAAATAGTTTTTTAAACATAATGTTTAAATACGATTTTTTTCTTGAAAGCAACTCGGCAAATTGGTCAAATCATTTGTTTCAAAAACCTTTTACGATTAAAGTGTTAAGAAGCCAAAAAAATATCAAAATTGATATTTACTTATACGGTAAAAGAACCAAGTGAAAACAATTTTATTGCAATTGTAATCGATATTTAGATCAAGTCAAGAGAGTACAGGGAAATATTCTTCTCTTATTTCTCGCTATAGCTGACCAACGAGGAGCATCAAAGATCTCAGGATACTTATCAATACATTCGAAATATGGGGCCACAGAGCCATTCTGGTCAACAGTTGGACGCTGAATTTTAATAATGTTGAAACACCTATTAGGAGTTAATAAACGGCCAAGGCTCGCATGAGTGATGTGAGCTCCTATAACTGATAACGGAAGCACCAGTTTACGACACAACCTCTCTCAATTGTACTCCAGTCGCGTTACTTTAGCGCAACTAACTTGCTGATAAAATCATCGTCATTTACAATTTACAAATTATCCTAATTATTTTCTGCGTGGTTGCAAATACGAAAAGCGGACAACGCTAGAATCCAGCAACAAATTATTATTCAAACGCAATGTTAACTTTGCATTTGCCTGTAGGAACGTATGTATTAACCGCGGGCACGACGAAAGTACTAGTCGAAACAAACCCGAGCTTAGGAATAAAACTTTCGCACGGCATAGAACGAAGCGGGGGTCAAAAAACAGAGCGGCGAGGCGTCGAGGGGGAGCGGGCGACGGGACGCGGGCGGCGCGGGCCACCGCAGGGACCGCGAGCGCGGTGGACGGCCGCGGTCGCGGTCGACTCTGTTGCCTCCCGTCCCTCCCGCCGCACGCCGCCCGCCGTCTAGTTGTCGCTAGCGCCGTCGGGTCGGGGAGAGGCCGCGTCCGCAAGTGTCGCGACGAAAGCCCCAGACGCTCGTAATCTGCTCTGCGGATTCTCATAGTGATTAGGGCCGGGGCGTTATATGTCGGCGTTACTGCAGCGTACGAGTACAGGCTGTGTCACCCTCCTTATGGCATATGCGTACGCGGCCACTACCCGGGCAATGAATCACTCTCTGTCTAATATGATCACTGTAGCATATCAATATAATCGTACGACACTTTAACGCAAAACTGAGCGATTTAGAATTTCATCCAGATTACACGTTTATTTTGTGCCTAATACTTATCCTAGTTATTTCTTAAGATAAAAGAATAGAAATTAAAAAATGCGTACATTAAAGATATTAAAAAAAGACAATTCGAGGTACACATAAAAAGTTAGTTTCTTTGGAATTATCTCCCGTATATTGGTAAATTGAGTAATGGTGTCTCTTTCTGAATGTTCCTTCTCGCTTCACGTAAAACTATTCAGAAATTCAGAATTCAGTAAAACTATTCAGGAATGGAGTTACGATACTGACTACAATTTCCTTTATCAATTTGTTTCACTGTTTTTCATTATTTCATTTCTTCTCATTTCCTTTTTATTAAACCAAAAAAGCATTCCATATATTAATTGATCCGAAGGGAAATCGTGGGAAAAAGTTAACCGGATACATGAAACTGGAATTTTGTAAACAATCAAATGTAAACATTTTGCGTACCACTAACGGCTCCATTAATTAGGACTACATAATTTAAACTTTAAACACGGCCAGCCTTAATGTTTAAACTCAACATTGACAATAAATCAGTGTCATTTATAAAATTTATAGGTAATTTTAACAACGAACGGAGCCGATGACCACGAGCGGTCAGGAGTAAAGCCCGAAAGAAATATTGTCAAAATGGCATTTAGTAACATTTTATAATTAAATTTAAAATAAATTATGACTTTGATAGAAAAAAATTAAGCGGACTAATTTTTTTGAAACCAGCTGCTTCAAACTCCTAATGACTTGTTCAATTTTTTAATCAGAAAAGATTAATTTTTTTTGTTTTTATATTCGTAAATATTTTTCCGATTATAACTAAAAATAATTGTCCCCTCTAGGGAACACGAATAGGTAAAATCCATTAAAAGGACATCGTTTTGTCTAATATCAAGCCAATTACTTTTTCTTGAGTTTGGTATAATAGGTTTAAATTTTTCAGTTGCATAACTCAAGGTAGAACGGATTTCCCAACTCGGGAATTTATAGTTTTGTTTTTTCCGTTTTGAAAGCACCTTTATCCACGTAGGTACATATCTACATTCGTACATACATACTCATAAGCTTCCGATGCTTATCAACTACCAATTCCTTTGAAAACATTATTCCCTTACTTTCATTGACCGCTCCTCTATGCCAACGCAATGCTTTCATAATTTGAGAAAAGTACAAAGAAGTGAGAAGTTATGAAAAGAACGATACCAACACAGTGATACTTCTCCGCGGCGATAACAATACAGTATTACTTCTCTGTGACGATAACAATACAGTATTACTTCTCCGCACCGATAACAATACAGTATTATTTCTCCACGACGATAACAATACAGTATTACTTCTTCGCGATAACAGTACTGTATTACTAGACCATTAAATTATCATCGTGGCGATGTTTTTCGAACGTACATTACCAAATTACGATTAAATTGGTCTTTGTTTCTACAGGCGACATTACATTCTTTATATCGGTGAAGATAATTTTATAGATCTATTTAAAGTAACCTTTATAATTAGATACGATATTGTTGAATTATATATATATATATATATATATATATATATATATATATATATATATATGTATATATATATATATATATATTTTATATTTAATACCCACAAATAGCTTTTATTGAATATATAAAAAACTAAAATCCAACAAATATAAACATTACTTTTTAGATTGTATGTTAAATAACAAAACGCATTCTTAAATATTTAACTATGCTTATGAAAATATTCATGGAAAAATCTCGAGTTTCGTTCCGGTCATATTGTGTGCTATGCGCAGTAGGTTTAGTATTCGTGTGTATATTGATACTCTTACGTACCGGAAGCGCTGTGCGCACGCGCCACTCCAGTCATCGCACCCCACCCTTGTCGGCGGACGGTGAATCCATTTCATTTAGAACTTTACACCGTCATATCCAGCGGCGGGTTTTTCTTTCAGTGCTACGTAAATTTTATATTACGTAACGTAGAAATTTAAAATTTGCCCTGTATCGTGCTGTTGCATCATAGTGAATCGTTGAATACGTTTGACCCACGAAAATAGAAAGGATGCCCAGGTAAAATCGCGTATCAAAATTATATAAAATGCATTAAGTAATTGTAATAAAACAAAAGTTTTTATTTAATACTGAAATACGTTACTGGGTAAATAAAAATAAATGATTTTTCATTTCGTCAGCGACGTGAGAGCCGTTTACCGCCGCCAGGGAGCGCAGTTGATCGCTTCGTCGGTCGGCACGCGACATTTGTACTGTCAATAACACGTGTTTACTTGCGCTGCCGACTTCGTGGTGCAGTTGTTCTTTTTATTGTAAAAATACTGGATACAGCCGGATATTTATCCGTCTGTGTACATAATGACAAACAAAGCTAAAGTTGCATACACATAGCTTAATATGTAGAAAGTCAACTTAAAATGGGTGACATTTTTTATGTGCTAGTGTCAAAAAGTCCAAAAGTAAGGGAGCATCTTTCTGATATCGATAATATTGTACAAATGTATCGAATGTGTGTGCAACGTGCATATTTTATACATGGCAGAGGCAACCGTTTAATATCGATAATACCAGTATTCAATTCAGCATTAAACTGTGAAAACAGTTATTAATATCTCAACTAAATAGCCATCATATTTTCATAAGAAAATCAAATGACTCGGTAATAATCTCAATGTAAATATGTCGCTGTAGGACTAAACAGGTCAGTGAAAAAATTTAAAAGCCGCGCTCCGCCCCGCACCCGGAGATGTCGCGATCGTCGCCCGAGATGGTGAAATAATTAAGTGTCGACGCGGGGCGGCGCGCCTAACGAACACTCTGGCGGCGATTGCAGCTCGAATCATCGGCCTTACGTATAATATCTCCTTATATAGGTCGTTCTAGAGATTTTACAGACTATCGGTTTCACTTTAAAACAGAATCGAGGTCCATTAACACTGATATTTCAATTGTATTGATCCGAATCATAATCATATCTCATCGAGACAGGGTAGGCAGAGGATTTCTATCATCGTTTAATCAAAATCGTTACACAGCTCTTGAGCGCTTCTCGCGACTCCTTCTCACGTGTACAAGTTACCGCGCGCTGGTCGCTTATTAATAAGATTACCGAATTTATCTCAGATTTGTTGAAGTCATCGCTGTGCAATTTTTAACTGCCCGCATACATATGCAATGTTCGCAGGTATATTCCTTCATTATTCTAGTCGAATGTAAGTGTTTTTGAACGTAAAATATGTGTGTTTTTCTGTTTAATTAATCTATTATACCTATTTATGTTTAGAGTTTGGTGTTTTTTGATTTCTTGTTTAAGTATTATACTTTGCTTTATATTAATTAAAAACTTCAAAATATCCTTATTTAAATCTCTGACGATTAAAAAGTATTTAGAAAAGTTCTGTCTTAAAATTGTTTGCCCACCGTAATAATGCGATTCGAAAGACACCCTAAAACAAAACGATGTTTAAAATGTATCATAAGTGTACCCGGTTCAACCGCAATTTGAACCTGCCCGACTATAAAATTGAAATGAACACAGTCACTTAAACTAAAAGAGCGATGGATGTTACAATATATACTATCATATTTTAGCGAGCTCGGTCCGCGAACAGCCTGTAAAATGGAGAAGTCGAGGGCGAGGGGGCGACACGGTGAAAGATCTCATTAGTGCTCGTAAAAAGCGAACATACTAGTCTACACCCATCGCACCTTCACATCGCTTGACGTATTATATGAGACGTGTAAACTTTTATCTGAGAATTTTTTCTCCAAGTTCTCGAAATATTTATATCGTATTGAACTTTGATCCTGGATATATTTCTTTAATCGTCTCTTGAATATTTTTAAGGACTCCTACATATTTTATTATAACTTAAAACGACGTGTACTCAATTAGATAATCAATGGCTGACAAACTTTATTTCTTAATAATAGTGATGTACAAAAGGTTGACATATCAGAGACAATAGTTATAATCACAATCACATACGTCATAGATGTCGCTACATTGTTTATTTGATGTTACTAATTTAATTATATATTTTAACATATTTTTATATGCATCGGATGCTACTGTGTCGGTCACCGTACACGTTGCAGCGATCTGAAGGAAAACATAAAGAACTGCAATTG
Organism: Druceiella hillmani; assembly: GCA_039881145.1. NCBI lineage: Eukaryota > Metazoa > Arthropoda > Insecta > Lepidoptera > Hepialidae > Druceiella > Druceiella hillmani. Next base: position 9,954,939 of record JAYKKI010000087.1, read on the forward strand.
TACTTAATTTTTCCTAATACTCACACGGAATACGGCACGAGACCCTAACATTTTCACAATAATAAATGAAAATTTGGTTTAAGTTTAACTTCACAACCGATAGAAGCAGCGAAAGGGTTCTACGAGAATTTAGACTTTCGTGTTGACGCTCGCCAGATGATGGGGTACTGCAAGGTGTCGTTCCGTCTATAACAAGCTATGAATTGGGCATATGAGAAACTAGATTATTTATTTGTTTCATTCACTCATTAAGTACAATATTTTTGCTTTAACTGTTAATAAAATAAAATGGCCCATTGCGGTGCGGTGTGATTATGAACATTTTTAATTAACACTACTGTATCGATTTTCTTCCTGTCGTCCTTTTGAAAGTATGCATTTAATTGCATCGTGAGATATCCATCGTTTATTTTAAATTTATTATTTCTATTGCAGCCCTTTAGTTTATAGAAGTAATAAATACAATTCGACAAATATAATTTTGGTAGACCTATACCTTTCAAAAACATCTTCCGTGCTATTAACTATAAGCCCTTCTATTTTTAGCTCACGCTTTAACCCGTCCGCATTCTAGTTCCGCAGTAAAAAACGAATTATCCAGTGGCAGCTTATTTTATTATAAATTAAAATACACAGTCTATCTAATGACGCAAAAGATTTTTTATTGCTTTGTGATATTTATACACGTTTCGTAGCATTTTATAAGGGGACACAGTGTCTCTACCCCGTTTTATGTCCGTCTCCTCTCTGTCCAACAGTAAAACTAGTTTTACTTCCAAACATTACGTATATAACTGTACTCGAGCATTTCTCAATTCCTTAAAACGACCAAAAACGAAGACAAACATCCGAGTGGAGAGAAGCAGTGCTCAAAGACAAATTCGCAGCGCGACCGCAAGCCGACGTAGGCGCACGCGGCGGGGCGGGCGGCAGGTACCGCCGTATGCTCGATAAGCTATTAGGGCTAAGTGAGCATGTTAATAGCCGATCCAGCCAAGAATGTCTCGCTTGAGGTCGGCCCCGCCGCTACCAATTAAGACTTTAATTACGAGCCGCGCCCCCGGGGGGGTTGAGAGGGTGCGGGCGGAGGGGGCGCGCTGCTAGCGGACTGTGAGCATTAGCCTTTTGCTTGATTTCGCTCCTGCCCTTGTTGCGGCGAGTGTGTTTATTGTGTTAAGGCCGTGGGCGAGGTTGGATGGGATCTACTAAAATGTTGCCACTTTCCCACGTCGAGCCAATTTTATGGAACGAGTGCCTAGTATTGGAATCCTAATCTATCAATATCAACCTCAATAGATATGGATGAGATATATAACATCGGTAAAATCCATTAAAAGTACATCGTTGCGCGTAAAATATTATTTAATTAAAAAGGTATGTTTATTATTCTAAAAATGTTTAAATATATGTCGATTTCACAATTAAATGAAACTACGTGATGTAGTATTATTTCTACTTTCGTTAAGTTCTTTACCACGACCTAGGCTTCGTGTTTACAACATCTTCAGGTGGGCAATAAGCAAAGATAATCTTTATAATGAATTTCTACAAAATTAACGCCAAATATATTCAATACATTATTTATTAATACTAGATAAAAAAATGCGTGAATATCTCTATAATAATTCTCGTTCTTATTACCGTAATATAAATATAGTTAAATAGGGGAGTTCCATATTAAGATGATAAAAATATCAGCTCTATCATAAATCAGGATGGCGCCCTACGAAACGCGCAACTTACCCGTGGGCGCCCTCGTCCTCAAAAGTGACAAACTAAAATTAAATTACACAAAATTGTGCGCCGGCATTCAACCAGCGTTTCCAAATGAGAATAAATTGAGCATTGTAATAAAGTGCGAACAAATTGCACATTGTAAATAAGTGTACAGCTGGACATCATCTACAATATAAATGATAACGCAATACATTAACTTACTTATTAATGTAATGAAAAGAAATTTTGAAATTTTGGGATTCAAAGTTGGATATGCATATAAATACAAAGGAGGTGGTAGCGAGGGGATTTCAGATACGCGGGTACTGGATGTCCAGAAATCAGAATCTTTGCTATTACCGCGAGACCGAGCAGGTGGGATAACATTGTGGTTTCAAAATTTTCGAAACTATCGTTGGCATCGTCGCCGCGGTTTGAGTATCGCTGGCCTAAACAACGAAGGAAAGTTCCCCCCGGCCGGCGGCCACTTACATTCCCGGTGTTAAGTTTCTCACCCCGCCCCCTCCCTCGACACGTTCACATTCCCCTCAGAGTAAGCCCTCTTCAAATTTATATTAATAAAATGACGTATTTTAGTGCAGGCGAGTACTTTTCTTAATTAAGGGGAGATTTATGGTACGTGGGAGCGCTCCGTCGCCCGCGCGACATTAGCCGGCGGCGACGCCTCTACTTGGGCAGATGTGATTTTATGCGAGGGGACTTTTCCACTCTTGCCTTAGCGATAGCGCGTACACGGGGGGATCGTTGCAAAAAGTCAGGTAAGAAAACTTTTATTTGAATTCTCCTCAAAAAACTTGCTATACAGTGCTTCAATCTTAGGAGAAATAATTTGTAGGTACGTTCAACGGTTCATTTTGTAAGGAATGTCACTATTACCCACATTCATTTGATAATATATCAAGAATACGTCAAGAAATTAACCAGTTAATAAGATGTTTTAATTTACTATCAATAAAGTCGTTCATCACCGGCACATCTAATATAGATGTCAATTCGATTCAGATGTCTGACAATTTTTTAAAGCACCTACTTACTTCATAAAATAAGTTTCTTCTTTCACTGACATGACGGTCAAGTAAACGGTGGGACAAGCAGTAGAAGGGAGAAGAGAGTGTAACAAGCAGCATAAGTCGTCACGCACAGGTGGCCGTATCAATTTGCAAACCGTTCCCATTGCAATTCTCTCTTCGAAACGCACCGACACTTCATTGTGTTGCAAACAGAAATAATACAAAATATAGTACTCAAAATATTGTTAGAGTGGAATTAGCCGTACGTATTTGTTAAATATTGAATAACTGCACGTGAACACAAAACGAAAGTAATTTTTTGGGTATGAAAAAATCTGAACATTTAACGGTTGTGGTTTGCGTTTAGATTGTACCGGATTCGAACAGTTCGCCTTTCATTAAAAAAACATTAAATTAGAATATGTTTTTTATTGCACGAAAAAACTGTTGGATATAATGTTTAATAACCCATTTCGAGTAAAAAAAAATATTTTTTACTTTGTAGTACCTACTTTTTTTGAACTCAGTTTTTTAAGATATTTTATTTTAGAATTTTTAGTGACTAATAGTATGAACATTATTTTCTTTCTTAGAATATTGTATAATTAATCAAAGTCACGGGCAAAAGCTAGTATATAGATAATTTACCCTTTGTTTAAAATTGATTAACAACAACACACAGAAACGAAGCGAGAGTAGTAGCCGCCAGTGGTTAGCTGTTAGCCGTTGAGGAGTTCCGTTCTCCATGTTCAAAGTTCAGTATATTTTGCAAAGCAATATCTAAAGTAACAAATAACCAGTAGCAAATATATTGAATCATGATTGGTTTACTACCATCCGTAAAGGAGTTGCATTATACATCTTTAGAACTCATCATCATACCCTAGCTTGGTCGATGGTGCAGTTATTTTGCAAAGTAAAAGCTACCAGTAGCAAATATCTTGAATTTCGATTAATTTACTACGATCCGATGAATAGTTCCATTGTTCATGTCCAGAATGCATCATAAGACTCTGACATGGTCGTTGTTGTAGTTATTTTGTAAAATAAAAATTACCAGTAGCAAATATCTTGAATCACGGTTGATTTACTGCCGTCCATTAAGTTATTCCATTGTTCATTTCTAGAACCCATCGTCAGACCCTGACCTGGTAACTGGTGTAGTTATTTTGCACCGTACCCGTAGCAAATATCTCGAATCATAATTGATATACTGCTTTTCGTTAAGGAGTTCCATCGTTCATTTCCGGACCTCATCATCAGATCATTATATTTATATGGGACCACTCCATAGTACTCTCTGTCAAATAAAAATAGAATCATAGAAATCGGTCCACTTGGTAACGAATTATCGCTAAACACATAAAAAAGATTCCGACAAATTGAGAACCTCTTCTTTTTTTTGAAGTCGGTTAAAAATATAAACTTTTGGAATTCTTCTATTTTATTTAAGAAAATAAGTCTATTGAAACCTATGTCACTCATTTTGATCTTGTCGCACCTGTTGATACGGTGCAAGAATACACTGGATATTGCCAGTGACAAGAACATATTGGACGTTGCAATCTCACTCTTGGATATCCTATCAAATTTAAAATATATAAAAAATAAACACAGTAACAATTTGAAAAGAAATATATTTTCATATACTTACAAATATAATTTTATTCCTGGACTATTACTATAGCAGTCGTTTAATTAAAAAACTCATAACCCAAGTGGATACTTTGATGTATATTTCAATAACATAATTCATCGAACAGACAAGAAGATACTGCGAGTTGTAATTTCCTACTAAATTACAGTTAAATCCTCATCTTATTTGGAGCGCTAATGACATATCTATTTAATATAACGTCATCGATCTGAATACGTTATCTGATCGAACCGTATGTCGGACACGATCTCGATCGAGCGTAGACATGCGGCGGCAGGCGCGGCGGGCGGGGGAAGATGTGGATCTGCAATTCGCTTACGAAGCGGGGGCCGAACTGCGCTACAAATTAAGCGATTTATTACTGATTTAAGGTTCTATTAGCAGCTCATTTGGTATGGCATTTAATGCGTTCGATATGATCACTCATGGCTTAAATGAATTCAATAAAACAAAATAATTTTCATTTAATGTGTACAGACGTCACAAAGAAATAGAAAGATCGAGTTTTGGTTATATAGCCTTATCAGAATGGAAAACGAGCCGACACTGATACATACGGACGTCTCTTTAGCCGAATTCCAAAAAGAAAGTAAATGATAAAGTATTACAGTTAATTGCTTTTCAAAACTTACGGATGGAGACTACTCACATATAACAGTTACATTGACCTAAGAGTTTGCAACACAACTACCTACGTATTTATTCTGTAAAACTTTGAGGTTGTAAATTTTTTTAACAGTTATCGACTTTGATTTAAATATATTTCATTGTCGGTAAAACTGAAAGGTCGTAGTCGAATAAGAAATCACTCCTTATTAGGCTACTGCCCGTAAGGAACGCGACCTTCCTTTAATTCAAGCAACCGGTCCAATTAATTATTATTATTTCTCATTACCTTCCATGTACTTTATATTTATCGTATTTTATATATTATTTTGTGATCTACGTTGAGAAATAAACAGCAACACAATGGCACCGTGATTGGTTATGACTTAGTTAGTACTTGCACGTAATGACGTAATTGGACGTAAAACATATCGTGCATGGACGTAAAACTTGAAGCTGTGCAATGGTTGTGTGTGGTTATTGAGTGCGGACTTGACCGCACGTCCGTCTTAGCCACAATTATTTCGGAAGCACAATGGAAACCTTAAGATCGAAACGATAAGTTTCCCACAAAGCCACACACGATACATTCTGTGTTATCATTCAATATAAAAACTTAACTTGCGTCAAAAATTGAATTGACTATGTAAAGTGCTAGATTCCTAAATGTATATATTAAATAGGACCGTTAGACGGAATGAAAATGTAACAGTAATGATTCCACCTATCAATGCTCCAATCTTCACCTCGAGCTCGCTCTTTATGAAATATTTTTTAGGATTCGGGGAATTTTTCCTAAAACTGACTTTTTAATTTAACTTTTTTTTCGTATAATGATTATGCCTTTAAAGTTACTGTAACTTTTGCCATTGGACCATCTTAAAAATAAAATAAAAAGTTAGAGCTGTATGAAGTTAGTATCCCAAACGGCTTGAATAGCTTGACAAGCTTGAATAACGTAAGACAGTTATTGGCAATTTCATACTGTTATCTCCTTCTAACTCATAATTTGTCTCATTCTTAAAAAGAACGCGTAAATTACGGGACTCTATTGTTACTAAGAAACTGAGGCGTCAATCGCAAAGATGTTATAATGTGCCCGGTCCGGTCTCTACTAGATAAGCCATGTCTATTCAAGCATCGTGTCACGGAACTGTACAAATGCACACTTCAAGCGAGAAAGTATGAGTGCACATGAATTTGGTTTTTACGCATACGACCATGCGTCGGGCCTTTGTGTGAATAGGTTAAAAGTAGGTGGATTGTTTATATTTCTTAGCGTGCGTGCACCCAAATGACACGCAGGGTTTCGTACGTATGGCATATCTAGTGAGAGCGGGCCGCGCGTGTCTTCCAACATCTTTGGTCAATCGACTCTCAAGTTTCCTGTTTTTTGTTTAATTCTTATACGTTTATATTCAACCCGACAATAAGCACAAGCAGAACAGCTTGTCGTGTGTGTATAAGCCAATATGAAGAACATTAAAACATGAATAGTTACATTTTTACCACTCTTAATACTTCTGAACTATTTTGGCGAGCGATATGGCGTTGAAGTTAGAATTTGTAGATTTAATGATGGATCATTGATGGATCATTGATGAACATTGTTTATTTCTTGAGCGCATTGCGTGGATGAACGAACAGCGCAGTTTCTTTAATTTCCACAACTCACATATTTCAGCCGAGAAAACCCTGAGATCACTAATGTTGAGGCACGTCAACGCCGAAAATTTTTGATCCAACGTCGTAAAAAATATTAAGACAACTAACAGGGTAAACTGATATGTATTTTTTGTAAAATATCCTATATTACCCATTGGAAGACGTGCCACTGATAGACTTAATCAAGATGTTTTATCAAAATGACAATAGACCGCCATGTGTTAACTGTAGGAGAATGTTTAAATAAGTTGTTTTGTCGGCCATGGATAGGTAATATATGTAGTCGCTGACCATCGAGGTCACCCAAACTATCTCCTAAGGGTGGGGTTTGATTTGGTTCGTATATGCGCAAGAATCGATATCTACACTTCGGAAACTAGTAGCTTGTATAAAGTGGCTGCGAGCGTACTCTACTCTAAATCCTCGCTTCTAAAAAGGTTACTTCTATATATGTATTGTCAAAAATATAAATAAACGCACACTCGTGGCACGCAACTTTCCAAATAAATCCCTTTAATTCTCCCCAACCGAAGGAGTATTTCCAAACTAATATAAAATATTGTCACAACAAAACGGCCGCAAACAACGAGCCGAAACGAACGATATTATTGACAAAGACAACACATCAAACGGGTTAAAAAAGTAATAACACGAAAGCCCTCAAACGACACCCCATTCGGAGCGCATAACGCCACCGCCGGCCGAATAAATAAAGCCCGGCGCGATTATGGTGCGGGCGGAGCTGGCTGATAACAATGCAAATAAAAATGGTGGAACGAGCTCGCAAGCGACGGGGGGAGAGGGCGACAACGGCGCGGGGGAGAGACGAGGGGATTAACATCCCACGGGGTCGGGGGGCGAGCGGCATCCGCCCAAGCGGAAAAATATGCAAAGCATCTCGTCGAATTGAAAAAGTTGAACGAGAGCGCGATTGAGAGAGATAGCGGTTTGTACAGTTGCTAACCGAATTTATTGCCAGTATTATTTTGTCGGCGGAATTTATATTCGCTCGCGGATAACGCATAATTAAATATCAACCGGGCGGCGATGAGGTGACAGTGACGATACCTCTGCCGTTCGACTCGTTAATATAATCGTCGAAGCGGCGGCAGCGGGCGCCGTAATAACGCGACCGACCCGAATTTTATTCTTTGCATTTCGCCAACAAATACATTTAACAAGCCGCTAATTCCTCGTATCCGTGTTTCACAGAATCGAAATTATACGCTCAGACGAAACGCGAAATTGCAACTCAGGCACTATACTGTCACGTGTGATCGCAGTCTGTGACTGTTTAAAGGACAGCCACTCTATTTTATTGTTCTGTCATTACGGTGTGACGATTATTAAGAACTTTCCTCAAATCCTCACTTGCTGTTAAACGACTTTGATTATCGACTAGTCAACATATTATTAGTTATCGATCAGCCAGATATCAGATTAAGCGCTGGTTTCAAACATCTATAAAAAATAGAAGCTATTTTTTTTAAATTTGGTTTTTAAAATTACAAGCTTAATTAATATTTTCTTCTTCCGACCGTCGTTTCTTTAGGAAAAGCGAAATAAATATCAATGTTGGAACTACAAATTTGAACTAGAAAAATATTTTTGGCACTTTCTATACATACTGCATGTGAGTACATCATTCGTTCCAAGTGACCAAATTACAATTCATTAAAATATGCTTCTTAATACGTTACAAGGATACTATAATTCTATCTAAGTATCGATATATATAACACAAGATGTTAACACGCGTTTTCATGACCGCTCAGCTTATACGAAACATAATAAACGTTACACGCAGCTAAATTACGCAAGTCAACATCCCTCCGCGGCGCGGCGTTGCGAGAAGCGAAACGACGTCGGTCACCGTCGAGGCGTCGTTAATAAGCTGCTCATTTATATTAATGTTTACAATTATGGTAATTCGGTACGATAATCTGTTGTAGCGATATCGGCTGTAAGGCTGCGTCGAATCGGCGCGGCGTGGAGCCGGTGGATAAGGCGGCGGTGGGTCGTGCGCCTGAATATAACGCGGACCGCGTTTCAAGTTGCCATTAAATATTCAGCTACATTGAGACAAAGGAGTGCAGAGATCAATACATCGTGTAAATATTTGATAGGATACACTCTTCAAGTTTATTACTAGGCGGGACTACAACAGCGATTGGCCTATTTGTTCGGCACTGAAGTCGCGTGTGCTTTTATAGCAAGTGAACTTTTTTGACGGAGGATTGATTTGAAAATCGTACGAAAAATTAGGCGGGCCTTACCGTTGCTTTTCATTTAATATCTTTGGCAGTTCCGAGAGCAGTACATAAAACATCAGTGTCATTTGTCAATTTGCTCTGCGAAGCTTAATATTATAGCAAAACTTTTTTAAATAATATCACGTTAACTGCACTTTTAGTTTTTTTGTGCAATATTAATAATTGACCTCCATACGAAAGTGGTTTTGGATTAATTCACATAAGTTCACTTCTGCACGTACAAACACGCTCGCCCTTCGACTACGAGTAGATGAAGTCTCGATACGGTGGTTGGGCCGCGGTGTTGGAGTACGGTGGTGGGGTACGAAAACACAGTCGGCAGATAGCGGCGCCACAAACAGCAATTTACTATGCCAATTTTATGAAGTAGGAAAATAAGCATTTACGAAAACTGCTTTGACAAGAGCCAGTAAAACGAAATGTTATCGATTTGTGCGATACGAGAAAGTTACTATTAATATGCTAACGATATGTTTTTAATGGTTTCAATAACTCACTTATGAGTTATGTAAACAAATTAGCCAAATTTAAACACATTTTTAATGAAACTTTTGTTCAGTATGTACGAAATAATATAATCCTAATTGAATGCTAACTTTAATAATTTATCAATACATTTTGTAATATATTTAATAACAAATGTATCCCTTGAAAATGTATACAAATATATTCTAACCATTTTGTGCAAACATAATTATAGCTATAGTATAGTTTTATACTCTGTCCTTTTTATAATACATCTACGTTACTGTACCTTGCTTTGTGAACCTTTCAAGAAATAAATAAATATTAAATAAAATTATTAATTATAAGAAACCACAAATTTAATTAAACATCTTTATTCAGAAGTGTGTTGTAGTGATTATTTTTATATTTATGCCCAACTATTCATGAAGAGAATAACTTTTTGTCTATGTGTACAATTTTACAGCGGAAAGTGATTTATAAAGAAGGCTTGATCATAGAGACCTACGTAATGCAATAACCATTATTGTTTAATAAGTTGACCGCACGGCGAGAATCGTGCGTTTGTAATAGGACTCAAGTTCAATCATCACCACAGTGCAACAAATTAACAATACGTGCGTCGGGCAAAAGAGTTAGCCTAAGAGAATGTAGCATCGATCTCTCTAGTCAACGGTGATGTTCAACTCAAGAGCGCCTTATTCTTCAAGAAGAAGTACCGAAATATTATTATAGATGTTTAAAATTATTTCCCAGTCTGCTGATCTTTCCGATTTGGTTCGGCAGCTTAAGTTTGCTCTCATGTCATTTTTGGCTTCCAAACCCTAAAATTAGTTTGAACCCTAAACAAAACCCTAAAATTATTTTTAACCCTAAATTATTCCCTAAAATTAATTATCCTAAAATGAAAGTAGTAGTAGTGGTAATGAAGTGATTATTTTATTTGTATTCGTCCGAGGAAAGAGTAAAAATTAAATATGTCGTCGAGTTCGAGTGTCTACAGTGAAGGAGATGGAATGTGGAAGTGACGAACTTGATGCAATTTTAGATGAAGCGTGTGTAGCGGAAGAGAATTGCTCCACAGGCCATTACCTATACAGTAGAACATATTCACCGGCAAACAAAGGTTACACATACGCACGCACGCACGCACAAACACAGAAACGTGTGTGTATATATAGAGTATAATGTGCGTGCGTGTGTGTGTGTGTGTATATATATATATATATATATATATATACACGCACGCACATTATACTCAAATCAAATTGTATGGCATTATTACACACACACATATATTCGGCACGTACGGGAGTGCGTGCGTGTGCGCTTGCACGCGTGCGAGCGCGTACGTGCATGTGCGTGAGTGCATACGTGCGTATGCGTGTGTGTATTAAATCCATAAAATTTGAATTACCAATTATATGTTAATAAAATCCTACTGAACTAGACGAAGAAGGGTTCGTCAATTATGGGCGACGGCGGTATGGCCTCCATCCAGAATGTTTGAAAGCAATTATGTATGACGAAACTAACATCTATAAAAGAAACACATACGTTTGAAGTTTGGGGGAAACGGTTCTGGATGAGCTATCAGTCAATTTAACAGAAAAGAATGAAAATAGATCGCTTGCAATTTCATGATTTAACATTTTAAGCCTAAGTTGTACATACAGCTTTATTTTAATTTATCTATTTACATTCCAATCAGTACTTAGCAATTAACCTACACAAATTACGGACTAAATTTAGTTAATCGTACTCACGCATATATACATAAGGTCACGAACGCTAAAACCATAACGTATTTTATATCCTGTAGTTTCTGTTTAGCTTTAAAATGAAAAAAATATAACAAAAACTTACGTGATATAATTAACTTTTTTTAACGGTCATCATGCATCACTTCTCTTCTCCTTTCATCGAGATTTTATTATCACAAAATCAATTTATTATTTTGTGCAGGTAAGGCACACGCTACCTCCGCAACTGAGTGGCTGAATAAATATTTAAACAGTGACGTTGATCAAAAATCAAATTATAGTAACTTACGTACCAAACATTTTACTGAACATTTCTGAACACTCTTTTCGGCTCTCCTGCCATTCTCTTAAATTAATTCTTATTTCCGGTGTCGATATATTAAGGTCGTTCCGTTCTATAACAACGATATCGGAACTACTTTCATTAGAAATTAACTTTTTAACTATTCTTAACTGTAATTAATATCCAAAGCTATCATTTCAGACTCTTATCGATTTACTGCTGCTGTTACTGGACGTAAAAGTGATAATGTTGGAAAACAAATAAAAGTCAACCATTAAAAACTACATCAAGTTTATTTTCGTTGCCGGATAAGGTTTGGTTTATCAACTCGTTCCTTCTTCCTTCAACGGCAAGAAAGTTGAGGTAGTTTTTATTAGCTGACTTTTAATTGTTGTCAGACATTATTGCTTTTACGATATATTAACAGAAAGCAGTAAATTTAGAGTCTAAATTATAACTTTGGATATTAATTAAAGTAAAGAATGGCACATCGACGTCGCTTTAACCACAGAATAAAATGTTTATAAAGATATCTCAGATTACTCTATACAAAGTCCTATCGAATGTTTTCCATTAATAGTTTGTCTAGGTCCTTGAGGCAGTCTTTAAAAATTTCTCCCAGTTAACAGGTCTAAATCGAAGTCTTTTGATTGTCCTAAAGGTTTTAATATTTATAGCAAAGGATGGAAAACTAAGTATACAATTTCAAATATGCGAAAATACTATTGTCTATATATATATATATATATATATATATGTGTGTGTGTGTGTGTGTGTGTATATATATATATATATATATCATAACAGTGGCTACGAAAACGGAAAGTATATAGGGTAACACCAACGGTGTCATTATATTTCATTAGCATTTAATATATAAAGAGCAAGTGATAAGTCCATCGAGGACAAAGCACTCTGTGGCGCCCACTCGCAACACAAACTAGTACAAACCGCAACGTGAGCGCTGAAATGTAAGAGAAATCGACTATTGCTGCGAATCGTGTCAATAAATTATAGAGTTGTCAATTACTGAAATCGTAACGTGATAAATGTATTATTTATTTATTTTATTTCTGATCGGCGGCGCCGTGATTAGCTTGGGGCGCGCACGCGAGCCAGGGACGCACTCGGCGTTTATTTATTGCAACGGAAACGTCGGCTCCAGCCCCAAGCTTTAATGCGCTATCATTAAAAACAATACACAATGTGGCCCTACGCATGCGATGAGGGCGGCGAACAAATAAATTAATACGACGTCTGCAACTGTATTCTTTAACACGTGAAAATGTGCACATATATAGTAAATAATATCAGTGTAATCCACTACGCATTATATGTCCTGCATTCTCTGATTGTATTGTTAGACAACCAGGGCTATTCATTGAAATTTAAAAAAAACAGTGAAAATGTGATCCTGAAATTAGTTTGGCTCTAGTCTTCCTCGACAATATTTCCGACTACTGGAAATTAGTTGAACTGTAGCTACAATGTCAATATTATAAAATGCATAAAATCGTTGCATGTACTGTTTCATATTGCGCGTGGGATCTATAAGGTACGAAAAAATATTTGAGATAATTTTTCTATAAATAAATTAAAACGAACGGGTACCCACCCGTTCGAGACCCAGTGATTCATGAAAGAACTATGTTTTAAAAACGCATCAAAAAATAGTGGATCCATTATTATATGAATAAACTGATACCGTTCGGAATATAGTAGCGTGAGTTTAATGAATCGTTTATGCTAGATTGTGTAATAATTGCGTTTCGATATACCGAACATAACCACGTACCGACAGAACTCAGTAATGAACAGCGAATCTTTACCCTTCTGTATTTGAGAAACCTAAAGCTTTAAATAAACTGCGAGCATCAATTTTATAACATTTAATATAAATAAATACATTTAAAAAATAAGTTGCTAACAGAGACTTGAGTTTTCAGATTTCGATAAAACTTGGAGATTCGAATGTTTTGGTAAATCGAAAACTCCACGGTTCTTACCATGGTCCTATCGGTTGTATAAGAAAACATGAACAAACAAGTTTTTGGCCCTCCAAACTTTAAATTTTTCACATCTTTACCTTCAATTCTTTTAAAAACTACACGAGATGCGAACTTAGTTAAAATGGCTTTGAAAAAAAACTTTTTTATGAACTTTTATTTATACGAATAAACGATGGAATTTAACTTTTTAAAATATATAATTTTAAAATCGAATTTAATTGCCGCACCCCACCCGTCCCTGCATATGCGCGGATGCCGTTTACGTAGGGGCGGCACAAATATTTATTTCGTTTAAAATTAAGCGCGAGCCGCAGATGCTCGCGTGACACGCGGAACCCCCCCCCCCCCCCCAACCGCTCGAGTAAAAATTACGTGTATCGCATTGTGGCAGGACCAAATACAGAGAGATTATTTTTGTTGGCGGTTCCGTCAATAAGCTGTATATATTTAACATACATCCACATTTATTTATATTGCGTATTACACTAACAATAACCGTATTGTTAGTGTGTCAATTTGACAAACAAATCAAATATTTTATTATTGTTAATGTGATAATAGTAGAATTCCACTGATTTGCAAATTTATAATAACAAAATGTACCAAGATAAACAACTACTACTATCAAGGTCGTTTTAGTTTTTTATTTTAATCTAAACTTAGGCCCATCAGGATTTTCTTGCACCGTCAACTCGGATAGGTATAAAAAACTTTACCGAGTTTAATGCTTTATATGTAGCATTACTTTTACCTTTTATAAGACACAAAAAAGTATATAATATCGAGACTTGTCCACCTTCCACGGGGCAAGGTACTACGTATATACTGCAGAATAACTAGCAGATTGTTTGTATTTATATACTCTTAAATCGAATTATCATTAAAACAATACAGTTACTCCAAAACACAGGTGCTAACATTGCGGTGAAGTTTAATCGATGTAGAGTGTAATTAGCCAAATGAACTTTAACCGACACCTCCGGCATAACTCTGGGGAAAAAATAATAGCTGAAATATGCGAATTGCGGTTTGCGGCGGGCGCGGGTGTGAACGCGACCACAGCGCCATTACGCACCGCGATCACTTGCCGCGCGGCGGCGCCACCACGCGCGGTGCGGCGCTTCGACACGCGACCGCGAGCGTCGTATATCCGTTTACTCTGTAAGTTCGCTCGTCATACGTAATCCATTATTCATTATGATCCTTGAGTTAACATAACACGTCTACAATTAACGAGTGCCCGAATCTACCCTCTGCTCGACTTTATCGGTGCTAGAAGGTTTTAAGCGAGATTCGATTGAAAAAAGATATGAAAAACTTCTGCTTCCAAAGACGAAATTCCAGAAACGATGAAATGTAAATTATATTTCAATGTCTTTATCTATGGCGGAGAAGATGGAAGTTTTAATCGAAATTAATAACATTACACCGTACTTACAGTAGGAATTGCTTATAACGACATAGGTAATATAAACTTACTGGTTATAACGGCGAAAATTGGATGCTCTGTCCAGAACCAATGTGCATAGGTCTTATCTGAAACCCTGAAACAAGAATTGCTTGTAACATTGCTAGTAACAACATACCGCAAAAGTTTTTTCGGAGAATCAGATCGGTATCGTGTGTTTGCTTTCATTTAGCAGAAATAATACCAAGGTCGCACATCTGTCACTTGGGAACACTTTCAACAATGGTTAATTTTAGGAACAGGAACGTCTCTAGGGCATATTCTAACAAACTTTATAATCATTTTGTTTAATATTGACGCGGGCACAACAAAGCCGAATGAAAAAATCGTCGATAGCTGATATTCTAACGTACTTATTTATTCCACGGCTTACTCCATTTTGTCTATTTATTTATTTACGTACTTTAAAGACACAATTAATATATATGGCGGACTTAGTGGTAAAAAAGCAATCTCTCACAGCCAACCAGAGCACCAGTCCAGCCCCACTCGATGGGCGGCCCGGGTCTTCGCAGTGTGCGTCAAGGGTCTTACGCCTTGTGATCAACCATGAACACACCATGGCGACGACATTTTATTGAGTCGTATAATGTCACAAAAAAAGAAGAAATGTTAACATTTTATCAAACTTAGACAGCGGGATAACAGAGTATAATTTAGCGAAAGGGTATTAAGTGTCACGTTGAATTACTTTAACCGTTTCGAAGGAGAGAAAGAAGATAAAACCCCTCTTTGACAAGAATTTATTTAAAATGAACCGCGTATGAACAACTAACTAGCACACGGAGATCGAAGAAGCTTTGTTGAAAAAGTTTAAATATCAGAAAGTAAATAATACGTCAATAAGGGGAACAATTCTACAAGAAAAAACTAACAATGTTGCTCCACGATTGGGGAAAAACTATACATATATATTATGTAGAGAAACTGTTAATTTTAGGTGCAGTAACAGAAGAATGGTTTTTGATGAAGTGACCAAACTTATGTGAAGTTTAGGAGTCTGACGACATCTAACGCAGTCGGTACCGGTCTTTTTAACATGACTCCAGACAAAACGCTGGAAATGTGGGAAAGTGTATAAAACAAGAATAATTATCCTGGTTGCTGCTAATATTTATTTTATTTATCACCTTTTATGCTTATATGGCGGACTTATTGCTACATGAGCAATCTATTCAGTCAACTATAACAAATATTTATTTTATTTATCACCTTTTATGCTTATATGGCGCACTTAGAGCAATCTATTCAGTCAACCGTAACAAATATTTATTTTATTTATCACCTTTTATGCTTATATGGCGCACTTAGAGCAATCTATTCAGTCAACCGTAACAAATATTTATTTTATTTATCACCTTTTATGCTTATATGGCGCACTTAGAGCAATCTATTCAGTCAACCGTAACAAATATTTATTTTATTTATCACCTTTTATGCTTATATGGCGAACTTATTGCTACATGAGCTATCTATTTCAGTCAACCATAACAATTGGTGTTGAAATTTAGTCTGTAAGAGAGTTTACAACGGAAATTCTTTAGTGTACGTTAGACCAAAATTTTTTTTTAAAAAAATACAAAAGTATAAGTAATACAAACTATTGACATGATTTGGGATGGAGAAGACAGGAAAGGACAAAGGCACAAAGGAAAAGGTTTCAGGAGAGGCAGGACTTTTTCACTCGATCTTTGAATATGTTTAGGGATGTGATTTTCCTCATGTCAGGATATAAGTGATTCCAAATTTTTGCTGTTTGGACAGTGAAGGATTTTTCGTAAATGGTAGAGATATGTTTAGGAATAAGTAGGGTGAGTGAACTTTCAGATCGTAAGCCAGGGCCGCGAGCAGACAAATCTTTAAATTTGCCGCGAACAGACAAATCTTTTAATTTGGCTCTGAGGATTTTTTAATTTTTTAAAAAATTGTGTAAGTATGTGAAGTTGGTGTCGATCACGTATCTTCAGCCATTTGACAAGTGACTTGTATTCAGAAATATGATCATATTTTCTGAGGTCAAAGATGTACCGGATGCATAAATTTTGAAGACGTTCCAACTTGCAAAAATATTCTTCATTAAGATCAGGATAGCACACATCTCCATAATCAATTAGCGGTAACAGGAGTGTTTGACAAAGGTAGATTTTCGTTTTAGTTGGTAGAAAATGTTGAAGATGTTTTAAAGTGACGCAACGACTAACATCATTTACTTGAGGGCGCCAACTAAGATTTTGATCGATCAGTAGGCCCAGGTTTTAACAGTTGACATATATGGTATTCTTGTACTATTCAGTACTAATTTCGGTAAACTAGGTAGGATTACTTTAGAAATCGGTCTTTGACTACCAATGATGATAGCTTGAGACTCGCTTGGATTAACCAAAAGACTCATTTCATGAACCCACTGACCAATTGAAACGAGATCTCGATTAAGCATATCGATGATTTTTGATAAGGAATGGAGGTTCGAATGCACATAGATTTGTAGGTCATCAGCATAGAGATGACAATTGCTACATATATTTTTAACATCATCAATAAATTCTGAAAAAAGGAGAGGAGACAGAACTCCACCTTGAGGTAGACCAGCTGTAAGATCAGTCCACTCAGAATACGTATCTGATGACATAACACATTGCCTGCGTCCATGGAGATATGAACTAAACCACTCAAGTTAATGTTGGGATATATTAAGATATTTCAAGCGGGCAAGAAAAATATCGAAATCAACAGAGTTGAACGCACTGCTGAAATCAAGAAGCACAAGAACAGTGACTTGCCTATTATCCATAGCCAAGCGTATGTCATCAGTAACCTTAACAAGGGAGAAGTTGAGGTACTGTGGCCAGTTTTAAAGCCATATTTAAATGGTTTTAGAGACTTATGAGCATCGAAGAAAGTAACGAGTTTACCATGACCAATACGTTCAAAAACTTTGGATAGAAGCTGTAGGATAGATATGGACCGAAAATCCTTGGGTTGCGTAGGGAATAAAATTTTAGGTAC
Source organism: Druceiella hillmani (assembly GCA_039881145.1). NCBI lineage: Eukaryota > Metazoa > Arthropoda > Insecta > Lepidoptera > Hepialidae > Druceiella > Druceiella hillmani. The sequence continues at coordinate 9,972,881 of JAYKKI010000087.1, forward strand.
GGGCTTTCTTCGATAGAGGCTTTTTTTCCATTCCAAAGGGAAGACAGCGGTTGCCGAAGAGGTTTTAAAAATATAAGAGGATTAATAAAAAAAAATACTTGTAAAAAAGCACAAATTTAAAAAGCCAAGGTGCTTTAAGAACCTACCATCTTTGCCTGTTAAATACGAAAACAACATGTTATGGACGAATTCCGATATTTTTGAAAAATGGTTACACTAAATTGAAGACCAAGGAAAGTTTCACTTTTAGTGTATAATTGTCCTGCTCATTCAACAGGCACTGATCTGAATTGCATCAGTTTTCTATATTCGGTTTTTAGAGATCTTATAAAACCTTGGTCCAATGCTTTCCAATCAAAATTCGTCCAGTAGATTTCGCGTGATTGACGAACAAATTAAATAAAGAAAAAATTCTAGAAACAGGTTTTCTGGCTTCTATTATCAATCTTTACGCTAATTCAATCACTCTTTTGAAAATATGTCCAATGTACAGATGTATTTTGATTAATAGTACATATTAATTAACATTTGTTTACCATTTAGTTGTAATAACAATAATTTCAGGAATGATGTTTTGTTTTAATTATTTTTTCTGCATAGCGATAATAATGAGAAGACATTAATATCGGCAGAGGTTTTCATTTAATGTGAAAAATATTGCTTCGAAATAAAAATTGCTTCAAAATTGGCTATTAAAATTGCACTAATAATATGAACAGTGATATTTACTACTCGACGTCTTTTTACACCAGACACTTACAATCTACAGCGTTCTTGACGTAGTTTATATACAGGTATGATAATAAATTCAGCTATAATAATCTGAATACATCGCCGATTCTGTAAGTTACCACAAAAAAAAAATCATTTGACGGACATTAGTAACACGAAAATAAATACGATCAGCACAAGGTCGCGGAAACGATTCACGCCTTTACAATGTGAAACGCCATATCGGTATCAAAGCGTATATCCGGAGCCGCGTTCGAATCCCAACAATTACGCAGCCATTGTGATTAAAGCGAACGAGTAGTTAAACCGCAATTAAGTCATCGTTAACGTCGCCTCAGTGATCGTCTTTAACTAGCCTGACATGACGGTGTATTTTTAATTAAGATGTTGTTAATAATGCTGACAGTTGTGGTTATTATTGAAGTGAGTTGTGACAGTTATTCGGCTTTTATTACCGAGGTGAGCGGGTGTGGCGAAATCTAGCAGCGCTACACACGGTAGCGAGACAGGTACGTACGTACGTGCGTGTCCGCTGAATCGATATATTGCATACTTAAAAAATAATTCATTGATTTGGCCGCTTAATTACTGTTCGCGCTATAGTTAATAGGCCATTAGCTTGTACCTAATTATGGTCACAATAATGATATGTTGTTTATGAGATAACTTATCAGTCGTATATTCAAATTATTTAATATAAGTGAACTTAGACGGTTAAAAACAGTTTAAAATTGTCGGTTTAATTAAAATTGAACTTTAAATTTACAAATGTGGAAAATACAGAAGGTGAGGCGCTTTCGTGGAAGGAAATTAAAAATAAATTTAATCAATGTATAATTCGTACGTAGACATTTAAATTTAAAATCGTGCCGCGGCCAGTGATCGTCTCGAAGGTAAATAATAATGAAAATATTATGACAGCCAAACACTCAATTATAACCTAACCCTCGTCGGCAGCACTCTCGCAAATAATGATTATTGTGCATACACAGTGTAAGGGAATAGATGTCGGACGAAGAAAGACGATATTCGTTGGCTGTAAAGGAATAAATTGTCGTTGAAATAACACGAAAACCCGCCGTTTTTCTAATTGAGTGCAAAAAATATTACACGTAACTCTTTTTAACACACCCAATACTAGCCCGGAGTGCGGTGTTTACCCGCAGTGGCGATGTCTTCGCAGCTGTTTGCGGGTTATTCCCCGAGCGGAGCTGAACAATGTGAGCAAGTATCATGTGATGAAAAAGATGACAAATAATTATGAATATTGTTTTCAATTTTCTGAAAAAACTCATCTTATAAATTGTATTTTAACAACAATCAACTATTTTTCAATCAACGAATAACGTTTTTCTTTGTCCGACAATTATTCCCGGACACCGTGTATTATAAGCACAACCACATTTAAAGAATTTTACATTCTGATCGCTTTTGGGGATACGGAAGTCTTACAGACAACAAATTAAAGTTATATAATTATAAAACGAAGAAAGATAATATAAGACCTACTTCGACTATTCCAGGTTAGAAAAAAAGAAGTATCAGTCAACGCCTTATGACGATTCAGATACACGGAGTGAATATATTCGTTATCTATGAGACGTACTGACAAATGATCATGTACGTAAACTACCCGTTAATATTTACGTAATACTCGTACGTATGAGAATTTACATCTACGTGAGCGATATTCCTCGATCGACCAAAATCAATGGAATCAAATGGTAAACAACAGTAGTATGCTACAAGTAAAAACAACAACACGTTTAAATATATGAACAAATAAATTAAATATTGAGATTAAAAGGGAAAAAGAGCCGAGGATGAGAATGAAAAATAGCTAAGCAATACTGATGAGAAATCAATTTGTAGAGTATACATTTTGATGATTTGAATAAAGGGTGAGAAGATTTTCAAAATGTAGATAATTTAGGACAATCAACACCGGGAACCAATATTCTAATTATAGATTTCAAAAACCTCAAGATAAATGAACCATGAGAAAACCTTTGAAAGTATTAAAGAGAAGTTTACTGTAAACAGATTTGCAAATTATAGTGGTTACGTAATTCCAGCTAAAAAATAAATAAACAAGTTTTTGAATTGTTCCCATAAAAAGTAAAAAAACGTGCAAATCGTTGAGAACATTAAAAAGCGTGCCGTAATAACTGGCAAGGGTTAATTGTATCTTTCGTTGCACTCAACTCTGGTACCGAATTATAGTATGGCCAGGGCCTCCTTTCCCTCTCTACTAGACAAATACATACGAATGAAAGAGCAAAGCGGCCTCTAAAATTTACAAGATATCGTGAATATGCTAAGGGTCGTGATTCTGTGGCGCGTCTCGTCCGCAGTGGTTACGATTTTAATCACATCTTTCCGATCGGCTGTTACAGTTAGCGTTATGTAAAGAGTATTACTGTAAAATATACAATTATACGGCCAGTAAATTTTATTCTGCTTTTTGTAAAGTAGAGGCTAGACAGGTTTCATCCAGCAAAAACATATACACAAAAAACATCCGCCATAATACTACAGTCCTCATTAAATTGCGAAAGTATTCAGGTTTAAAAAGTTAATGTAAGTTAATGCTATATTATGAGATGTATATGCGAATTTAAAATAAATACAGGATAAACATTTTATGTATCGTTATCAGGAACAGATAAATCCATCCATTTGTTATAAATGAGCAACTCGTCAATAATAAGAAATACGAGGTATGATCAAAGAATACGGTGAATAATTTTATTACGAACAAAGTAATAAAATAATAAGTTTAAATCAAATTTGAATTAATCTCCTTCAAAGTACTCTCATAGAACCAACTATCATCTCCATTTATTATATTGGCCATGAAGCCCGGATTTGCTTCCGAACTATCCTTTAATTCCGTGCTATTTAACACACGATTTTCCTTCTGTTCCCCAACAGTCTGGAAAAAAATTTCGCATTCACTCGTCTCATCTGCAAATTATCGGTAAAGATACTTTGCATGGACCCGTGCGAGATGTTCAGTTCTTCGGTAAGCGGTCGAATAGTGAAATCGCCTATTTGAACCAACTATTTTTGCCGCTTTTTGCATGGTTTCATCTGTTTTTGAGGTCGATTTACATACCAACCGTTGCTTGCCTATAAGAAACTCATTTCCACTTTTAAATCAATCATACCTCTTATAACTAGTCTTCAGAGTTAACACTTTATCGCCACACACTGACATTCACATTTCACGAGCTTGTTTGACACTTCTTTTACGACTTAAAACAAAATTTAACATTAACGCATTGTTCGAAATCCACGATGCGTGGCAGGCAAGGTTAACACGACCTCACTCTTTCGACTCTGGAAACCGACTGACAAGTTACAATTTGTTCAAACTTGGAACTATCGGACTATTACTTCTAACTGATGTAGCGTCCGCAGTTGCAGCTATAAAAATTCATTCACCGTATTTTTTGATCACACCTCGTATACTGTACTCTTATATATGTGTACACGAGAAAAACTATAATTGTAATTTATACTAATGGAATTTAAATTTAAAAAGGCGCTGATTTTATTTTATTTGAGAGCAGAGCGAATTTATTTATTGTCCATATATTTATCAAAATTATTCATTACAGATTGACTCTACGCAACTACAAACAATGATAAGACATGCCAGAGTATAATATACAATGGAGGTAACGGACGATCAGAAATTGAATAATACATTCGCAACTCGCTAGCGAACGGTTCGTAAGATTCATGCGACGAGCGCGAGACGCGGTTTATTTTGGGTACACCGATTTAGACGAACTATTTGTATTTGCACATAGTTCATCTTTTTGGAGATTACAGAACGTTTAGACAAGTAGAATTTTACAAATAAAATGCATAAAAACGAAAAAATTAAATACAATAAACATTAATGAAATGACAATGTACTTAATGCCGACAGAATACAAAAACTATATTATGTGACGACGAACGATAACCTGTCCCATTGTCTGAGCAGAGAACCCTGAAATTCGTTTATATTTCGTAATATTGACATATGGTAAATGGTTTGATATTAGTTATATGTTTGGTGATATCATTACCTGCAGTGTCTTTTGAGCTTAGTTAACTTTAGAGATTAGTAGTACTTAACTTCCGGAAGACTCCAGATAACAACTGCTTAGAGTGTATATGTTATGGGCCAAGTGGTTAATGAGGACATTATTTATAATACCGGGGCATTATGAATAATGACAAGCTACATCGGGCTAAGTGATTAATTATTATCTAAACTTCATTATTTATCACACTGTCTGGTCATTATGAATATTGTTACGTGGTCGTCGGGCAATCTGATAATGTAGATACAATTATAGTGAAGGACGGTCGTTATTGTGTGCCCTAATCTAACCTGACCTGACCTGACCCAATCTAAGCCCTTCCTAATAAGTACAAATTATGAGTTTTATGATTCCAATTGTTTATTAGTTCATTTTAAGTTTTATAGTCATAGGTCAGAGCATCTATAAAATAAAGAAATGTTATATTTGTATTTTAACTTTTGATTAATGTCGGAAATAAAAATAATAGTAACAAAACATGTCTTTTTATTACTCTGCCCAATAGGTGGTAAACACTATGTATAATGCCCGGACAATTTAATTATTTTCAAATTGCCCGGGCATTATGTACAATTTCCAATTAATCACTTGATCCATAACATATACAACTTGTACAATAAAGTAATTAACGATAGCATAATAACGTGGCGCGCATTAGAGAGAATAAATACAGAAGTATGCGAAAGTTATAAATTAGTTTCGTTTTGAATTTAACGTCCAAGCTCACGATTTTTACCCTACGATATAATGAATCCGACTGGTCGTTGTTTGCATTGATGTCTACTCGTATTAAAGTGAAAACTCAAGTTTACACACTAACAAAGTGTGTGTGTACTAGACATGTCTCTGTGTCGAATGTACGCGAATCGAATAGATATTCATATAACCGTACATATTCAGAGCGAGTGTCACACATATTTGTATCTGTGCGTGTGATATTTATACGGTCCACCACGTGCCCGCGCATAATTGTCCCACCCTACCGCTTCTAATTGACATAAAAGTGTAGCGACAGACGGCATTAAATAGTTTTCGTTTGCACTAATAATACCGCTTGGATTATGTGACGCATACGGTAACGCGTTGGACCTACACAATATACTATTCAATAAAGAAACCTTCAGCATAGTTATCATGTGAAATATGCCGTTAATGATAATAAATATAAAAAATAACCTTTATGGAATATTTTAAAAACTCAAAAAGAAAAGCGAACCCTGATATTCTATCTGTTACAATCGATTTTCTCAAAAACCGTTTGTCGTAGAAACGTGAAATTTGACAAAGTAATGTGTAGTATTAACCCGCATATTTTGTACATGGTAAAATGGAAACACCTTAAAATATGGTACCACAGTAATATGGTAACACTTTTAAATATTAATACGAGTATTTCAGAGGGAGGAAATTAAGTAACTATTTTTAGTTGTATACCTTCACAGATAGGTACCGTAGGGGAAAAAATTAAACCCGTAACTTCATTTTCGAAAATAATGAATCAAAAATGATGAAAAAGTAGAAATTGTATAATATAACTAGAAATCTATAAAAAGGCTATTGGGATTATTCTAGGTTTTATTGTTTCTGAGATGAGCATCTATTTTCACGAATGTGAAAGATATACTAGATAATATATTTGCCTGATGAAAAATGATATTAGTAAATAGATTGGTAGAAATCTCTATGTACACTCTAACACTTGAGTGTGTATAAATACATACGGAACCCTCGCAGTGCGAGTTCTAATCATACTTGACAGTTTGTTTTTTTCTTATAATGTTCTAATCATGGACAAATAAGCAACTACTACGTGCAACTAACCACGTAATATGCTGGCGCAATGTAATAAGAGTGCGCGTCAACCGAAAATGGACCACGCTCTTGTGCAAGCAGTTGAGTACGGTACAGCTGCCGTGCCAGTCGAAGAGGAGACACAGTACGCGACGCAGTCTGGATGATTAGAATCACAACTAAAACCATTCATAATTTTTGCGTTTCGTTTTGCCAACCTTTATCGAATGAGCGGTCACATATTGTTGCAACCAGTTAATTTTGAGACAAAATATTTGACGAGCTAGTAATATTAACCCTTTATTCCAGACATCACTATTTAATATGAAGAAAATATACATGCCGGTACCAGGTCAATTCTCTGTAATATTACAGAAATGACATCATTCGAAAATAGTTTTAAGAAACTGAAACCTGTTTTATTGAACTTTGCCTTTATATTCGAGTTGTGCCACGTACACGAGGAAAGTAGAAATAGCTATAGCGCTAAAATGTTTCCCAAATCGCTATCGACAACGTTACGTTCCAACAGTGTGCGGAGAGTAATGCTGAATATTATATACTTGCATTCCTTTCAGTTTGCTGTTTGTTGACGTTTTATAAATGTTTCAAAATGTAAATGAATTTCAGGGTTCACTGCGTCAAAAGGTAAAATCGGAACTTCTATGGCGAGAAACAGTTTTATGCCCGTTAATTGTTCACAGCTTATCATCTTGGGCCCCAATTTTGGTATCAAGAACGTATGTAATTTATATGTGCGCGTGCGCATGTATGCGTGTGTGTGTATGTATGTGCGTGTGTATGTATGTGCGTGTGTATACACACAAACACACGTCAACCGTAACAGGAGTTTAGGCTTAGCAGTTAAAAATTATAGTTATGATAGTTAAGTTTCAGTGCATTCTCAAGTATTACCAACATGAGTGACATATTGTAATATCAATTTATGGTCTAAAATATCTATAAAACATACCTAAACTTTTCAACGTAGAAAATGTTCTGTTACGCGACTTTTCGTTAGCTGGGAATTGCAATCAAATTTTAATATATATTAAAAAATACTATTCCAATTAAAACTTTATTCATTCATACGATAATCAGTGTAAACTTTTTCCGCCTACATAAACAAAACATTGAAAACTGTCCAGGTAGCATTATGTGTAACGCCACTGGTGTGCGCTCCAATAAAACAATCGAGACACAGTGACACTCGGCTGGCACTCGCCGGTCGATTGGCAATTTATACACCGGCGGCAATGTAAACGTCGTCACCCTCGCCCGCTCTCCGACCCTCATACTCCGCTCCCCCAGTCTCCCACTCGACCTGGCGCTCGATGAAGACGTCAGATGGCGGAGACCACGCAGCCTAAATCGCTTTTCGACAAAATATCTAAAGGGTGACATTTTGGATTGAAGAAAATTGAACTTCTTTATATTTATACTCGCTTCTCTTACTGTTAGGTGTGTTTATCTTAATGCATATATAAGGATGATGGGCAACGCGTGCTAACTGTGACCCTTTACTTACGCGGTTCACACGTGAATACCAGTCAAAACTTCAATCAATTGAAATAATTATGTCTCAAGTTTCCCATAAAAAATGGAAGTCGCTTTAGACGAAGATTGAAGAAACTAAATCACTAACTTATTGGTATTTTCAATACAAACTACCATTAATTTTATGAACATAAGTTTGAAAACAAATGATACACGAGAGATCGCGGGCTCACATAACGCAATCATTACGAGCTCTCGACGCGCAACCCTGCACACGCGCACGCTCACACACACGTAAGCACCCAGGGCTTAGAGGTCACCCCTAACACCTTAATCCAGCACGCACGAGGGTCGTCACGGAATTAGCACAAAGCATCATAATACAATCAGTTGGAAATTATAGCTAATTGTACAGGGCGAGGGATGTGTGGGGCAGCGCGCTCCGGGCGGGCTCTATTTGCATTTAGGGGGAGAAAAAAACGCTCTCCAAATATTCATGAACGGCGGTCGGCGGCTGCGTGACGTGTTGTATTGGCGAGGACGTGTCAAACAATTTTATATACTTGTTTTGCACGATCGCGATCGTGACTTTATAATTATTTATTTCTGCGCAGAATGAAATGTAGTGTAAATTGCATTTCGTACAAAACAATACGGTATTCACTTCGAGTCACGTTCTACAAACCCTATGAGCTGAATTACGTAATACGCATACACACACACACACACGCACGAACGCACGCACTAAGGCACGCGCGCACGCGCGCTCGCACGCACACACGCACGCACGCACACACGCACGCACACACGCGTACGCATACACACACACTCACGCATGAGCGTCCGTGCGTGTGTGTATATACTCGACGTTAATATTTACATAGGCTACTAGCTAAACCCGGCCACGCTTTACTGTGTGCTTCAGTCTGTTATGAAATGAATGAAAAAATAAATAAACGTATATGTACAAGCATAGATTCGATGAAAAAAACACATCATTCAATTCAATACCCTGCCTTGTATTTCGATGGCTATGTAATTAATTGTACGTTAAAAGGAAAGCTTAGCTTATATTAATTACACGCTAAATTTGGCGACATTTCCATAAACAGACATAGATGCCTATAGTAAAAATTCTGTTAGTCCTCAAACTATTCAATGTGAAATGCTGAAGGATGCAAAAAATTATAATTTGTCAAATTGTTGCTAACGCCAAATATAAATATACTGAATATAATCTAGACAAATTTAATTGCTTGTCTCGATAACCAGCGAGATCGAGTAAAAGAGGCTTTGAAATATAAGTCGCAATGTCCATCAGAGCTCGTCAAGTTGGAAGTTGTGGACTTTTAAATCCGAGGGGACGAAAAAATATACATCGTCGTTTGTATTAAATGGCGCGGAACGAAGGGGATTTAGCAAAATTGCACAACAGTTGGTCAATGTTAAACCTGTAAAAGAGAACGTCCTGAAAACCCTGTAAACGGGAAACTTAAATTCCATTTTGTCGCTTTACATCACAACTTCCTTAATACAAGTCATTATATAATAAGACTAAAAAGAAGCCAACAATTTCCATAAAATTATAGATGCGGATTATTTATCAAATTGTGGCCATTTGCAAATACAAATACACTGAAAGTAATCTGACCACAATAAATTGCCCTTCTGACAAGTTAGATCGAACAAGTTACGAATACGTAGAGGTGAAAAAAAATTGTGCGTGTCAGCTCCGATGCGCGACTGGAGTTTACTCCTTAAGTACGATTGTCTTGGAATGTATAAAATAGGTAACACTGTATGTAAATATAAATAGCATTAAATGTAAATGGAAAATTCTTAAAAAAAATGCTTAGAATATAATTATTTAAAAAAAAAGGGTGCATATACGCGCGTGAGAAGTTATACTTCTTTGGCATCATTAAATAATACATACGGATAGATAACCTCAATTATATTGGAGCACTTGAAAAAGTCTATAAACACAATTTTTTCACTAATATTTACGAATAGTAAATATATTAATCAAAATATTGAATTTAAATCACTACTGAATATAATTTATCAGCACATATATAAATCGCACTTATATGAAACTAAAACACGTGTGTGAATGTAGACACTAGAAACATGTGGATAAATACTATGAATATGAAAACAGTGAATAGAGGCGACGATGGGGCCAATAGCTTTTGTTTCGAGACTGCAACCGCTTCAACTTCATACTGTAACTTTTGTGTGACGAATCTTAAAATTTCACTCTCATCATTTTTTCATAACGCGCCTAAAGAAGTATAACTTCAAAAACACAAATGAACAAGCTCAAATTTATACAAGAAAACTGAAAACATTTAGTAACGTCAGACTAAGAAGATATAATTAAAAGAAACTTTTTAATTTGTTAGGATAGAAGACATTAAATATTCACACATAATGACATTTATATTACATTTTGATATAAGCAAACGATAGTAAACTATGTGTCACACTCCGTCATTGCGATTACGCCATAAGAAAATGCCAACATGTGTGTCACACTCCTTCATTGTGATTACGCCATTAGAAAATGCCAAATAAACATATTGATATCTCACTCTAAACGTGCCCAGAACTGTTGCGCGGAGAGGTCACCTAATGGTTACACTTTTTTAACGCTCTGAACTTTGTACGATCAGAACCTAACGTTACACTTTTTAACGCTCTGAACTTCCTACCGTCTGGAACTTGTGATTTCACTGCTCATAAAACTTCATACCGGACGCTATATATGAAAATCGATTCTTAAGGAGGAAACTCCAATATTGAGTGGAAAATATATTTTTGAATAAGCAGACAGCGACATGCGGAAGAGCCTTCGTTAGCAAAACGAGTACTTGTCGTTTGTAAATTGTTGTTATTGTATATTAGACGACTCAATGCCCACTAAAGGTTCTAAAAAGGCTTGTGGAATTAATTGTGACGGGGCAGGCATTCGACGAATAGATAACAGCAAAAAAGCGAAATTTTAACATCTATGTAACTATCTATATAGGTGATATAAATATGTGGTGATATAAATAGAAGCGCTCTCAACGCGGGCTAAAACCAGTAAATTGAGTTTCAGTTTTTTAATGTTCCACAAATATACCTACATAGTTTCAAGTGTTCCATTATGTAACATTTATCTATAAACTGACGTACAGATTTTACATACATCATCATTTAATCTCAAGTATGCCACCTTGGACTCGTAAAAATAAACATTCGCCCTTTCGCTTAATTATATAAGAACTTATTAATAAATAAACTGAGTGAACTCTAAAAGGTACACATGAAATGTGTCCATTTAAATTTAATACTCGACACTTGTCAGATCGTAATCGGCTTCGTGCGTCCTAATAAAAATAAGCGGAGCGTCCACACCGGCGCAGAGCAATAATAATAAGTATCAACTGATTCACCCCCCGGCAACCGTGAGAGTATTCATTACGCACTATAAACGTTGCTTGTTATTCTCGGGGCTCAATATGAAGCCGCCGCCGTGTGCGGCCCGTATACTCCTCATTACTTTTTATTATTATATTATCCTATTCTTTACCCCCTTTTTAATCGCCCCATTCAATGGTCCATTCGCCCGCAGTGCTCGCCCCCGCGATGTTTCTCAATCTGTGGATGATCGGCTGTGATAAATTGAATGTTTTGTTGCTTTGACACGTTCCGCTTGCACGTTCGCTTGTAAATGATTACATCGCATGACAACACGGACAGCCCAGATACGTATCGAGGAGCTGTTTTGATAATAGCCGCCGCATGATGGAGGAGTGTGTTATGTTTTTAATTCTTATATAATTCGCCAGATATCGATATATACATTTAAGACAAACGAGCTAGGTTTATAAAATATATCGGTACCATTTATTCGGAAAGCGAAGTGACGGTCATGGACACCAAAACATATAAAAAAAACATATAATGGTCATTTAAAAAAAACGAGAAAAAATATAAATGTACTTATATCTTTTTACAAACAATACAATGGTACAAATTAATAAATCAAGGAACACAATAACCGTGAAATGGTAACTCTCGTGCCCGTTTAAGCCCTATTGCATCCTTCGTGCATCGTTTAAGCCCTCTTTTGCTCCTCTGTGGCTAAAATACTTGTCTCCAAACATTCCTTATCATTAGAGCTGTAGTTTAATTTTCCCTACCGAGGAATATAACTTTTTTCTGAAATGTAATGGTAATTCAGTATTCACTACCTCCAGCCATCGGTTAATCTTCTCAATATCAAAATATTGAGAAACTTAACGCATCACTGACGGTTGGAGCCGCCCTCGAAGCGCATCGCCAGAGTGCATAATCCGCGGGGGGCACGCCATTCACCGACCCTCGTCGTCTCCCCTATTCTCTCAGACCCTACTAAACCTTTTTGTGCCCATTTACGTAGCGGCCACCGACGTTGGTACTCACGTGATTTGGAGAAGTGTATACTTTGTTATTCAGCCTCAAAGAACGCTGCGGTTATAGGCGACGACTGTCTAGTAGAGTGGCGAATTTAGATTCTACGTTGTTGAATTACGCAACTCGCATATAACTTTTATTTCGCCTAAAATATATCAACTATATTAAAATATATTAACGCCCTGAAAAAACAACCCGCTGTCGTTCAATCAGCCAGTCTTTCAACGAACCTGGTTATGAGTTCAGAATTACTTTAACTATTTTAATTTATCTTAATTAATTAGTGACAACAAGCGAATACATTTATAACGTGTCCAATTTATATTTAAAATAGCAAATGAAACTTAAATTACTGATGTTTTTATGCAAGTTGGTTGACCGAACATAAAATCCATAACATCCGACCATCCTCAAAATGGCTTTTATAATTTGTTTGTAACATGATACAAATGGTTTGTTAATAATATAAAATGATATGAAATTGTTATATTTGTACTAAAATTACCTAAGGCTCCTAATTGGACATAAATTATAATTATCCGGCTACGTGACGACAAAAACGAAGTTTAAGCTAATTTAAGTGTATATATATATATATATATATAATATATATATATATATATATATATACACAAACGCGTACGCAACGCACGCGCGCACGTATGCACGTATGTACGTACGTACGGACGGACGGACGCACGCATGCACGCACACTCGCACGCACGCACGCACATACACAAATAAATCGTGGAGCAAAATTTATACATCAATTAATTGTGGGGCAGTTTCTAAATAATTCTGCCCCATATTTTATTAATTTCTCTTGCAACCTTTAATTGAAACCATTCTAAAATATTCCCACTGAATAACAAATTATCTCTTACAGAGAGTCGAAATAACAATACTCATACGCGACCGTGTACTTCCGAGATCAAACAACTCTAACAGCGAACCGGTCGTACACACTGAATTGTCAAGAATGGCGGATCGCCCAAAGGTTCGCGTCTCCTTTGTGTTTTTGTACTCATTTGTAAAGCAGTATCGCGCCTCGGGGGCGTAGGGCGCCGGATGAAGGGTGCGTATAATGAAGGGCTATCGATATATTTTATTAATTTCCTGTAAACAATCATTGATTTAGTGTTTATTCGGTCGGGGATCTCACAAATCTTATTAGACTTATATATTTACATTTTATTACGTGTTTATGGGTGCGCGAGTGGGTGAATGTATATTCTATCACATTTAGAACTACCGAACACCTAACTATACATATTAAAGAAAACATCTTAACAATGGAAACAGGTGCCAAAATATTTTCAAAAGATATATTCATAAAATATTAAACTTTTTTAAAGATGCAACGATTCAGAATTTACATTTAGCTATGTAACAAACAGTAAAATTTGTGTGCCGCGTTATAAAAAATCTATATTATAACTTTTTCAGAATTCAAATATACGTGTCGCATTAAAACATCTTATTCAAAAATATTTTATTACATTAAATACCCTAAACTTAATAAATATTTCGTTAAATACGCTACACGTAAAGTGAATCATAGGTTTTGATGAAAACTGAATTTTAGTTATTTAGCGTAAGTTTTGATTTTAGTGCGCGTGACGTGAGTTTGAATTTATAGTGCGCGTTCGACGGTCGAAAATAATGCTTTGTTAGGTTAAATTTTAGACTATATGTTGTCAATACCTAACGATCATATCTGGCAAAACATATTATCCAATTTCGTAAGTCATTGCCATGACAGATTAAAAAATTTCAGCTGTAGATATAATCAAATTTAAACAATAAGATAATTGATCATTATTATAAAATTCGGATTCATTGTGACCTATATATAATACCTATCGATACTGTCATACCCATATAAAGCATCCAGTCTACACATCTAATAATCCCTCATTGCACGCTCCTCTACCCTCGCGCCGCTGAATGAAACCAATCACACTCGAATGAGCGATTCGATAGCGACTCGAACTCATCGCACTGCTCATCGCGAGTAATTAGGGGCGCTACCGCCAGATGCGCTCCCCTACATCGCCACGCCCGGATTGCGTTTAGAAATGAAGTAAGAGTTATTTTTAAGGGTTGTCGCTACCTAATCATTGTTATTGAGGTCGCGTCGGAAGGGTCGCTGTAAGGGGGGCGTTTCAATGTATGACGAACGAGTTTCAAATCGAGGGTGCGTTACTGTTATATCGCGTAGATATTTGTCATAAGAGACAAGGATAAATAATAATTTCATAAACACAGTTTTATCGCTCGAAGATAAGCAAAAACATAATTCACCTGTACTCTGTAAAAGTAAATAAGATATGACACTCCAAAATAAATATCTTTCAACATTTGTTCGCCAAATTTTTTCCGACGAATTGGCACAAGAATCTCTTAATGCTTCAAGTGTATACAGCATTTTTGTTAAGTCATTAAGTCTTGTCGTTCCGGTTTGGCCCCGAAGAGTTATGGAGGTAGCCAATATTCCGCAACAGGTGATACAATTCATATAACTACTGTCTGTGGAATGCTTCCTAATTGTTACCTAGGTTATATAATTGCTATACGTCGCTCTATTGAAGGAAGCTATACGTCGCTTTATTTAGAATTTGCTGGAAGTGTCACTATGAACACGTCGATCTTGACAGTCGTTAAGTGAAAAAAGGAAACTGAGCAATTTCATTTGACGCCGCGAAATTTATCTCCCGTTAGCTCCAAATATTGGTAAAGACTAAGCTCTTAAGAAGCGAATGTGAAATGTTGCCACAAACTATTTGGACCGGTGATAGCAATTCCGTAAGGAAACCACGCTAAGCCTAAAACGGCACATTTTACTATGTTTATTTAAGCAAATTGCTAGTACAACACATATTAAATATTAGATCCAAATCACAGGTGCGCAGAGTATCGTAACAATCGCACACCTTTCATATCCCGGACACACTCACTCGAGTACATGTCGTTCGATGCTTTCGCAGCAATGCGCAAAAAGCGAGTAGCGCTCGCGCCGTAAGTACTAGACGCCTCTCGTGCGCGCGAGTGTACCGCGATCTCTCCTCGCTCCCCCGCCCGCTTCACAAATAACGGCACCTCTCAACTGATACCCCATACGCAAACACATACCGGCACATAAAGGATGAGGCGACCATTTTCATTCGCACCTGTCGCGCTAAGCGGGTATTAAAACTACATAACAATCAGTTACTGCGCAAATTGTTACCAACACTAAAACAATAAACGAACGTATTTGCATGGCTTCCTAATTAGACTGTTGACAACATACCGAACGTGTGTATTTTAGAAATTGTTTTGGCGCTAGTTGTGCAATAATTCCGTGTTCCAAAACTTATTAATCAACTTTCCTGGCGTACTTTCCGAAAACTCGCACAGAAATCGCGCAAGGTATCTAACGATCCCAAACCAGAGAGCGTTTAATATTTGACTCAACAAATAAAATTGTATGGTCCGCCTATACAATGGTTTTTAAAGGGTTTGTTAAAGTCATTTAATCACTTCATAGGTTTATTAGCTTCGCTTAGTTCATTACTAAGTGTCTGTTTAGGCTATAATTTATAGAACCACGCTCGGATTAGAAACCACGCTCGGATTTTGGAAGTAAAATTAATATATCTAAAATAAAACTCACAGGAACTCCTTAACATTTCGGAATAACAAAAAGCTACATATTAATCCAGACTATAGACAATATACATATGACAAATTCGGCAAATACTCTCTGCAATTACGGAGTTATAGAGTAACGAAATTTATAACCGTACATGCATTAAACCAAACTTTCTTAATATTAGTATGATGATCGCCACCAAATTATCGACTGAGTTTTTCCATATTCTGTGTTTCTATGTTTATTTACTTATAAACGCATTTCGTAATTTTTTTATTTCAATCAGTAATTCTAAAATTGTAATTCAATGTACCTGTAGATTCACACGAGCAAAACCGCCGGATTACTGAAAGGAGAATGGCGAAAATGAGCCTGCGGTTATAAGAATAAAGATATTTTTTTTTAAAAGCTGGTATTTTTTAGAATATAAGAAAGCGAACAATTTAGCGATTGGCAATAAGAAAAGAGCCAAATATAAAATATAATTTGCGATCAGAATAGAAAACAAAAAATACCTACATAAACACGCCTTTATTATATTTTTATGTATCAAGAATTGCGAATAAGACATAAAATAAACAAAGATAAAAATAAGACATAAAATAAAAAAATTAATAAAACAAAGTAAATAACACCCTTTTAGAAAGGTTTACAAAAAATAATCAAAATCGATTGCTTTTTGGAGTTTACTCAAAGAAAATCAAAGATTAGCCGATCGGAGATGTATGTTTTGATTCAATACTGCCTGCGCAGTACGTACTGCGCATCAATTGTTACCTAATTTCAGGAACATCTTGACATGTCGAATTATTTATTGACAGTTGTAAGCACAGATCATATACTAAAGTTGTAAGCGTCGTTTATTGTTAACTGAAAGTATTGCTTTAACAACAAAGTAGTAAAATGAATACAAGAAAAAGAAACTACACAGATATTGAACAACGAAACCTAGGTCGTGGTAAAGAACTTAACGAAAGTAGAAATTATACTACGTAGTTTCATTTCCTGGTGAAAAGAATACTTACCGAAATATACGTACACGCCCCACTAATATCACAAATGTTGTTTACCTAATAGTTACATACAACTGAGAATGCACAAAGGTAAGGAAGCTTATCTACCTACCTCACTCATGGCTTCGCTGTCGAAAAAGTTATCTAAAATTGCTACTTTTCCCAATATTTAATCCTTCTGCCTTCTTATTACTTTCTTTTGCTAGTCTCCACTCATGTTAATATACGTAATTCTATATCCCCCATTGTGTTTTTTATTCATATATTTATTTATACACTTCACTGTACACCATTGATACATATGGCGGATATATGTTATAAAGGAATCTCTTACAACCCATCAGCACATTAGACCATCCCAGCTCCACGAACGGATAGGAATCGAAACCGGCACACCATGGTGCGCCGCGCCGTCGAAGGTCGTAAGCCAACGCATTACCGCAACGAGATTTTTGTTTCGTTTTGTTCATTTTTATTTTCAAACCATTGTATTTCTCTATAGTGCAAAAATTAAATCGGATATCCGTAATACTAAATTTGGCAAAATAGGGTATTTGACTAATTTGTTAATTTCATAAATCATAATTTGAAGTGGCAAACAGACTAGGGCTTCATCTCGCACCAAAAATGATTTTTTTTAGCAAAATCACAAACAATAACAAGTTTAAAATTACATATTTTCCATCAAAATGTTTCCCTCGATAAAACTTTCAATAATAGTTTCTAATGTTCATCTATCGACAGACGGCCATTTCTTACATTTCACATTATCTATCACTTTATCCATTTTATCCTTAAACTGATCTATCCCAAGGCAGTCTACATTTATTCAAATAGTAATCAGTTGATGGTAAAACCGACAAGATTTTATACAAGCCGATCTATATTTTTTTTATGTATTTCATCTTCCAATTATTTTGGATGCTTTCATCATGAACTAAACATTCTGGTGAATCGTGCAGATGCAATCGGTTCTATTTTCCCTGTTAAATATAGTTTTCTGGGCTGAATTCACAAAATTTAAAGAAACCAATACAGTACGTCGAATACAGCTCATTGATTGGGTATAGCATTTGCTAGATAACATCTTTTTCCAGTTTACGTCATTACTTTTATAAAAATTAATAACACTCTGAATGGTTGTTAACTCTAAAGCTTTTCCTACCTTTGGATTGGGAGAAGAAAGAGCGCCTTTTTCTTTAGCTAATTTTTTACAGTCCTGCCCATTTAATTCATTTTGCATTCTATGTGACTGTTATTTTCAGTTCTACTGTGACTCCAGGTTTCAGATAAAATAGTGCGAGGATGGGTCGAAAAATTGGCGGCATGCCAAATGTCAGCGCAATATGAGTGCTGAGAATGATCTCGCCGCCGCAAAAGCAATAATGTCAACTGTTCACGCGACTTTTTGGATCTCTGCAGTAAGGATAAGAATGAAATTTTAAGCCGAATTGTTCCGGGTGACGAAACATGGGTTCATCATTACGAGCCTGAACCCAAAAAGGAGTCCATGCAGTGACATAAAAAGAGTACCACATCCCATAAGAATTTCAAGGTGTCGCAATAGGCCCGAAAAGTCAGGGCGACGATTTTCTAGGATCTTAGAGGGTATCCTGTTAATTTACTTCAAAGATAAGGGTGCCTCTATAACGGAAGAGTATTACGGTGGTCTACTGAAGCAACTTAAAGTACCGAAACAGAAAAGGAGATGGAAATTAGAAAGATACTGCTTTTGCACAACAATGTACCTGCACACAAGAGTCAAGTCTGCAATTTCAACTTATTTTTTTAGAGTGTATAAATAAATTATATGACAGATTTGAGAAATTTATTATTAATCATAATACATTTCTCAAAGGAGAATATATTGAAAAGGAAAAATGGCATCACGTTTTATTCAGACCTTCCACTCCATTCCGCAAAATGTTTGACACCTTCGTAGTGTGGTTTTGTGCAAGCTTGGTTTTTAATTGGGTATTGTCATTAGCCTTATATGGACACTTCTCGATTTTTCAATGTTGACATTTTAAGGTCCAATAAATATTTCTTCAACCGTTGTTTTACTTTTTCATTTTTGTTTGTTTTGCACAGAAACATGTTTTAAATGTCCTTCCTTCATTGGTATTAACTACACTGATTTATTTAATATGAGTCGGTATCCTTCTAATCCCTGATATCCGGGACCTCATCACTACCTGCTTTTGCTAATCCCTGATATCCGGGACCTCATCACTACCTGCTTTTGCTAAACTTTTTGATAAATTTCAGCCTAAACCTTTCACATATTTTCATTCACATCTCAACGTTTTCAAACATTTAGAACACTGACTGGATGTCAGTGCCATTCCTCAGTTTACCTAACTTCAGACGTCATTATTATTTTAATGGATTATAACATTTTATAGAAAACACTGTTCAAAGTCTTTTTTCTCCTATTTCTCATAGTAAAACAAAAATTCCCACTAAATGCCGACCAAAACATATAAAATTCAGTAAAATCAAATAATATAAAACACCTTGGAATTGAACACGAAAAGATAGTTGCCTTTCATTGTACCAAAAACGTGACTAAACTAAAACAGAGAGACAATTTTCGAAAGTAATTATTTTTCACGTTTCATATATTAATCACGAGAAGTCAAATTATTTTTCAATTAATGTAATAATACTTTATATCTGAATAGAATCAACTTCATTGAAAACTAAACTGAGCTCTGGCACTAACTAGCATTGCTCAACAAGATAAAAAATTAAGTTCCTAAAAAATTAAAACAAATACAAAACTGAAATAAAAAATATAAGTTCCAATTCTCTGTGTGAAACAGTTTTCGAGCCATTTGAAACTATCAATACACAGCAAATGCTTGATTTTTAAAATTTAAAAAAAATCTAACTCAGAAAAGAAAAGTTCCTATAGGTGTAAAAGATAAATCTAAATCTAAGGCATAAAGGTCCACGTTTATTTTTCTAATATTTTAAGTTTATCTGAAATGATATGTAAAATTAGTCGGTGAAATGTGTCTTCGACGTTGCCACTTGCTCGTTGGGTATAAGATTCGCGACAAATTTCTCAATTTCTAAATTCAACATCTCGCTGTTACCATCTTCAAGACGATATTGAAGGAACGGTAGAAATTTTCAAAATTTTAATCACAGCCACAATCGCGGCAGCTTTGAACCGTTTAAAATACTGTTTATTACTGCCCACCGATATTGCAAAAAACATTTAAAATCATTGAACATATTCATTATTCAGATTTACCTATTAATACACTAAGCATAATGTTTACTGCCTATCTGCTACTTATATACGAGTATATAAGTTTAATTAATATATTTTTTTGAGAAACGGCAAGTGCGTTAAGAAATACGCTGTACAGTGGCGGAGGGTAGATGGACACATTCTGTTCGGAGCTACTCGAAAGGTCGGACATAGCGCGACGTAAAATAAACATTTCAGTAAAGGCAGCTTAGCAGGGCGTCTCGCTCGCCTCGTGCGAACGGCAGCTGCCTTGTTTGATCAGTTTGGCCACCGGTGTTATTGTGTCAATATGTTTGACGATCGTTAAGTCACGGTATACTTCGATAAAAATCCAGACGTGTAAATACAGATACTGAAGACATATTTCTTTAGGTGAGATGTATTTCTTAAAGTATTGCGGCAGGCTAAAAGCGACAGTTCGCACAGTTCAATATCTACAAATATCAAATGCAAAATGAAAATTTCTTGGACAAGGTTTTCTTTTCAGAGAACGTCAACAAATATTAATTTGAGTTAATTGCTCACAAGTGCTAAACAGAGGTCGTTAAGCTATTAGAATCGTTACCGTTTTTAACTTCTCGTAATATAAAAAAAGTAAGAAATAAATAGATAATCCACTCACCTGTTTATGCATTTCGACGTTCAGGCCGTAAGACATTTCATAATACTGAAAAATTAAAATTAAATATAAAATATTAATATAGGTACGTCTATGACATTTTGTTAATTATAAGAAACAATTCCAAAAAAAAATTCCTTACAATGTTATTAAAATAGCGTTTAAGCTAACCAAAAAACAAACATGTGCTCGTATATATTTAAACAATAAATTAAATCAATGGAATTTAAACTGCAATTATCCTTCTAACCTACACACCATTTCTCACCGAGGTGAGGTAGACAACGATCACTTAGCGTCCCATCGCATCCTTACCTACAATACACTAGCATTTAGGACACCGTTCTCATCTGCGTTGACACAAGGCCAAGTATATATTTCAATTATTAATTGTAAGGTCTACAACTCTGGCAGTAACAGTAGCCCGGTGATTGTGTAGACGGTAGTATTCAAATTCGACAATGAGATGTTCCCTGACCAGGACGAAATTTGTATTCGTACACATGGCTACACGGCCATAAAACTACACAACTACAGTTACTACCTTTAATTAATATTTCCCTTGCCACTATTTAAAATTGTCAAAAGGCAAATATTATTATGGGAAAGTCATTATCAATATTTTTTTAAATGTAATCAAATTGATGAAATGTAGCTGACACGTACAACTTGTGTCGATATAATAGATGCGTATAATAATGGGACAGCCCTGTGTTGCGCCAGAACGAGCGCGCCTCCATCCGACGGAACACAGGCGTCGTTCGTGTGACACCGTTTTGTCATCGTTACTATTTTAATGGGCCTCACTGATTTGTTGTGAATGGTGTCCAGTTGAATTTGGGTAAACGCTAATTAGAACTCGTGAAAATGCATTTTAGTATTTTTAACAAAATTTATAATACTTATACGTAGCTTAGGTTATTAGAAAACTATCGCTTTTATTTATATGGATTATTTCAAAACGTTATTTTATTTGTATTCGAAAAGAAAACATGAATCTGGAAAAGGGTGATTATTTCATATTAAAACTTACCATAACGTAATGCCTCTGCATTTCCGTTTTCTCCTGTGCTAATTTTTCGCATTCCATCTTCAGACTGCTTCCCCGTCCCCGCAAGAGACGGCACACCACACGCACACACCATCGCATAAATCAATTTAACCCACAATTTGCAAAACACCAAAAATAACCATTCACATTCAAGTAAAATTAATCCGGCAATTAATTAAATGCAGGGATAACATTAATTAATACAGTGGTAACGAATTATTTTATTTACGTTAGACAATCGTGAAGCGGGTGTTAATGGTACATCAATTGTACGAGACCGTGCGATAAATGCGTGCGTGCGTACGTGCGTGCGTGCGTGCATTAGTGCGTTGTATGTCGTGCGTTGCATGCGTCGTCGGCGTGCGGGCGCAATGCGGCAGCGGCGGCAGATGCGTTATAAAACAAGAAAAGACATTCCATGAAATAATAGCTATTTAATGCATTCGATAACTTTAATAATTAATATCTAACTGGAACATCAAGAATGTGTAGCAGTAGGTACTTCATTACTCTCGCTCGTCTATTTCTTTAATATATAATAGTTAATGGAATATACTGCACAGCGTGTGAACTGTACCTCTTATCTCCTCGATATTTACTTTTTTTCTTAATTATACAAAGAGCCCGTTTACGTACGCGAATAAGTCACGCGATTTGTCAACTGTTGTAACTATTATTTTTCTCACCCATCATAACTTATTAAAAATACAGAAGATGCGTTCTTTAAAATCAGCTAGACATCGGCGCGCATTACAATCGGCGAGAATGAAGCGGGAAGGAGTCAATTAGCGAGGTGCGTCTAGAGCGCGCGATATGCAAATATAGGCGGGCGCTAATGAATATCGTTCCCACGACAAGCGGACGAACGCCTCCACTAATTAATAGTTTAACATGCTCGGTACGAGGCGACGCGCCGCCCGTGCGGATGTATTAACGCCGCACGGACGAGCTCGCGTCGCAGTATCGCTTTATTATTCTTCTGGACGCAGCAATTTCTACCCATTAACATAAATTAATATTAACTATTTGTTGGTTCGAGTCGGTATTTTTTTAGAAGTTAATTATAAATCAGTCTATTGTAAAAGTATATATTTTTGTATAACATTTAAGTGGTGCTCTAAATGGCCATTAACACAAGACGTATTTTCTAAACACTTTAACCGTCTATTCGTTTTTTTTAATACTGCTCACTTAATGATATACGTTTTACCATTTAAAAATGCTATATTTTTAAATTATTAAAAATATAGCATTTTTAAAGGGTAAAACGTATATCATTATAATTATATGAAACAACATTTTATATTTATTTAGAACAAATGAAAAATTCTTCTCTAAGACATAGCATTTTAATTTAAACAAATTTTTCAATAAACCATTTTTTGGGTTTGATTATTTTGTACTAATTCATCGAGTACCACGATAAGATAAATACTTTATACTCAATCTCACGTTGACAAACATATAATGTAACTCTAGGCAATTATTGTTCAACGAATTGCTTTCAGCGCTGACACTACGTGGGATTAATGAAGGCGCGACCGCGCGCATAATAATTGAAAACGCTCTCCTCGGCCACGTCACATTAGGCTGTATCGTTAAGGCATTCAGTTAATGACATTAACCTCTTTAGATAATTACACGTTCTGATAAACGAGACGAGGCTCGTTTGTAGGCTCGGCGCGCTCCGCCGATGTCCAATTTTATTAAACGCACCGTGACAACGATTACTAAAATTGGACACGACATCGATTATATTTTGTTTATTTTATATAACGTGACACGCATATACTTTTGTCTGCACTCCTATCTTTTTAACATGTCACATTATGTAAAATACGAAGCCAGTTAACTGTTCGCTATTTTCGTTTAGCGATTTATGGAAAGGATCCAAAAAGAATTTAAAATTTTGTAATACTTGTGAAAATTGAATTAAAAACCACATTACACCGTTTCAGTACACTATTGCTTAGTGTATTTTTTTAATATCACTTGTACTATATAAGATGAACGATTAAAGTTATACCATTAGTCTGGTATAATCGAGTACGAGACTACACATTCTTATGTTTCAGTATAAATACTTGATTACTATTTGGACAATATCTAAACCTTAGAACATTTTTGGTGCAGAACTGTATAACAAGCTGTATCAACCTGATAACGACGCAAACCGCACGCCAGTTACAAAGTATAAAAACATTAAACGTGGCAATTATCTTTAACAATAACTGTAAAGGAAACAACAAAGTTAAAGGTGGAGACACAGTGTTTGTAGTTAAAACAAATGCGTGCGATGAAGGAATCTACTCTCGACATTCAGAAGCGGCATTCGTAACAATTATCGCTTTTGCTCTTCAACGAAACTCACCATTACGTAATGCCTCTGTATTTCTATTTTTTCTCCAGCCAGCTTCTCACACTCAAGCTTCAGACTGCAAAGAAACAAGATTATACTCGTTTATCCCTACAATTCTCGCACATGTATTTGACATTCTGTATGTAATGAAGTTAGTACGAGGTGTGAAAGCGATACATAAATCATCTGCACTTGAAGCTCTTTTTATTCCGCTAAGGATATTACATAGCAATGTTATTATTAAAGAATTTTGAACATTCGTGATCTGTTCTAACCGAATATTAAAAAAAATTGAATTAATGTAACATAATACATTCTCCCAAGCATAAATATCGACCATATCTTGACTGTCGAAGTATACGTATACACATATATACAGATATTGGTAAATTGGTATAGCAAGTCGTCTTCTAAGTGTTCCCGAGTACAAAATAAGATTATTATCAACAATGTTTTTCCTACGTTATCCCGTTCTCCAGACATACCGTTTTAACATCGGCGTAGTTTAAGCGACGGGGCGAACATTTTATTCGACTACGAATATTGAGCGATACGATATTATTCGAAGAGAGAAAAAATTATTATATTGATAATTCAGTGTTTCCTTAAATATTTTTTTCGTGGGTGTTCGTTTATGACAATGAAACGTTTTGAAAAAAAATAAATATTTCTCAGCAATGATGATCCAAATCAAACAATTTAGATAATTTTCGTCTTACATTTTCAAGAGAAATGCGAAAAAAATCTCGCTATAGCAAGGAACTAAAATCCCGTGTCCATATACACGTACAATTTGATTTCATAAGATCTCGCATACAAACAGGGAAACATGGACATAAGCCAGAAAAATTGAATAATCGTTTTAAGGCACGAAATGAACTATGCAGCATAATGACAATACACCTGTAAAATCGCACTAAAATAACACTTTTGACGTCTTTTCAATACATAAATATTCATAGCAAATTAAGTAACAGAAAATAATATCGGGCGCCATTACCGATCAAGACCCCAGATGAGAATGCCTGTTGTGAACCTGTAATTGTTTTCAACATCGATAAGCCAGTTAGTAGTAGTCCTAGTTGCTTATCACACTAATGTCTTACTACTTAATGAGCTGAACGATAAAATCATATTATATAACAAGCAGTTTGGGTGTCTTGTTCTCTTAAAGGCAAATGCAATATATTTAAATCAATGCGAATGGGTTGTAAATGGAATTTTACAAAGACTTTTTTTAATACATTCACACTGCTTAAGCCAATTTCCAAAATTGTGCACAAACAATTTTAGAAATTGGCTTAAATTTTAATAAATAAAATGTATTGAAATTAGTATACGTACTTGTGATATTGTGCCTGTAAAAAATTAAATTCTTCTTTTATCCTATCACATGATTCACCCACTGTAAACTTTATCGATTGTCCCGACGGCGGTGGACCCTGCGAACAAAGATTACATTATTTTAACATTTTCGGCACACTTCATTCATTTAGTAACCTGGTAAATGGTCACCGATTGTTTTATTCTAGCAACTACGGTAGAAAAGCGGGCGTTATGATTGTTGAGTTGTTGTCGGCCCGTTTATAAGCATTTTATTGATATGAATCGAAAACAGTCTAGTTCCCATGCTTTTCATGCGTAAAAACTTTAAAAAATATGAAATTAGATTTTAATCTTCTTCACGGTCGGTTTGGCTGGCCTGTTTTTTGCGCGTTCATGTCGTGGAAAGCCGCTACTGCATAATAGTTACTGCCACATGTTCAAATCTTTACTCGATCAGACTGACAGCTGGACGGAAGTTCTCCAGTTGACACTTCAAATCCCAACGGCAGCATCACACATTCAAGACTGGTCAGAGAGACCTATAGTAATCGTGCAATTATAGGAGATATAAACCAGCAGTGGCTATATTTGAAGCTTTGTCATTTCATTATCACATTTATTAAACAATATCTCTTCACCTGTTCGTTCGCGGTTCGACTCCTGTTTGTAGCCTAGACCACAGTTTTTCATGTCATGGCTCGGCTTATTTTGTATATATTTGGCGTTAATTTTGTAGAAATTCATTATTTGTAGAACAAGCTTTGAAATAACATAGTGTTATATATGAACACCACAGGAATGATTAGAAAATTATGAAAACCTGTCGGAAGGCTTGAAAATTAGAAACAAATTTGTCTGAGATTATTTTACAAGTTTTTGTATGGAGATGCACAACTAGTGCAAATATAATTTCTTCCAAAGTACTAGAACTATGAACATACAATTTCTAATCCTTGGTCAAAGCTTAAGAAAATGCGATAGGAGAAGTATCAGACTAATTTACCGACCTGATTTGAAACTTATTTAATTCAAAAAGAGTTAGAAAAGTTGCAGAGAGACAATGAGCTCTATGCCAATATGTTGCCACAGTAGACATCGGACGAGTAACCAATAAAAAAAATCTAGAAAAATTAAACAGAGGTCTTATTTAAGTGAGGCGTAAAGTTATTTTTAGTAAACTGGAATTTATAACCAACTTCAAAAAAGGAGCAGGTTATACGAGTATGTTCGGCGCGTATTACCTTTGAATGTTGAATGACACCAACTTCTCCGAGATTTATAGGTCGATTTGTGTGATTCTTTTCTAGTTTGAAAGAGTTCAGTAGAAAGGTGGTCCCATATAAATATGGTGATGATCTGATGATGAGGTCCGGAAATTAACAATGGAATTCCTCAACGAATGTTGATAAATGAATTGTGGTTCAAGATATTTGCTGCTGGTATTTGTTACTATGCAAAATAATTACTCCATCGTCCAGGTCAGGGTGTAATGATGAGTTCTGGAGATGAGCAATGCAACTCCTTAAAGGATAGCAGTAAATAAACAAGATATTTGCTATTGATAGTTTTTACTTTGCACGATCTGATGTTAGACTTCGGATATAGAGAATGGAACTCTTCGACAGCTAACCACTCTCGGTTACTGCTATCACTTCGCTTCTCTGTATTGTTGATAATCAACTTTAAACAAAGAGAAATAATCTATTACTAGTTTTTGCCCGTGAATTTTAATAGTTATCTGTACAATATTCTAGGAAAGAAAATAATTGAATGCAGTATACAGTGCGACGATTAATACTATTAATCACAAAAAATTCTAAAATAAAATATTTTTTTTAAAAAACCGACTTAAGAAAATTAGACACTAAAAAGTAACTCATAATAGGTACCTACTTATTCACAATAAATATGTTACTTATTTTTGAAATCGGTGCCAGTACCGATCAACTTAAACTAATTTATAATTTTACTTAATTTATAATTTGAATTTAAAACCTCAACTTTCTAATCTACCCGCTGTATTCATAAAGGGCGTATTTATAATATAAAATTTCACCTTCGTTTAAGTTGATCAGCGGTGCTGACACCGACTTCAAAAACGAAAAACTTATTTATTGTGAATAAGTATGTAGGTACATATTTTGAATCAATTAATTTTTACTTTTTAGTACCAAGTTTTTTAAAAAAGATTTTTTTTTAAATATTTTATGAAATACCTATTAATAGTAAAAAACTTGCCAAGTTTAACCTCATCATTAAATTGAAAATAATGTTTTATTTTGTTCTTACAACACTTAATTACAAGCTCGATACAAAAAGTGACTTGTCCAAATTTTAGATTTCAAATATTTTTATTGTTGAATGAATCGTACGACGAGAACGTCGCACTTTTTTCACATGAATATTTTTGGTGGGATGACCTTTACCATAATCTCTTATTAGGCTAACTTGTCAGCGGCCTATCCCTTTATCTATTGGATAACTTTAAGTGTTATAAATTGAACTTGACATTAGTCCTAACTTTTTGCACACTTTTTTTAATGGTAAACATTAATTATTGATTTAAGTTCACCTGATACTGATGAACATACTTAGAATTTTTTACCAACATTTCGTTTCCTACAAATTTAAAGGACAGCAAACATCCCTTTTGAGGTGTTCACAGATGAAGGGTTTAAAATGAGATTTAGATTTAGTACGCAGTGCAACATTTATGTGAAGTAATTAATAATTGATTTCCCTTAACTCGTTTTCGAAGATATACGTCATCTGTCTTATAACAAGTAATTACAACTTGACATTTTTATTATCTGTATTTTGCTAAACTAAATGAACTAATTTTTAAATATATTTGTATTAAATCGTCGTCACTAACAGTAATATTTGATTTCTAATATATTGTCATATACATATATATCAGTCTGAATATAAACGATAATCAAGCAAGCTTCTGCTTCCTTTGAACTATGGACTGACGTTTTGAAGGGAGGAAATTTATTTAAAGTTCGTAAGGACCATTTCTGATTCGAGTTTCTGAAATTTTTATAATTTCATACAATATAGGAACGACAGTTTATGCGTTTTGTCTAAAATTCTATATATATATATATATATATATATATATATATATATATATATATATATATATATATATATATGGCGCGCAGTGCCTTATAAACAATAACACATAGCTTGATCTAAACATTTAACATATATACATAACATTAACGAAAATTTAAACATATTTCAATTGTGCTATTCCAGCGTAACCCACACTTCAATATATGATTTAGTTCGCACACACAAAGATAAGGTTGCCCGTTGTTGGAATTTTAGAAATTGTATGAAATTACAAAAACTTCAGAAACTCGAATCAGAAATGGTCAATACGAAATTTAAATTGATTACCTCACTTCAAAACGTCAGTTCATAGTCTCAAGGCAAGGAGAAACTTGCTTGATTATAGGCTATATTCAGACTGAAACAATGTCGTAATTATGTATGACATTTGCATACAAGCTATGAATCATTGTGTTGTTATAACGAGCAAACTGTCGATTTATCGTCCTCTTATAAAAAGTCTTAGAAAATAATTTTATAAATAATTTTAATAGTTGTCCGGTTTTTAAATATACGTATTATATTTAGTGTTAGTGAAATATATTTTGGTAGTGAAGTTTTCTTCGAACATTACAATTAATATTTTATTAGTTTATTTTTTGAGGTGCATTTTCGTCGTACAAGTAGACCAACTTAATTTTTATTTTTTTGGTGAATAAATAGTATAATTGAGAATGGTACATCGAAGACAGTTTTGAAATTATTCTTCGTAATAAATTTAGTGTACGGCATTTTGACAGTAATTTTAATGATTAGTATTAATGGGTAATAAGAAGTTGCATTTTAAATAAAATGTGTTGCTGGCCTTTTTTATTATTAGGAACTGAATATAGTAAATGGAATAAAGGTGGTTTTGATAATCTGGGTTATTTGGCAAATTTAAAATATGCTAATCGTTTAACGTGCACAATGAAACTACACAATTTTAGCTCTACGCGTATAGAAATTTGTATCGAAGGGCAACTAGCTATTGCGAATCGTAAACATAATGATACAGAATTAAAAGTAATTTAAAAAGGTTAAAATATACTATTGTATTTTTAGGTAAGCAAGAATTAGCTTTCCATGGTCATGACTAAGGCTATAGTTCGATTAAGCTGAGTAATTACGTCCCTACATGCCTGCAATTCAATTATTGAGACACACTTAAAATCTGTTACACCAATTTTCAATGCCGTTTTCATTGCTATCAGTTGCGCGTACGTTTACGCGCGTTTGTATATATATGTATGTATGTATGTATGTGTGTGTATATATATATATATATATATTATTTTAGAAATTTATATATTTTAAATATGTTTACTAAGAGAAATCTAGCGATTCAAGGGGATGCTTATCGTATACGTCGATGTTATCGAATCGTACTCCGAAACACATTGGCAGTTATATGTATGTGTAGTTTATCGTATGAATGAACCTATGGTTAATTAATACTACCATCGGAAACTGGACATTAAACATCACCGTCCCGCATTTTTATTCAGAAACATAATAACTGTACATAGAGCGTATATGATTTGCAACGACATGGAACGTCTCGCCGTGCTCAGTCACGCTGAAGCGGCCCGCAGTAGCCGAAGAACTCGGCGAGGGGGGAGTGCGCGGCATGTGCACAAATATTGTCGCATTACCAATATTGATTTATTCGTAATTTATGTGGAGTACTGCAAACACGAGCGGTGACGCTGTGTGTACTCAAGTGCCGACACTTGCGTCACTCCGTCACTCGTGCTCCGCGTCCGTCTTCGTTCGTCGGTGCCGCCCGATTCAGTCGCGCATGCATTAGAAGCATTAAAAACTCTCGAATAACGTTTTTAGCAAATTCTTTTTTTTTCTTTTATAGAATTGCACGAAAAGTGTAAGTAGTACACTTACGCTACTAATTATCTTACGACGGCCACTAATTATCTTTACATACCAGCTATAGCTGTGAATAATACATATGTAATGATTAATTTTTCAAAGTATCTTTGTGTCAGTTATATTTTTATAATTAACCTAAAATTGTAAATAACGTACCTCAGTATGACGGTACATAGCTGTTCGTATATTTAACAAAATTCGACCGGTTTTTTTATTATTTTTGATCCCTCAACTAAAATTTTAAATTTATTTTGTAAAAATATTTAAATAAATATATGTATATATATATATATATATATTCAAAATTAATTAAGACTAGTAGCCAAGAATCTTAAGCGAGTACACTATATATACACATCGCGGTAAGCTTTCAATTTACTTCGGCAAAGTGGATAGGTACAAGGGTTTAATTAATGAATTTTATTACGGCGGAAGTGCAAGTTTTGCAAGGTCTATCGATGTTGTAACTATATAATTATTTTCTTCCTTTTATCTCATTTCTATAAAAATGTAATTAATTTTGTTACGTTTTTCGTCTCGTTCTTAATGTTATATTTAGACTATTTACAAATAATGATGTAGCTGATAGAATCACATAAACAAATATAACTTACATGGTATGAACACTATTTACATATCATGTACAAACACTTACATGTATTATTTACATTAAAAGTCAATACGTACACTAAACAGGATTAAGTAATATAAGTTCTCATTCCATTTACTTATACCAATGCAATATCGTTGCATGTGACTTTTCCAGATAGATAATTATTGGAGCACTCCCATAGCCCGCGCATTTATCGACACGAATCTTACGAATTCAAACTCAGCGGAACAACGTCAGCCCCGACTAGAATCCCGCTGGTCAACACCCAGCTCGATCGTCAGATCGACCTTAATAATTTAAATTGTAATGTCATCGAATCTTTATCCACGAACGTGTAAAATTTCTACTAAATGGGATAATATAATAACAGAACGAGAAAAAGGAAATAATAATGGAAATAGTGCGGTACAGTGTAAAAGAAAGGCACGGTGGTCACCACACAACGGGTACAGTGCAAAAAGTAAGCTACGGTGGTCATCGGACAGAAACCATCCGTATTAGTCAGGCTAAATAAACGCTTGTAAAAAAACGGAATTATATGTAAAAGCCCTTGTCTGTCCGGTATAAAAACACTCGTCTGTCCGGCTGCCTAGTGACGAATTATAAAACTCACTGAAAGTTCGCTAGTACTCGGTTTCAATATTAAATCAGTAAATAAACAGTATTTTTACTAAAAATTACTTTCCTATTATTAATTTCGGGTAATCTTTGATATACTAAATAGACCATATCCTGACCTATTATATCTATTGTTGTTTTATTTGTTTTTAACTATGGACCCACAGATGTAACTTTCCGTGATGTTAAGCACCTGATAATATATGTGAATAGAGAAGTGAATCAACGTTGCGCTCATACCTACTCAACATTTTTACCGTTAGACAATTCACAAATAATTTCTTCATATTATAACGTAACATAAAAATGTTTAACAATATAAATAGACATCGTACGAGCCCTAGCAAAGACCCGTCCAAACCTGCCGGGACCGGTTGCACTACAGCTTCGCCTACTCCAACTCTAAGGGTTGTAACTTTGTCATTTGTTCAAATTGTTGCATAAAAATTGGTGATTGAATATTTACAAGTCTGTAACTTGAACAAGTGTACACTGCAAATAACCATTTTTGACTCCGTCACCCGTGGTCCTCGTTAATACTTGTTTTACACAGCAGAAATGTTCGTTATTTTTTCTGTCGATATTGCGATCATATTTTTATTTTTGGACTGAAAAATTTCCGAAAGTGAACTCGTTGAATGATTAATAAAATAACAAAAATAAAGGGAATCATTTGCATTTTATACTCCAATTGATTTCGTGAAAAAATGTATTTTACCCCGTAGCTTTTAAATTGAAAAAAAATAAATGTTATAGTTAATTAAATTAGCTACGGTTACTGATTGTTTTATTTCAATTTTTAATCTTGAACACTATAAGGGAAGTAGATAACATGCAAAGGATGTTATATGTTACAAAAGGTGTTAATATGTTACAAAAGGTGTTAATATGTTACAAAAGGTGTTAATATGTTACAAAAGGTGTTAATATGTTACAAAATATCAACTGTAAATGGCTTCTTTTATTTTAATCGAATAACTTTGCGAAGTTGCAACTCTTTAAAAATGGCATAAAATTTTTCAATGTTCGATGATCCTTTAATTTTGCTAAGTATTCAGATCGGCCGCGCAGATTCAACAATACCGAAGTGTACAGAGAAGTATTACGAGAAAAGTAAGCAAAAACAAAAGTAATAGGCCAATTCCATTTATTTTTTATTTTTCTCCTACTGTGGTGCATATTACGGTTAAGTTCACAGATAGGTAAATCTGGCTTTTGGAATCTAATATAGCAGCGGTTCAAATCTTTCCAAAAAAAGTCTCTATATTATATATCGATTCCAATATATTAGAAAAAATATATAACTTATCTCCGCCAAGTGTACGAAGAATTATTTTGCTAAAACAAATAGAAGAGAAACGATTTGTTTCAACGACAATATGTTCGTTGTAACGTAGCATTTAACCGTGCGGTTAAAAGGCATTAAGGTACACGCATGTTATAATGTAATGTGCAGCTCAACGTGCTGAGCTTGAACGTACACAACATATTTGTACTTATTAATATTATGCCACTGAACAGCTGAATTGGCGTTACTTTTGATTCGTCTCACAGCGTATCGGCTCCAAGTAGATGCCGTTCAGTAGTTCTTACCTACTCACCGATGACCGACTGCATCAAATAAAACTGAAATCCTTTTAAAAAAAATCGTAAATACATTACGAATTTCATGCATACACTGTTCAATACGTTTTCTTTTTTCGGCCGAGAGATCATGGCGGAGGACATCTGTAGTATACAAAAATATGGCAACATACAATGCGACGTATCGTAAAGGTCGGTATCGAGGCACGGTGCGCCCCACGCGGCACACCCGGCGGCATTTCGTCGCTGTACATTTCGTGCGGCATTCGTTGCTCGCGAGCGCTTACTAGTTCCGATGACCCTTGTCAACTTGTAGAATCGTATTCTTCACACGCTTTAATTAAATTAATTAAATTAGCTGCGGATGCTGATCTCGTTCGCTGTCTATTAACTGTACGAAATCAGAGTTCACGCACGAATATTTCTCGAGTTTGCAATTGGACTGTAATCAGTAATGAGATTGTTATCATCCGCCTTCACGTTATAAGCATGTACAAATTAATCGTTTAAGCACGGGCGGTATCAATGGCCAGGCGCACTAAAAAATCGACCTAAATATTTTCAAACGGTTTCAAATTTCTAAAGTAGACAAATTAATTTGAAAAGTAGACAATTTGTTGGTAGTTTACCTTTTACTATTTTATTATTAAAGCGCTCTTTATGAGAGGCATAAACATAATGTGACTATGATACGCACCAATCGTGTATGAAATTTCTAAGGACTACTTGGAAGATTATAAGCGGAGCTAACTTAAACGAGTTAATTTCGTGCTACACTGTACCGTTGTTCCTATTGTTATTTTTAGCTACATATCGACCACTAACTGTGATGACCTACCGACTGACTATAAAAGGCCTAATATTAATTTGTTTCATCTTCAAAGTGAATGAAGGTAAAATACGTCTACATTTAACACGACGCACGTTAATTGAACTTCACATTTAGTTACTTCAATGGTTCATCACTCGTTGTTTAAAATGAGCGATGAACCATTGAAGTAACTAAATGTGAAGTTCAATTAACGTGCGTCGTCAACACATTGTTTAAAATATTAAAAAACTGACTTCATTAACGTTTCAGTTTTCAACATTATTGCTGCGCCATATTGCATCTAGCATAATCAAGAGCAAAGCGATAAATATAAAAATGATAATAGTTATACGTAACTATCAATGGAGAATTTACAAGTCAGCATTTCTTACAATACAAGCTACCGAGGATAATAACTTAGTCATAATGATCTTGAACGTGTTACATTTTTGAATAATTATTTCAAAGTCGTATTTACAGTGCCTTTTTAAAATATTTTATAAATGTTCTTAAAAAACATGTCAAATTTTATCCTAAATCTTGCATTTTTTTGTTTCGTTAAGAGAAATCAATTAGCTGTAACTAACGTGGTAAACCTCCGTAGCAAGTTTGTAACTACTATGTTAAGAATAAATGTAACTTGGCGATTTTTTTGCAAATAAATCATTTTGAGTTGTGCCACATAGTCGGGAATTAAATTTAGAACACATCATAATTTATTCGGAATTGTGTAATCAAGTGAAAATATTAAAAAATTGAGTCCGAAACTTGCACTTTAAATGAGAATCACCGCTCAATTCACACCGATTATATTCACAGACTTTCATCACTACTTAAAGGAATTGGTTTTTAAAATTTTCACACAAATACGGCGCTAAGTGCTAAGTACATAACACGAAAGTATAACTTCGTGTTTATATTTTCATATTATTTTATGCACGCAGGCTCTGTTTAGTAAATAAAGATCTCAAGAAGGTGACTTATACATACAGTACGAATCGGGGTCGCGCGCGCTGCAACAAGTGAGAAGTGGCCGCGCGGCGCAGTGCTTCGCTGTGATTATCTCGTTGAGAACAACAAATTATTAAGCCATTAATCGCGAGCGCGAGGTCGGGACGCGCGACGCCCGCGCCCATCGCCGCCGCGCGCTCTCGCTATTTATACGCGGCGCGCAACCTACCTGCGTACGCGCGCATCGCCCCCGTACATCGAACCGATGGATTGCTTCATTTCTCGAAAGCCGCCAGGTTTGACGTCGACTTATGTGTCTTGAAGCTTATTTGTTTGCTCAATGTACATCCGCCCGCGCTTCCTATTTCAAATTACAGTTCTATTTATCTCCGAATTACTTATTGCGATGATGACAAGAGGAACAGGCGTTGAACACTCGACATTAAACGAGCCAAGTATGTACACTATTCTGGTAACAGGCACTTATTCAAATAACTCACTTTAACGTCTCACTGTAAGATTCGGCTTACAGAAATGTCGACAGCTGAACTCTATCACGGAAGTGAATTCTATAACACAGAAATATACATATACTCATAAAAGTCATACTTGACCAATCCCAAACAAAGTGCGTCTTGAAGAAAATCTTTAACAAAATAATCGATTCGATTAACATGGGTATACATACATAAACAATTAAAGGCTCCAATCGCTCGGCGAACGTTGATAGAATAAAAAAAACGATAAAATAAAACCGAAGTTCGTAAAGAATAAAAAAGAGCTCCAACGACAAACAAAAAATGGCGCCAACACCCGACAATGGCAACTACACAACAACACGAAATAAATCAATTTGATCCTCCGGTGGCGAGCGGTAACAACGGCAGCAACACTGCTGCGGTGAAGAAACCCGCGCGGTCGAAAGCAAAAAATAGAAAAGGAGGAAAAAGATATATATGAAACGAAGGCGAGCACGGTTCAGTTGCCGCGTTCGTCTCGGCGAAAACAGTCAACCGCAATTTCTGAATTGGAGCTCCGCTGACGGAGTGCTACAAATCGAAATTCGTTTCAGCCAGCCATAAACATAAAGCATCGTTTTGTAACCGCAGTACGCGGGCGTGCGACAATACAATACCGATTAAACAATAATATCTTAGTGGAAACACTTCGACGGCACTGTCGTTTTCTGTGGCTATTTACTCTGATATAAAAGGCGTATTTCACAGTGAATTACGCCGGGTAAAGGTGGCGTTGGCGTTATTCAATCTGTATAAACACCTGAATGCAAACACACAAGAGAAACATTTGCCGTGCGGCACACGTGCTCATTCGATCGCACAAGCACGCCTTAATTTGTATCGTGCAAAGTAAATAAGTCGAATATAACGCATGAGTTACAACTTAAATATGGCAAGGTCGGTGCCGCGCCGACGACTGTAACGGGTACAACTCTCGTTGAACTCTGTTTACGCAACGCAATGTGCACTTGCTGCCTCTTTCGTCAGGTTATCTTATTCAAACAAACCTTATGTCCTTTGACTCTTCGGCGTCCCGCCTACAAACAGAAACGAAGTTGTAACGTAAAACAATAAACAGAAAAAAACTGCAATGCTGTGCACCCAAGACCCCATTACGAATCGTATCAAAAATAAAATGATCGCGTAGCTAATACGGTTTTAAATGAAATCAATTACCGATCTAATTAAAATAATCCAACGCGCACTTGACTTACACACTGCTTTTACACCTCAAACGCCGATTACAATTGTTTTAGAGCGCGTGTCGAGAGCGTTCGCACGCGAAAAAATCATTTGGAATTACTGTAGTTTCGTACTAGAGCACCGGAACGAATAACTCGAGAGCGCGAAGCGAAACAAGGTCGGTCGACTGCGTTCTGAGACCGACGAAGGCGCGTACTTACCTTAAACGGAATCCGATACAATTGCGGTTTGCGGTCACCGAAAAAAAAACAACTTAAACGTCTCCGGCGACGTAAAACGCGCACACTCGCAAGGTTATTACTTACTATTATAAGATGTTAACCTATCATTAAAATTTAAAAATTTCTATGTCTCAACACTAAAAGCAGTCGCAACGGGAAAATTTAAGTGACCGTAGAAAACATTCAGCGAGGGAGAAAATAATTTTAGGCCTCGTTTATCGTTCTTTTAAATTGCTTTAAAGAAATTCTCCTTTTAATCTTGTTCCTCAAACTTTTGACACTAAAACCAATTTCATATCACATAGTGAAATAGTGGTATTAAGTGTAGTCTAGTACTCCGTATAATATAATGATACAGTGGTCGTAATAAAAGCCATGTCTCCAGATTGGACAGATCGAAAAAGACGAACTTACATATTTCGGATACAACGTTAGTCGGTACTAACATTATACAACACCTATCTAGGCTTGTTTAGAGGAGTACGAGCTTCATTTCCTCATACATTGAATGCGGGCACCCACTTAATTAGGTAAATACATTGTTTAGTCTGAGTGTATGAAAAAATAAATATATTCTTGTATACCCTTTTTTTGTAAGTATGTTTGCAAACTCATAATGGGGAGACAATCCACTATCCTAAATTGAGAGTTTTGTTCAAGAAGTGAAATGTACAGGTTTACGATAAATGAATAATTAAATATATTTATAAATAAAAGTACACAACGTGTACGCGAAACAATCGCTTTAGGAAACAACAGCGACATGACAGATAATTATTTTCGGCACATTTATTGCGACAAGTACTGGGCACTGTTACGGCGGCACGTGTAATTCAGCGCGTTTTACATATTTTGCCTACACGTTGACAATTATAATTAGGTAAGCGAGTGATGATGTAAGCGATGTGCGGGCGAACGCGACGCCCTCAATCGAATTACTTTCATCTGTCGGCGTGATTACCGTTGCGAATGCGCGCGCAACAGCGGGCCGCTGCGGTCGCGTCGGAACGCACGATGCATGCCGTTAATTCGACCGCACGAAGGCGATGTAAAATGCCACTGTGCGTACCGCATACGATAAACATGGGAATATTTTTTGTAATGTTAACCCGCCCGCTCGTCGCTTCGGCCGGTTTTATTATTGTAAACGCGCCGGCGGCGGTTCGCGTACGTCGAGCCGCGCTGCTCCACTGCGCCGCTGCCGTATGTATATTTAATTTTTTTTATGTTCGGTACGCCGCCCCGGTGGGAAATACGGTAGCTGAACGATAATTTGATAGATAAACGCATTCCCTCATAACCGTTCGCTAGTTCAAACGGAAATTTTTAAATAATTTTTTATCTATAATTTTTAATTTATTATACATGTATGTGTGTCAATTTACCGCATTCGCTGAAAAAAGTTATACTCACGTAGTGTAATAATATCGAGAAATATGTAATAATAATTGTTTTTATTTTTTAAACTACAAAATAATATAAATATTGTTGGTATTGCCTCACCATTTTTTGTAAATTTGGCACTTTAATAATGCCTCACCAGGGATTATTAAAGTGCCAAATTTACAACTAATTCCATACGAAATATAGAGAACATACTAGAATCAAAGAACATATATCAAAACTGGACTTTTCATTTACTTAACCAACCCAACTGTCGGTTAGTATTGGCTCAAGATTTAAACTGAAACAGACAATGTCATCAAACATTCCACAATACATAAAAACACATCGCGCAAGCACATGCCGCAACACGCGTTTAATCATATCTGTAATAGAAGTAATTAATGTAGTACACGGCCGGACGGCACCAACGTACCTGTTGCGTGTGTGTGTGCGGTGAGCGCGTGGTTGGTAGACGCGTCGCGCCGCGCGGTGCGTGCGAGCATTTCTTCCACCGAATCATTTACATTTTACGTTTCAAAATAAATGTTTGAACGAAGCACCCGCGGCGCAGCGCGTCCATTATCCCTTCGGTAAATATACCTCTTTATGATATTTCAAAATAAAAACAAGAGTGAGACAATAATATTGTTAGACGAAGACGGCACTACACTACCCACGATGGAGCGAGTCGAACGAGCGAGCGATGTTGATTACATTTTAAAAGTTGAATTTAATATTAATTCTTCGGGTTTCACTATGAATGAAGACCCATTTATTTTTCGGTAGGGTTCGTTTTGGATTTTTAGCCAATTTCCTATAAAGAAATGACGCTAATGAGGGCTCTAATGCACCAAGATCAGATAAATGTACGAGATTATAGAAAATTTCGCTACATTTCCCGTGTCTGATTTTGCATTTGAAGGTTGGAAACAATTTATATAACTTTTCCGTTATTTAAAAAATAATAGTTTAAGTTAATATAATTTCAAATACAAAATGTATTGCCGCCTGATCAACGGTTTTCAAAGAATCGGCGTACAAAATAATCCATACATCACAATCTATATATCGAGTATAACAACATATATTCCGCCCTTAATTATTATTCAGTTAATGTCTTCTATTCAATAAAAAATAATCTCTTCTAACGAGGGACCAACATATGTATTACAATGTCTACTATTTTAATAAAGGTGTTTAATAAGGCACGGTGCAGCCAAAAGGAAAGAAAAATAGAAATTGAATAGTTTGGAAATTCCTGAATAATATTCACTCACATTTTTTAGAATTGACAAACGGGTAACAATGGTTAACATTGATTGAACAAAAATATTTGCCTTGTCAGGTGAAGTCTATTTTGCTGGGACACATTCTTTACGATTAGTTGTAAATATTAATCGATATTGAGTTATGATAAATTAAAAAG
Organism: Druceiella hillmani; assembly: GCA_039881145.1. Classification (NCBI taxonomy): domain Eukaryota; kingdom Metazoa; phylum Arthropoda; class Insecta; order Lepidoptera; family Hepialidae; genus Druceiella; species Druceiella hillmani. The sequence continues at coordinate 10,013,025 of JAYKKI010000087.1, forward strand.
CACGATGAAGGATATCTAGTGGCTTAATTTATTATGTTACATTAAGGAAACATACCCATTTTTTGTACTAAGCACGTAATTTTTCATTACGTTGATTATTTTATTTATAAATCGTGATTTGCTTCTAACGTCTTGTAAAGTTCAGCCTAAAAGAATTACTGTTAAATAGCATTATAATAGCGGTAAAACTGTGTTCGAATTAAATGAAAAATTAACGTTTTTACTTGAGGGGAAACCTCTCGAAATATCTCGAATATCCATTATACTAAATAACAAAGCACAGTCCTATAAATATTTTCTATAAACCTAAATAAAATCAATAAAAAGGGTACAAAAAAAACAGTTCTCAACCGCGTATTGTAGTGAGTGGTCCGCATTAGAAGGCAAAATAAGCGTCGTGTCTCGCCGCATTCAGTGATTCGAGTTCCGAATAATACGTTCCGTTCTTTTTTCTCCGTTCGAAAAAAATATGGCGGGACTGTTCTTCTTTACCTATTATTGTTATTATTTAACTTTTTTTCTATCCTCTTCTCCTAACTTCATAGTGTAATAATGCCACTAAGTCATGCCTCATTGTGTTTTAATACAATTTAAAGTTTTCAACATTTTTTTGTTGTTTTTTTACTTATTGCTCAGCCATTATCGATATCTGCTGGCCCGGAACAGATTAGAGAGCACGGTGAAATGAATTGTGGAGATATTTTTTGTGTCCGTTGTTAGTTAAAGATCAATTTTAAGCTCGGAGAATTCCAAACAATGTAAGTTTAGGAAATAAACAGATTTTTCGTACTTTTTATTGACGAATCTATTGTGCAAACAAAACGCAAGTTAATGTATTAATTACATATAGCATTTCTAACACCGACGATAAGGACTGTCATTAATTCCTTGGCTCGTTACTTTGAAAAAAAATAAAATATCAAACGTTTTGCTTAAAATCGGTTGTAAATTACGAATGTTTATATGAACATAAGATCTCGATGTTTAACGACCGGATGGGCGGACTTATTTCAATGTGTGATAATTTAGAACACTTCCAATTTACTTTACAACGTACTTCGAGTAGTATGTTGAATAAATTTTAAAAATTACTATATTTTTAAAGTCAATATTTTGTTTATCTTCGATTTAACAAGTACCTACTCAGGAATACCCGACCGTTTCGAGGATAATAAATATTACAAGTCTCATTTTTATGATTGTGCACGATAGATGATTACAAGAAATCGCTTGCGTTATCAGGTATCGATTTCTCTGTGATATGTTTGGTGAGATTAAACGGGCGCTTTAATCGATACTGTCTTTTGACCTTAAGTAGAAGAATCAAAGCTCGGATAAGAATATTGAGCGGTTTAGTCCAAAAATTTACTGCTTAATAACACTAAAAAGTTAAAGTATTTTCAGGCTAATTTATTTTTTTGGCATCAACTTCCTATCCCAATATAAAAGGAACGTAATAGGAACGACTTAAGTAGTACATCCTCGCAATATCATTCATTCACTAAGTATGTACAAATTAGTAATGAGAGTTTGTAAACACGCTGTGACTGGGCGAGACGGCGGCTGTGTGCAAGTGCGTGTCGATGTAAAGGCGCGAGTGTGGAGTCCGTCCGTATGTGGGCATGTTTGCACGGCCATTATGTAAATATTTGACGCTTCATAACCTCAACATCCACTCACTATCTCTGTTTACACATCTTGACAAATATTGATCTTTACAAATAGCTACACGCCGTATTAATGCGTCGACCCCGTGCATGTCGGCTTTAGTTGCCTCCGCGCGTGTGTGTGCGTGTCACACAGCGTAATACAGCGTGATTCGAAAGTTAATTGGGTATTCACTTCCAAGGTTTTAAAGTAACTTCATCTGTTTGTAGATATTGTAATTTTTCATGAACATCTCGAGTACCTAGATCGCATAACGTTACTTGGAAAAGAAACAACTAAGGCTACTTAACCTTAAATAAAGCCCACATTTTAAATTTCTTGTTTGACGTTATCCAATTACATAAAATTTTTACTGGAGTACGTACGCAAGCTATTATAATTACTATGCCAAGTTACGTTACCACCTCGCGAACCCGTACCATAAACCCAACCACAGCCACGGGAGCCAGCGTGTTTTACAATTTTTTTTATTGATCAAGTAAATTTCGTTATCCGCCTAAAACGACGATTATTCTGTTCGATAAACCTTCTACTATAGCAACACAAGCAGGGAATTGTAATATTTAGTACTGTTTGAGCACATATCACTTGAACGCAATACGCTAATTCCTAATAAATCCTCAATAGCAGCCATAGTGAGAGGCCACAACACTACGGTGCGACGTCGCATCGCAAAGCAGACGGCGCGCCGCGGTACGATGTGATAACGCAACGCGAAAAATTCGTCGCATACGGCATAGTTTGACCATACGCTGACCGTCAATTCAGTTTGTAGTGAGACATGGACCGCACTAAATGTGACCTACTTTTACTTACGGTTAAAACGTATCAAGAAAAAAATAGAATGGAAAGTACTGGGTTCATCCAGTTCTATCTATTATGAATACTGATGGAAATCACTTCATAAGAAAAAAAAAGACTTGAGAGGTGTCAAGGGACACCCGGATGGAACGAAGTTCCTTTCGATTAATTAGTGAAGGAATTGTAATAAAATTTTATTTCTTTCAAGTTATAATAATAATTATTGTTATTATTTTTTATTATTTATTATGTACAAAAAACCTGTATACACTCAACAAAAATAATCGTCGCGACACCACACTGTTCAATGCGAAATAGAAAGACGAAACGAAAATAACTGGCTTGCTTTCTATGAGAGAGAGACAGACAAAGAAACACGCGCACGCCGCACGGCTTGCAGCGCGCCCGCAACATAGCAACATAGCAACTATAGCAAAAAGTGTCGTTACAACTTTTGGTCTTAATTTTTTCCGTCTAGCCCCCTTTCGCAACGCGCGATAAGGAACTTCGTTCCAATATGAGGCTTGTCCCTGCGTACTTTCTATATTTGCATCTGCAGTAACTACGGGATCTTGGTGCTATAATATTTGTCGAAAAGATCGTATGGAGGATACGCGACAACGTTTAGGTTGTCGCATCAGAGACTGGTATTGACTCCACCGAAGACGATGACCACGTTTACTGCACTAATTGTTACCTTTGACTTTTTTTAATATAATCTTTTATTCCTAATATTGATTAATGCAACGATTGAATGTTTCGAACTGAAGTTTATTTTACGCAAAAGTTTAACATCGTGGTTTCCTTTTTTTATATATGGGCCCTAAAAAATTGCACGACATAATGAGGCTGAGGGGAATATGTTTTACCCTGTTATATTTTTATATGAGTTTATGTAATAAATATTGCTTAGAATTAATTACTATATGTATAAAAATATGGGGCATTATTATTGTATAAAGTAGGCCTGATTGGGCATCATTACCTTACTTTTATTTTTTCAACGAAGGTACAAAACTAAATTCGGACCTTTACTTCTAAAGTAAAAGCAAATTAGAATGATATTATTACAATATATTCCATTTGGATTCTACGAGAGTATTTCACGGTTTATACAATGGTTCAAAAATTCTGCAGAAAAATGTTTGCAACATTCTCCAAATCTTTCTTCGATTTTCTAGATATCATCAAACCGTTTAATTATTTCGATAATCTCAAGTCATAACTAATAAGGTGGTTCTAAATTTAATCAATAAGCAGACAAACACACTGCAGGAAGTCAATTATGGGCGGAGGCGCGCGCGGACGCGGCTGGATCGGGGCGGGCAAGGGCCGCGCCGCGCCGCAACCACTCGACGCGACCGCTCGTTTCGCACTCTCAATTAGTAATGCAATGAATTCTACAGCGCTTATCGACTAAGTATGGGAATTATTCATTGTGCAGTGGTTCGGTGTCCAATTTTAACGTCAGCGCTTTCCGCCCGGTGCAATAAACTTAATACGTGTAGCCATCTGGAGAAGTAGATGATTGTGGAACTAACTAGGTGTTACTGTACAACAAAGTGATGACAACTTTAACTGCAAACTATGTCTCACTCACTAAATAATATTGATTTTTATACCTATTAGCCTACTAAGAGTAAAAAATAATGTATAAAATAATTTTAGATGGACTAAACGAACAAGAAACCACTGACTAAAAAATTAGCATTACGTCGAGCACCGGCAAGGTTCAGGCGAAGAAGCGGAGATCGGGGTTTTATTCTCGGATAAAACTTCGATCAGCGTCAAAACCCCGCTTTACTAATAAACTGTCAGCTGCAACGACTAAAGAGTCTACTATATCTTTACGGATATTTGGAAGGCATATGACATATATAATTGCTATTTCAGGGGTAAGATTGTTATTTGTATTAGAGGCAGAGGTGCTTTATTTTCCTGCATTTCTTAAACCTATGCGATTACAGAGCACACGAGTATACGAAACGAAACTATTACAATAATCACGAATTAAAATAAAATATTACGACACTTTCAAAGAAAGTTATTTACTCAGAAACTTTGTTTTGTCCAGGGAAGCACATAATAGGCGATGTGAAATGTGCATTTTCAGCATCGACTGCACCTGACCGAGAGAATGAATGGCGCTCTCCTCAATGCAATAAACAATAGAAGTGCACCAAAGAAAGCTAGAACATCTGAGCGTATGTAAAGGCGTGTATATATATGACGAGTATGTACGGAAGTAAATATTGCATAATGCATAATTCACTTGTATGCGATTTGAATGCGATGATTACGAAATAATTATACGCCGAAAACGTTTGTGGGACAGAAGTAGTTAATGCACAATACATATTAGAATATTTAAAAACAGTATAATTTTAAATATGAATTGTTTGACCATATGGAAAAGAAGAATGACAAACAGATAAATAAATTAGGATTCATCCGCCGATTCGCTGTCGAGATAAGAATAGGGGTTATAACTTGACTAATATCGATATTTTTTGTAAAAATGTTTTAAAACTATAGTGTAGGTTTAAAAAACTTTGGAATAAAAAAATAATGATATAACAAACAATTAATCGAAACTTCTAATTAGGAAAAGTGTCATTTTTTTTTCATTAAATAGAAAAAGTTATTATGAATTTAGTTTTCACACAAAAAAACGAGAAAATCATAATACGCAATATATAACTTAAAGGCAATATTTAACGAGATACGAAGGATATTTAATAAACTCCCTTACAATGAATGCTAAATAACTGGCCAGTGACGTCATAATCCAGTTGTGTTTTATATGCGGCGTTTTCGCGCAATCTGTAGTTCGTCAGTTTTGAGTAGTTTTAACTTTGTAATGAAAAGTCCTAGGTACGATGTATTTATTTTAACGGTTTTTAATGTTATTACTTACTCTATTTTAGTAATAAAATATAGTCAAATACCCTATTGTAATAAAATAGTAATGAAAGGGTCCCCTATTATTTTCAAAATCGTAACATTTCTTTATGGGCGGTATGCATTAACGAAAACGAAAACCTCTGGTAAAATATTGTCTATCTGTTTATATGTTTGTTTACTTATGACTCTAAACCTTCCGCTTCGTGACAAAGAACATAGACGCAGGTGAAGTGAACGAGCAGGATTCGCATATTTGTATCGTAAACGTAATAACATTTTATGTCCAGTGAAAGAGTGTGGAGAAGCTTATAAAAATCTGCAATTGATACATTCTTAGTATTAGACACAAAAATGATAACAGGAAAAGGAGTTTTCGTTAAAATTATCAATCAATGATAAAAAGAGAAAAAAATATTAAACTGGAGTATGTTGCTTCTGGAAAGACTTTAAGGGCAATCGAAATTATGGTAGGAAGTGGGAGTTGAGGAAACACATTTTCAATTCAGATAAAATCAAATAATTTCTTGAGAAGATTAAAAAATCAAAGACAGCTTTATTTTGCTTACAACTTATTTTTTATTCAGACAATTATTTTTATCGAAGAAAATTAGGGTGTGGCTCTGTCGGGAACACGGCTGTATGTCTTACGTAAAAAGGTGTAAGTTAACGGGTAATATTTTTTACGTTCCCGTCACCGCTTCACTCTATCGTAATAAATCGACATCTTATTAAATTTTCTTAATTATTAACTTTAACATCATATATATACACCATAACAATTCAAACGAGAGTCGTAGCTTCTCCGAGTCAAAATTTATACTAAACAGAAATTATATGATACGGCGAAACGACCTTAAAATGGCGGCGCGTCCCCTCCGCCGCACGCGATGCGTCATAGTCTCCATTCAACACAATGAATTCTTTGATTTGTTTTCTGACTTGCCTTCCACTATGGAAGAAAATTTAAAAACGTATTCACGTCAAAAATTTAATATGCACTTGCTGCATATGCAGTCAATATCTTGCCAGTTGAAAGTATTACTCACAAAAATCCCAAAAGGAGGGGGATAATATCCAAGGCGTTGCCAAGAAACAAGTCAAGAGGCATCTCAATCGTCCTATTTACATACCTGTACGAAATCAGCAAAGACCGGTACGCCTTATAAAGTTGAAAAATTAATAAACGAAATCTTCTATGACCTGAAAATTCTTCAAGAAAAAGAAGGCAAGAATTTACAATGGATACTAACAAGACGTTGCATAATGTCAGAGTGCTACGTGTAGAAAAAAACTAATAATATGGTGTTTATAAAGCTTCTTACAAAGACCGCGATTACAAAAGAGACAATGTTAGGAATCAAAGGGAAACCAAAAATGGGTTAACAAAAGTAAGTTGTACAAAGACTGATAAATAATTAAACTCTCGCTTTCTTTGGTTCCAAAGAAATATTGGCATACGTTTTACTTAGATCGTTTCAATTTACTTACTAAGAAACTAATATTCGTCGCTGTGGCGTGTTGCGTTCAAGGCCCAGTTGCCTTTGAAAGCCTTTGACGGTGCGGCGCACCCCGGGAACCTGGACTAGATTCCCGGCCGCTCGTAGAGCAGGACTGGACTCGTGTCCTAGATGGCCGTAAGAGATTGCTATAGTAGCAACACTATAAAGAAAAATGCTAGTAATATACTAGCATAATATTAGTTTTAACCTAAATAATATTATTTAATAATGCTATACTAGAAAAATGTTATAGCAATAAATAATATTTTTCTATGGGCGGTATGCATTAACGAAAACAAGAACATTCGGTAAAATGTTGTCTGTCTGTTTATATGTTTGTTTACTTATGATTCAAAAACTTCAGCATCCAGGGAGAGAACATAGACGCAGACTACTAGAGTAGGGTACTAAGAATAAGCCCAGCGTTGCCTCCCAAAAGTCCGAGGCTGTCCTCTCTTCAAGGGCAGACTGTTGAGAGCCGACTGTGGTGATGGGCAGGTCCGAGATCGGTGTGCGGGACAGGGTAGCATACTTGGGTATAGTACTTGATTCTAGGCGGTTTCATGTCACACTAGTGGTACATTGGTGAGAGGGCTCGGGTTGCCTTCCATGCCATGGCCCGACTTGCCGGTGCCCGCTGGGGGCTGAATAGCTCTACCCTCAAACTAATGTATACGGCGATATACTTGGGTATATTAGCCTATGGGCTTCGTGGTAGGCTGGGATCCAACAAGTTAGAAGGGTCGTAGGTAGGTAGCAGCGCGCGCCGTTCATGGCTCTAACCAAAGCTTATAGAAGCTGTTCAACGGATGCAGTACCTGTTTTAGCGGGCCTTCTGCCTTACGATCGCAGAACGTGCCGCTACTTTTTAGATGGCGCGTGGAAGAAATTATGAAGCAGCAACACTATATTTGGAGTTCCAAGTAGATGAACCCCCTTGTATACGAAAGAGACGCATTTTTGAGATCGACTGTGCTCACTGGCAGACTAAATGGTCCTCGCTGAATTTAAAGAACGGAACAGCTGGAAAATTGTTCCCCACTGTTTCTGAGTGGATCGAGAAGACCTGGCTCAAACCAGACTACTATAATTCGCAATTCCTTATGGGATATGGTGCCTTCCGCCCAAACTTACAAAGATTTGCATTCAGAGATAGCTCGGAATGTACCTGCAATTGCGAAACGCAGGACGTGGAACATATCCTGTTTAATTGCAGTGAGCATGACGATGCGTGTAGTTTTATTGGAGAGCATGCGTCGTGATAGTAGAGTAGAAGCACGCGGTTCCTTAGAAAGTGACTCCTTTAGTCATCGTGACTTGGTTGGAAGTCGACCGGGCTTTGAGTCATTTAGAACGTTCGTTAAATGCGTGAGGACATTCTCTAAACCTGTTAAGAAGCGGGTGGAAGCGTTTTATGATAGACACAGTACACTATTAGGGGACCTTTGTAGGTCCCCTCTTTTTTATGAGGGTTGAAAAGTGGGAATAGTAGCAATAAATCAGTCATATTATGCTTACGTGAAAGTAAGCAAATAATATTTAACCACTCAGTGTTAACCAAGATACTGATTACTTTTATTAGTTTTAAATACTGATGATAAAAGTGAAGACAAAAACAGCGTGCACGTGTATGTATATATATATATATATATATATATATATATATATATATATATATATATATATATATATATACATATATATATATATATATATATATATATGTATGTGTGTATATATATCATTTGTACATATAATTTTGTGGCGCGATCCGTAGCATCAACAAACCATTTTTCAGATGTACTTGACACACAATGACGTACCTTAACTATAATGTGAAATTTATTTCCGCCGTATTCGGGTCACCCGAGCTATTTTGATAAAATAATCGTTTAAAGAATCATCACCATATCAGAGGATCACACGGGCTATAATTTTCAAAGCAGCGTAGGAAAATAGCATAGATGGCGCACAAGTACGAAACACATTCAATATTGTGCGAAATTTTATCAGCGCTAAAATTTCAATTGAAATATCTACTCGTTTCAACATTTTTACTGGTACTGCATATAAATACTTTGACGTGCTCGTTACCTTTCAATTAAAAAAAAACTACAACGAATATGAACAGCAGCGGCCATAACAAACTATTCAGGTTAACTTTTCTGTATATTGCTATTGCTAACGATTTTCAATAAACAATACGTAACTTGGATCCATTGAATAGAGAATTTCCATAACAAATCTAAACTATGTTTTAAACGATAATCTCTGTATCAACGAGAGTGAATATGTTGTACGAAACTTTTAACCACAATAAATTTTAGAAAACTAGAAGTGGGGATCTATAAAACTTAGATAGATATTTGGTTCGTAACACCGGACACTATCAATGTCAAAGCTCATATTATATTAAAGTATAAACGTTAAAATAATTTGTGTTTTTCGTTGCCCATCTATTTCCTCAGTTTAAACTCTGAAAATTAAATGAACAGTAAAAATAATTTTTCTTTGGACGTATATCTTAGCATATTATTAATGTTATAATAACTATATAGATAATGTGTTTACCACTCTGGTGGTACACACATATCTATATCATATCTAGTGGTTTACCACTCTGTTAGAAAGTTTTAAAAGTCCTATAACAAATCAAGTTAGTCTTAATAAATTAAAATGCAGCTTTTGGTTTTATTTATTGTATGTTTTATTCATTGTATAAACGTCAGTCCGTTGTCCATTAATGAGTAGACAATCGATATTTCTAAAACCCTGTATGTATTTAAACAATTCCCCCTAACAGAGTACAAGGTGCTTTTAAAATGAGAACAGTGTCCCGGAAAAGGAGAACGTATGTAAACCATATCAGTGAGACCCTTATCGGGGAAAAGAGGACTGATGGCAACCCTATCAGTGAGAAAGGCACTAAGATTTGGAGCTAAAGGTGTTTCATTCCACAAAGACACAATTGGCAGGTAGCGATCGTAGAAGGGATACCCTTCAGAAATATTTTCAAAAGTCTTTTATCTGCCCGTCTCTCTTGCATTTATATTTTATCTTCTGACGAGTATCAACATAGTTTCTCAAAATTAAGTTTACGCTGATTTTGAAATAATATTTATTAATACTCGCTTAATATCGTTAATCATTCCGTATTAATTACGTTATTTTCATCAAGTAGGCAAAGTAGCATATTGAATATTGTAATATCTTGTAGTTATCACAGTGACATAATGTGATACTAAGTAAATCAATCTTAATATATATATATATATATATATATATATATATATATGTATATATATATATATATATATATATATATATATATATATGTATATATATATATATATATATATATATATATTCTATCGTAGACAGGTAGCTGACAAAAATAAATATTTTTAGACCAGTGGCAGATCACCTGAAATGACAGCGGTACCGACGCGATTCATTAGTGCAACCAATGACTCTACATTAAATAGATGTAGGTTAGTGTCATTAATGCTTTGAAAATTGTCTTGTCTCCTCCTATACACTCAAAAGACAAATAATTGTCTTCTACACAACTAGCTCTTTTGTACATATGTACTTATATTCTTTCTTGACTCCCAATCTCTTTACGATTCTCACGTTGACACTACATATAGTATACAGTAACTTAATTTTGTTCGTTTGGTCAATACCTACCTTTTACTACTTTTACCGCGTAGTAGATATTGGTATAACGTTTCTATTTAATAAAACAGAGCAAGTTCTCACACAGGTGTAATCTCTTTAAAATGATATAAAAAAAATTAAAATTTGCAAAGTTAAAAATTAAGTAATATATATTTTTTAAAATATTATTTTTCATTATAAGTTTTAATGAACTTTAGCAGAACTTGGCATCCAAAAGAGCCAAGTCTATTATTGACGAAGCCAACAAACCCAACTGTTCTTGTTACCGTCTTCAACTTTTTTCATATTTATGTGTTTGGTGGGATTATAAATAATACAGCTTTACAAGAAGACGTTAACTGGCGTATAATAGTTTGAGAGTCGATGCATGGCCTGCGCCGGCGGCCATAGGTATGCGTAGGTTTTTTGTTCGCGCCATGTTCTCGGAGCTTAAAATATAAAAAGGCGGTTAACAGGCAGTCAGTGTCAGTTGAGACAAAATTTTCACGCTCGCGAGGGCCACCAGCTCCGCGACGTGACTAACGCGCGACGCGGCGCGCGCAGGGCTGGCAACGGCGCTCTTTCACCAGATTATTATTTATTTTACGCGTGCATGTATCATTACTTATCTGTTTATATTTTCAGGCAAACTTTCGCCCCGACGAAAGACCTTTTCTCCTTTATTATCTAATTTTTTTAATCGTGAAGCATTAGAGATAAATTTAAAATTCATTTTCAAGTTATGAAACACGTCACGGTCGACCAAATAATTAAATAAGCCTTCCGGTCGCGCACGTGCCTTTAGATTGCCGGACAATGTATGACCATAAAATTCGATTAATTGTTCAGAAACCAATACTTAAATTTCATTTCTTTTTCACGCAAATTTTTTTTTGAAATCGTCTGAAATGCTATTTATCCCTAAATAAATAGAACGACCTAATAAAATACTCAGCTTAAACATTTTATTTGGTTGAATTTACATTTATTCCGTTAAGTAAAAGCCTTTAAAGATAAAGAGGAATTTCTAGTTCATTTCCTCATTGAGGTCGGTAGATCTTTAATAGATTGGCATATGTTAAATACGTGTGATAACGTTGTACAATAGCGCCATGCACACCGGACACAGCACGGCTTAATCAAATCGTTACGCAGCCACAAATAGCCCTTTTATATAACAAGGACATATCGATTAGACTCTTAATTCACTGTTTTTCTTAGAATAGTTTTCCAAGGAAGTTCTCTTTATGATATAAAAATGTTTAAATGTAATTATAATTAAGAAAATGCTGAAAGTAAAAAATATAGATTATTTTTCCGTTGGTATCCAATAAAATCTTTCTCTACAAATTTATATATACACATACGCACACACCACATACAAGTGGGTATATATATGTATAAGTACAAAGTTTTCATTGATATTTTTGTAGGTCAAGTGATCCTGATAATAGACCATTTATGTAAACAGATCGATTTCCTTCGCGATCACTTAGAATTTAAACAAATTTGCAAATTACACACCAGTAACACTAATAAGATTTATTTTTCAGACGATTTTAAATGTTTTAAAATGAGATATTTCAAAGGTTAATTTAAGGCATTATTATCGTCAATTCATTTTTATTTTATCTTTTTATAGCCGAAAATTTATAATCATAATAAATGAAATTGAGTGGGGATCGTGATACTCATTTTATTTTTTTCTCCCATCTAAAAAGTTGTTTTTCAGCAAAGTTTTGTGCACAAAACTGCGTTTTACTAAGATGAACCTAAAAATTGTTCGAAAATTAAAACAAACTATTAGTAGTTAGGGACACCTAATACAAAATATGGGAACGGCAAATGTAATATGCAAAGGAAAATGGACTCTATTGTGAATAGCAACATAGATATGTTATGCTAAATTATGATCAAAATTTAATAATTGGGACAGTTTCGACATTTATTTACATTATAAAATTAGAAGATTAAAATTGTTAATTTAAATGAAAATAAAATTGAAATAGTTGGCCCGTGCGATTAATGCATAAATCACTGAATGAGCAAGTCAAAGGTATTTCATTTACCTAGTTAAACAATTTCTATAAAGTAGGGTTGTTCATCGAGGGTTCAGTGCTGTTTCAAGTAATATTGTTTTATTTGTCATAAATTATTACTATTATGGTATTTCTAACGCAATAAACATGTAATAATATCTAAAATAATTAAGTAATTGAAAAAATATATAAAATTTAGTTATAAAACAGATTTGTCAATTGATGGTGCTCTTTAAAATATAAATATCTTGAAGAAAAAATATGTATTGAATTAAAGAAAGGTAATTAAAAAAAAATAAGAATTGTACATTTTTCGTCATTAGGGACGAAAGTAATCTTCAAATGATAGTTCAATCGTTGGTTTTGATGAAGCATTAAGGGAGATATGGCGTAACGACAAAAAACACCCCTTTGAGAAATAATACTTAAACATGTAGATATAATGTATTTCCTTATTATAATTCAGACCTATCACAATCGACTTATGGCCAACAGCCCTGCGAACGGCACCGCTAAACATCGCATAGTTACATAAATTCACAATTATTTTTAATTTATATAATTAATGTGAATACCTAAAACATATTTTTAAACCGATTAAAAAATACACTTCAAAAAAGGAAACAAAGTTGTATAAACGTAACAATACATTATTGTAGATACGTAGAAAACCGCCGTGTAATGTCAAACATTACAAAGATTTACAATTTTAGGTCAAATGTGATATATTGACATTTTCGTTTAAAAGTTTCTATGAATTTTGTCTTAAATAACTAGAAATATTTAATTACCAAGAAAAAGTGTTTTTTACTCTAAATAATTCTAATCCAGCATTATTAAACATTTAAGCATTATAAAATATTTATATAATCTTCATATACAATATTTTTTTTCAGTGTACGTCATTCGGCCATTTCCTGTTTCCTGTGGAAATGATATAAAATCTAATTACCCTAATCACTCCGTTAATTAAAACTGTTCCCTAGTTAAAAAATAAATGGTTTGTTTATACAATTGGTATTATTCCAGCGCCGCGCCACTTATTCAGCACAGCGCCTCTGTTGGTTTCCGCGAACGCGCAGCCCTGCCGATCCGCCGCCGTCCCGCTCACCGCCCCGTCTCAGTTTCCGTCTGCGAGCGCAATCTTTTTTTTCCCACAGATAAAGGACGAGAGACCTGCCCAAACTAAACAGTAGGTATTTAAAAGTTTCCGTCTTTTTTGTAGACCCTCGAGGACGCTTGTCCTGAATGTGTTTTTTCCCCCGTTTCGGTTTAAGTTCTTTTGCTTTGTTTTAAACAAATTGTTTGTTCTCGACGGCCGGCGTTTTAAACAAACACAAACGTCGACAGTATAGTCATTTACGAAATTGTTAGAATAAATTTGCGAGACACATTTCATTTCCATTCTAAACGCTACGAAATGTTCTATTATGGAACAATGTCGGTATAACTTTACGGTAAAAAAGGGTCTATACTAAAATTCAAGTTAATCTAAAAAAAAACAATTAAATAGCAATATCCCCATAAAAACAATTAATATAAGCTATCCGTTTGTTATATTGTACAATTACGCAAACGTCAAGACGGAATACTTACAATGAGCACTACTAGTTTACCATATAATATTCAATATTCTATAGACAATTTTTAACCGAAACGCAGAAAAGAACTTTTGTGTACAGAAAAGAACTTTTATTTATAAGAGAAAATAACGTTTTCTCTTTACGCTCTTAAGCCTTTGTCGTTTGGGCATTGATCTGCAACTTGATATGGGTTGGCTTTGTTGGGACAGCCTAGATGCTACTGCTCACCGGTTGCCTCCTGAAACCTGGAAGAGAAACTAAACCAGTCGGTCGCTCACCGGATGCCTGGCAGCCGCGACGGCCGCAGCGGCCGCCGCCGCGTTCATCGCTCCCGCGCTCGGATACATGGTCAGCACAGCATGTCCGTGTCACTACGCCACTGCACCACACACCACTACACACCAACTACACCACTCGAGAACGACACTGCGATGACACGCGCGATCAGATTCTCCGCTGTCGTCACTTTAATCACTCATGACACTTTTATCTTGTCAAAGGCATTAAATTTAATCCTGGAACTACTTTATATATAAATGCAAGAATATAAGTAACTTAACAAAATGAAAATACGAATAGCTCATTTAATAAATAGCCGGCCGAATCGGAGCAATAAAAAACACAATAACGCCTTTATTATAGATTCATATAACCTTTAAATTTTACGAAAAATGCAGTTCGACTCGTTCAATATTGAATTGCTACCATTTACTAAAAATTTGACATAAAAAACTCGACGTCATTAAGTTTCGTCGGGTGCCATTATCATTATAACAAGTTAAAAGTGATTAATATCACGTCACAAGCGACGACTAAATATGATGTATATCATTATCTCGATATCACCTCATAATTAACTTTACACACGATCTTATCACCGAATTTATTAATTCATTTATTACACGAGCACCACCCACCGTCGGCGGCCCCGTGCTATAATGTGTACGTCAGTACCCACAACCTTTCGGTTCTAATGGCGAAATTGTTTTCAAAGACTCACGCATTTCTATACAAAATTATAACGTCATGTAATGAATGGATTCGTAGTAAGACGAAAGTGGCTTATGGTACGCTAATCACGATTTTATAAATCAAATACATATATCGCAATACTCCACACGATATATATGTGCATGTGTGTGTGTATGTATATATATATATATATATTTATATATATATATATATATATATATACACACACACACACACGCGCGCACTGACACAGCACACACACATTTATACAGTTGTCCAATTACTACATATATGACAATCACAATGTGCACCAATTACAATATTATCAGTAATTGGTGAACATCCCTTAAAGTTTTTCTAATTCCACGTCTGTTTAAATAAATGTTAGACACTTTAATTTGTAGGGTTATAGCTTGGCCGCATGATCCCCAGTTACATGCTGCTGTATTTTGACACGTATATATACAAAAAGTAATGCTAATTAACTCCGCTTAATATCTACCCACGCCGCGGGCCAATCGCTGCACACTATTATTATATTATATAAAACGCGAAACGGTTTTACAAAGTTAAATACAGAAAACAAAGCTCAAGTACAGTATTACGTTATCTGCATGATGCGTTTGCCAATTTCATTTATATACTAAAATGACGTAGTTACAAAGTTACAACAAGCCATTAAAATTTACATTACTAAAAGCAAACTTTTAAAGGTGGATAATTACTTGTTTAAGATAGTACAAAACACATTACGATTGTTGAGAATACACGTCAGAGTTCGCACAATATTTTATAGTTATTACACTTTTTAGCTGAGAATATACTTAGCAGGCACGGGAAAAAGTTGAGTTTTTCGCTGGCAGACGTCCGGTACGTAACATTAAGTAAAAGTCAAATGATAACATCCTCTGATTATTTAAAAAACTGTAAACATTTTGTGACCTAAATATTAGCAACTTTTTCGCTTTCACGCCGTGATGTGTTCATTAGTTTAAAGGCACTTTCGAGACAGATTTCTTTTACTGTCGTGTTCACAGCAATACAAATTTTGTAGTCATACACTCGTTAACACCACTTCTGAACGTAAACTTTTATTTATCAATTTCTCACCACATTCATAGAACACAAGCAAAAACAACACATCAAACACGTAACTTAAAATATATCTTGGTTACAGTATGCGTAACCATTGAAAGCGAGAGATGTGGAGCGATTACTTATAACAACAAAATAAAGTAACATTCAGCCGAAGCAAGAAAGAATAATTAAAAATTAAAATAATAAAACTGACGAACGGTTTCCGTCGGCAAAATGAACCGTTGCATAATAATAATATAACAAAATAAAACGGTGTCTACGAAAAATTTATAGTGGTCGTATTTAATACCAAAATATCCGTAATAACAGTTATCATGTTTAACATTGCTACATTCGGTGGAGCTACTAGTACATACAGATAATAAATTTGTTCGCACGCATCCGACAGAAAGCCAATTAAAAAATAATACGCAAAATATATTATATCTCAGAAGAAATTATAGTAGAGTTTAGGGTTAAGAACTTGACGTAAAAACAAACTGACACTTTATTGCCGATGAAACTTTCGAAAACATCAAAAATTAACGCTAACGATTTAGAATAATTGAACTGGCAGTCGACAACAATACACACACACTCGATAAGCGAAATCCACCGACTGAGTTGAACGTTGAACGTAAGCATTGCCCCTGCCCCCGCCGTTGCTCTCCGTCGCTCTCTCTCGGCTTGCGCTCTCGCTCCCACAAGTGCAGCTTTTAAAATCTACACACAAACATGCCAGAGAGCAAGTCGACGATATTGTATTGTAGATAGATACGTTCGGTCGTAATATATCGGCGTACGAATTTTTCTCCTTTTTCAACTTCTAGTGTAGCTATCGAGCGCGTTCTCATGAGGAATATTAAGCCGGAGATGCACAGTTTAATAGATACGTATTATACTAAAATCCATCCCTAGTGAGACCTTGCGGTGTACGGCGGGCAGCTGCGGTAGCGACGACGCAGAGGTATTAAAGTTAGCAGATACACGAGTGCAGATAATGTTGCGGCGGAGAGGCGCGGCATGTAGGGCCGCACCGCTACAGCTGTCGATGTAATTAATCGACAGCGGAACGTGCGCCCCGACCTACTCTGCGTCTTCACCGGCTTGTGACGCGTCAATTCTTTTCTTATTACTCATTCCTGATTCCTCGACAATATTATTACAAGTGTTCACTCCGTGTAATGTATTACGCTTGACGTTTGTTTATTTATTTAGTATTCTCTAGCCGAAGTTTGGGAAAGGATATGGTCAGTATTATTCATCGGAAAAATAATACTGACTGTTGACTTTTTTATTATTGATACTACTAATTCGTTTACATCCACGAGAACTATGGATGCTAAGCAGTGTCGTTTAGTTCACCGTTTAGTCTTAGTTTTTAGATACGTTAAATGAAACTATGATTTACTTTCAACGTAAAAAAAATCTTATATTATAAATATATTAGCACAAAATACTTTGAGAATAACGAAATATTAGAGCATTCAGTGGCTGTTAACATGAGAGCATTCAGTGGCGACACACAAAAATGGCCAGTAATGAAACTTTCTATTCTTTTATTTTCGAAGCTAATTGTTGATTACCTGTTGATCTTCTGAAACTTGTCCTGTAATAAACAGACCGCCAGCGTCCTTGTGTTTTCATATTTCTTACGCCATATTAAAGAACCTGTACATTAAAAGTAGAGTATGCAAAAATGTCGTTTTCAATCCTTATTTATCATTTCTGAATTTCCATTACGTCTAATTTAATTATATCTTTTCATAAAGATATGTGTTTACAAATAACGTTGTTATTTGCACAAATTTAGCAATAGGTTTTTTAGGGTGCACGTCTTTTTGTCACTACAGTAGTAAGCTGCTAAATTATAAGTTAAATATAACTTGTAGTGCATTTTTATGTCCATGTGTGTTTTTTAAATACACTACATAATACTTAAAAATATTACGTATTTTGATTATTGCACGGCGCTCCCTTGGCGCACGCACGCTGTATGCGAGGCGAGCGCTGCGCCGCGCGGTCGAGTTAGTGAGCGCGTCGCGGCCGCGAGATTGATGCGCGACCGACGCCGCCGAATCAACTCAACCACTTAATGTAAATGTTCTCGCTTCAACTCGACGTTTTATGCTCTTACAATTAGAGTCCACTCGCACGCGTATACGGATACGGCGTGCTGGCTCTCTTTTATTTTTCATGCGTTCGCCTTTAAGCTCGACTTTGGTGAACGAAGGGATTTGGAATAGAAACATATTCAAATTACAACTAGTTTTTAAATCGACGAATAAGCGTGACGATACGACGTTAAAATGTTTACAACCATAGCCGCTCTTTATGTATTTTCCTGATGGGTGTTGTTGCATTCGTTGGAATAGATGTGAATATCGCAATTACAATCATAATGTGGAACGTATAAAAGAGCAACAGTATTATTAATAAGTAATGGCAACCGTAGGGATAAATTAGCAATAGTATTAAAATTTGAAAAAAAAAATTGAAAATTTCCGCTTAGTATTCCGTAGTGATACTTTTATAAATTCTTTATGTCTAATCGTCCGTGCATCTATCACAACGTGACATCTACAATTTTAGGCCTACGTACATGAACTTTTCCAAACAGAGTCGAAACCACGTATCCTATGGTATGGGGCGTCGTTGACTTTTAGTTTTTATTTAACATTTTTCATTGACAAGGCCCGTTCGCGAAACATAAAGCTCCAGAGTAACGTACTAACATCGCCACATTATTCAACAATGTAATGCCTGAAAGTATTCTCAATGCTATCATTTTATTACAACTTGCAGTTAAAATTATTTCTATTAATTTGCATCAACAATTTAATGAGAGGCAGAAAGCTACGGAATCCTACTCTATGCATGTTCCAACACGCACTTGGCTTATTCTTTTATAAATTACATGAAGAACTTTTTAAAGAACAAAAGCCGACTTAGAGTTAATTCGAAAGAAGTCGATAAATATGTAGACAGAGATATTTTCTACCGATCCATAAGTTTACCACATTTCCCATCTAGACAAGGGAAATGTACATATATGTCGTGACCTATTCGTAACGATTTTCCCCGTTTTCATTCATATTTCTATCTTCGTGGTTTCTTACGTATCGCGTTTCCTTATCGAGGTATCCTTTCATTTTCTTCGCATCGTTATGTGCATATAAGCGTATATTATCATTGTCTAGTAACATTTTCGATATATATATGTTCGTAATTAAAAACATATTTTTAAAAATATTATTAATTGTCACGTCCTCAGTGATAGTGATAATTAAGTTAATAGCTATAGTTACTTGTTATTACGATAAGGACACCGATGATGCTTTTAAGTTTTCTTAACTCAAAATTTATTTGCCAACACGATGCGACCTGTAAAGTTATGCGAAATGAGCCATTTTCCCGAAAAGTTTAAATTTTAATATCTCATGAACCATAGACACTATGAAACGATTTTATAGAAAACAAAATTTTCCATAACTTCCCGTAAAAACCATTTTCTTAAATCTTACCCTTTACGGATTGTAGTGAGCCAAAATTTACAAAAATTAGTTTCTTAAAATTATTTCGCAAGGTTGTCACTAAATTTGACAACTTTTCAGATTAGTTTAATAGTTTTACGAGGAATAAGGTGTCAAAGATTACAAAAACATTTATGTCTCAAATAACATTAAATATTTATCGAACATAAAAGTGTGAAACTGTCATTTTGTTGAGTACTAAATTGTCTATTATTTTTACATGAAGCGTTTTGTTAATGTATCAACAGTTTATGAGATGTATACGGTGTCTATTTTCAAAACAAGTAGTTTGTGTAATAATTTGAAAAAAATAATTTTATAAAATTTACCCGACGGTAACTGTTAAACATTAGGTGACAGGAAAATAATACAATGAAGGAATTTTTTTGTCATCGTATCAACCAATAAAGAGATACTAAAAGTTTTTCCAAAGACGGCAAATTTAGAATTGCCGTACTTGGCAAAATGTTCAGGGTGTGATACTTGACAATACTATCAAAAAAATTGGTTACTCTAAACATGCAAGGAAGTACAAATTTGTGACAATATTGTCTTTTTTTATTTCAATAGCACCCGCCCTTTCACGTCCATTTATTTTACACTCTCTCACTCAAGACTCCTAGAGTGGCGGGTAGTGCATGAACAATTTTACCATATTTATAACTCACAAAAGTAAAAACAAAATATCTAACGATAACAAATTATATATTTACCACATTTATAATGACAATACGAGTGGACATTGGTATTATTTTTTTTTTTGCCTCATAAGTCTTTTATAGCACGAAACTAACGAGTGTCGATCTATCGGTTCTCGATTTAATCGGTTTCGACGTCGTGACGAATTTCGTAGTCGACGATCCGCGAACGCTCTCTTGTTATTCAATAAACAATATTTTAATCGTTCAGCCATCTCCCGTGTCTGTTCAACGTGCAAAACTGGACGATATACATCTCATTCGAGAACATCAAAAGACTTCAAGAAATTTCAAAAAGTCATTGTACAGCATGACAGACCCTCTAATTTGTAATTATGTTAATTGAGCACAAACTATCTGCGTCAATACATCGCCTATTTATAAGAACTAAAGGCGTAATGTGTATTTGAGAAAAAGACGTCACTCGAAAATGAATTGATTCATACAAGATTTAATAAATTGGCCTACAACAAGATATAGATAAATATCAAAATGAGAAAGGATTGATATTAAAAGGTGATGTACGAACAAACAGAAGCGACGCTCGTAAAAATGTTTTCTCCGAAAAGCGGAAATGATTAAACGCGACAGATACGTTTTACCAACATGTCTGGAAATGAATTTAATCTATCTATACTCTCACGCGATCTTCCACTGGGGTAGGGTGAGCGGCGATGGTGGAAGGCCGTCGGTCTCTACACTGACCTTCGCCCCACTCATTCATTCTTAGCTTTGTAGTTGGTTACACATCAATTATTCGATAATTCCTAATAAATAATCTTTTAAGTCTTTCTGGGTCACCGACATTTTTTTCATTTGTTATTCATATTTTTTTGTCAATCTTTGTTCAAACCTTTAATATGACCGCTTCATTTCAATATGCCTTTATTTACCTTCACGCACCTTTTCTTTGACATCGTTTTCTCGTCTAGTCGGGCGTCGTTTTGCATTATCTTAGATTTATCTCTATATTTGAAATCAAATTTATGATCGAGTTCCGCTACTCCAAGCACTCGTCGTCAGGGATAATTAGTCTTACAAGTGTGAACACATAAAAGAATTATTTCATACGAATTAATGTAACGTTGCGTGGCGCGAAATACGCCTCCAGCACCCCCCTCCCCTCCGCCCCACCTGTAAATAGCGTATGTATGTACTTGTTTGTGTAATTTAATTGCCTGTTTATCGATAGGCAGACGTTAAGACTGGTCGTTTCTGTGTCGCATGGATTGTCAAACACAAACTCAAACGGTAAAAATACGAATCTCTCCGCCTAATTTAATATTTTCAATTTTAATTATCAACCGCATCGCACAAAGGGGAATTGGCACCTTTGGCAACAGACTTAAGTGGAGACCCATATAATACATATCAAAATCAGCGAACTGCACATCAGAGTGTAATTAAGCAATGTATGTACACGTGCAGGTGTATTCTTTATTTAGGGTATATTTTCGGAGTCCTGATTTCTCACATTATTCCGAACGTAATATGGTTTTGTAATAACGAACGTAATATAAAACCCTTATATTACCGAGAAAATAAAATTTAAATGCCATTAGAAAATTCCTTTTCAAAATTAAATATCTATATTTTTCATTGTAGATTACAATATTCCGAATAAGAAAAAGTAAATCAAAAGAGTTTAATAACTGTTATTGTATTAATATTCAAAATAATGGGCCTAATCAACCTTGTCAAATATATCTGAAGAAATAATATATCTGCTAATATAATAAAAAAAAATTAAAAATGTGTTTACATAAATGTAACAAAAAACGTGTCTGTTAATCCTAGAAGTGATTCTGTGCGTCAATTAAAAATGCTTTGGAAAACATCACTGTCAAAATTTTATTTATATACACAAACACGCTTCAGATATACTAATTTCACCTGTATGAATTATAGATATCTTCTTTGTTATAGCTTGGTGTGTATATATGTACATAGGTAGAGGAACGTATAATATTTACTAATTTTATATAGAGGTAAGTTTTGTTTGTTGTTTATGGTTTAGCACAAAAACGAATCGTCCGACTGACATTACACTTTCACCGTCGTGACAGTGTCCTCACCTTACAGGTACGCGGTATCCGCTCGTAATATATTATCGAAGCGTGGGGGTAATAAGAAATTACTATTTAAACGAATATAATATAATTAGGTTAGCTTAGGTCGAAATGTACCAGAGTGTATTTTTCAGAGCTGCATTGTTGTAGTTTATATTCTATATTGGTACATAAGCACACTATAAATGTAAAAATATTGTCAAAGGCCAAAAAAAAATTATAAAACAACGACATAAATTGTTAGGTACACCAACGACGATTGGGGAAGAGGCCACGTGGAATCAAAACAAAGTTACATACAAAAAATATTAACAATATTCAATTGATACTAAATAATAAAAGTATTTACGAAATTATACATATAAACGTCCATACAACGTAAATGTCATTAGATATCCAAGTGTCGCCAAATGTAACCTATATTGCCAGTCGAGCAAAACAGATAATAATAATAACAATAATATTTTAAATACTTCATGTCAACTATTCATTAGTGCATTATTATAAAATAATAATAATACATAGGGTCAAATTTCTAGTCACAGCAAATATTATCAATAATAATAGCGGAATTAGCAATAATAGTGATTCTAATATATTTATTTATCAGCTAACGGTTTGTTCATTGTAGCTTTTTCTATAAGCATATTCTTCACTATGCTTTTAAACTGAAAGTCTTCAAAAACTTTAATAAATGCAGGCAATTTATTAAAAAATTTGGCACTATTGCATACACAACTTTTTAAGACCCTGGATAGTCCGTGCTTAATGCTCGTTAGAGTTTAAAGAAGCATGTTGATAATTTGTTATACATAATATTTTCATCTACATAAGCACTGGGCGACGGCAAGAAATTTGTTTGAAAGTGCGGCGTATATTTAGTACCGAATTCTCGTCGGTTAAAAACCAAACCAAAACCAAAATCAATAAATATTTATTGTACATACCACGTGTCAGTTCCAAAATGTTTTGAAAATAAACTAATTTCGAAAATAAAAAAAATTTAATTGTTGCAAAGCTTTGCAATACACGAGTATGAGGATTATATTAACATAATTTTTAATTTATAGTAACATCACTCTCTTGTTTTTTTAACTTTGACAAAGATCTGTCGACAGTCGCTGACCAACATAGGTATATATAGCGTACTTATAGAAATCCATTTAGGAATATTTATTGTAGGTAGTGACAAACGAGCTCAACGATGAGAGGATTTACTTCTGACATCACTGAGTAACCTCGTATACTCGTTTGAATGCTCTTGCAGACATTAATTCGATCAATAGGTGTTGCAACTTATCGTCGGTTGATATCACCTGTGTACAGCGTGATTAATCGTATGGTACCTAACTTTTTTGCCGATATTGCGAGCGAGTATTTTATACAAACATGAAGGTTTTCTATGAATAAATCCATATACCAAATTACGTGAATATTTATAGACAAAGACGACGTAGAGCAGGTTGGATCGGATTAAAAAAAAAACAATTTGTAAGATGATAAGGTCGGGAAACATCGAACGAAATAATTACAGTGTCAAAGATGAAACCAGTATGCAATGAGGTGCGTCGGCACCGTTCGCCGTTTATTAAATTATGTACTTCGTTGTAAATCGAGTAGCGCGGTAGGGATGGATAAACTCTATCCGTATCCATCGGCGCGGCTTCATTCATGGCGAGCTCTTTTTATAAACTTGCACGCGTCGTCCTTTCGTAGGTGTAATCTGGTGGCGGTAATTTCCTAACTTCCAATGATAATTTATTTTGTAATATTTTAAGGTATTATGTAGGGATGCAATACGAAAAATTAATGTCGCTTGAGCGAAATTCGAATACCTACTCACATGCTTACATCGCCGCGTATTTGCAAATCATTCGTGTAAACGAAAGAGCAGATGGGATATATATGCAGTTTTTAACGTTAACGGTTAACAAAATTTAATTGCGCTCGCTGCCTGCATCTGCTTTCACGTTTATGCTTTAGTTCGAAAAAATAAAAGTAGGTACCTAGATGTAGAGCGTGAATATCCTAGCGGCCGTGCTGTTAAAACCCCAGGGCGGCGTCCGCCCGCCCCTTCGAGACAAATTACCGATGGAAATAAGTATTCATATCGGGGCGGGGGCGATACTTCGTTAATAACCCGCCGACGGATTAATTGTTTTCCCGTCTTGATGGGCCAACCTTCAACTTCTGTTCGCCTTCCATCCACTGACAGCCGCTTCTCGCGTTTTAATCAATCATCGTGTTTCTTGTTTATTCATTACTTACATTTTCAAGTTGCAAACAGAAGTGTGGGAGGAGGGGCGATGATGTTACAACAGACCTTATTTAGCTGACGTCAAAACAGGTGTTGCTTTCCCAAAAGGTGTCGCAAGCGGTGATTGGCCTCTTCATCAAGTATTACCCTTTGCACGTTCTTAAGTATAAAATAGGTTTTCTCTCCTATCGAATAACATATTGAAAACATTATTTATATATTTAAGTGATAAGCATTTTTATGTGATCCTTTACTCTTCAGTGAGTACTACTTGAGGGTAGATTAAAAGCGTAACTCATAATCGTGTACGAATATAGATTGATAATGGCAGGGCATAGGTTCGTTTTAAAGTCAAGGAGTGCTCAATTTTTTATCGTAATTTCACTAAAGGGTAACTAACACTTTATTAGGTGCGACAAGTGGACTTGCTTATCATTTTGTTTTAGCACTAAGGAAGCAGTTTGACCCCTATAGAGTAAAACTTTTAGGTTAATCTCATCAAACTCCGCGATCGTAATGACGACTTTATTGGCCTTATACGCTTCTTCCTTAGGTATAAGTGTAGAAGGACTTGTAAATTTAATATACTCGTGTTTTATTACATATTAAGATATACGACAAAATCTTTTCACAGTAGAATTCATGACTTTTAGAGTTATGCGATAGTAAATACGAGTTTTCTCCGTTTTATAGAAGACAAAATTCTCCTAGGCTTATTTCACTAAATTTTAAAAGGTATTTCGTTATTTCATACTGATATCTCGTGATTCTCCAAAATTGTATTATATTGTAAGTCGCCGATTTTTTTAGAATTTTTCTTTGCGCAATAATTGATTTTCTTGGGCGGTGCGCAATATTTCATTTTTAATTCTCCCGCCACCTTTCCTGACCGACTTTCACTGATTGCACACATTTGACTGTAAGAGACAATCTTGTCCAAAACTATTTTTCGACTGAGGAACTATTTAGATTGAATCACTTCTTAATTACTGAAGAATATTGTAATAATCCGCTTCGAAACTCTGAAACTTTCTCGATCGAACTTATTGAATAAAGAATACGGCAAAAGTAACTTAAAAAACCAATGATCGATATTTTATCTACATACTTCACGCATCGTTGAACCAAAGTACTCGGTCGGTACCAGAGTATACGTGAAAGATATACTCATACATATTGCTTACGATCCAACGATAACTTCACTAGTGTTTATTAACCGGGCTCGGCTGGCTGCTGAACCGGAATTAAGTTATCCAAATTTCTTTTTGTTGACAACCGTGTCCTTAACTATCTCTCGCGAGCAGTATTGTAATTTATATACTCAGCCAGTGCATATAAATTAGTATACAGTCATTCCACCTCTGATACTATGAAATATCATTATATTTTTGCTTGTACTCATTTTAGAGAAGACACGAAACCGAGCTTTTCCCTAGTTAAGCTCATCGAGCTTCGATCGAGCTCAAGACGATATACGGGTGAGAGCCTTTGGCTTAGACTTATCTTTCAATCCTAGAGATTTTGCATGTACTTTTTACGGAAGTCATTAATTTGAATTGTACAAATTGTAAAAATTAAGAAGATGTTGCTTAAATATCACTACAGGATTTAATTAAACTCCTGCCAATAGTTCTTATATGCTGTGAGTTGCTGCTCGCTTTGCAACACCGTCTTCCCAATTTCTTCATGTTTATGAAAATTCATTTATATTAAAGTGACAATCTTTTTAACCAACTTTAAATTTTAGTATACATACTTATTAGTGGTTTTAAAATCTGTAAAATAATATATAGATATATATATATATATATATATATATATATATATATATATATATATATAATGTGTTTCTAATTCTTATCCTTGGATAATATGGTGAACAGTAAAACTATAGCATTGAGTTGCTCTGAAAAGAGATTTATTACATAAACAAATGTTTACACTTTTACAAAACAATTTATAACGTTAATTAATCACAAACTCACCTGAAAAGAAAAACAACATTTAAAGCTATTGCTTCACTAGTTCGTATCAATTAAGTATTAAAATATTATACTATATCATATTATAATTCATTGATCGTTTCTAAGAACATAACCTATTTTTCTATCGTGGCGTGGCGACATGTCCAAGTGACAGCTAGCACAGCTCATATGCAAACTTCATGCTGAATGAAGTGTCACTCACTTCGTTTACATATATATATATATATATGGTGTGTGTGTATGTATACATATAAAATATATGTACATATTTTATACAATACATATACATCATTGAACCTTTAAGAAGGTTGCATCGTCGAATACAATTCTTTCACTTTATTTTGATGTTGTGAGGGTTTATTTCGTTTAACTCAAAAGCACACCTGGTGGCACATTTTCCACTTCCGTCATGTAAATCCTTATAGCTCGTTCTAAAATATATGGAAGAGAAAAGCAGTTTTGTGCCAAATTCTAAAAAACAAAGAAAACTTTTCTCTAATTGATAGGTCCATAATGCACCTTACTTTAAAAAAAACTAGGGAAACCATAAAACCTTCTAATAATTTTTATATGAAGTTTCCTGGCCACCATTATGCACGTAGCACTGATAAATTATCAGATACGATAGTGGTTATGTCGTTGTCTAGTATCTGTACATATAATTGCTCGTATCGATGCCTATTTTATAAAACCGAAATAAAAGGTACTTGCAAATTGCAGGTCGCCCTAGTAATTGCAAGGTAATGTAGAATACCACCGAACGCACGTCACCGAAGGTAGAGCGCACGGCAAGCGCGCACAGTACGATATTGCAGAAAGCGATCGCTTTAAATTATTTGGCTGATAGCGTCGAAGTACTCGACCGAATCGACGATAAACAAGCGCGTTATGTTTG
The DNA here is from genome assembly GCA_039881145.1 of Druceiella hillmani. Classification (NCBI taxonomy): domain Eukaryota; kingdom Metazoa; phylum Arthropoda; class Insecta; order Lepidoptera; family Hepialidae; genus Druceiella; species Druceiella hillmani. The sequence goes on from JAYKKI010000087.1 coordinate 10,040,665, forward strand.
TTCCGCTGGGCGAGCGCCCGTCGATACGGGCGCGATATCGGCTGCCTACCGCACTGGATGCAGCGACGATCGTCCGCCGGCCCGATCGATCAACGCGGAGCAGTATCGCTCCGCTATAAGATAAGCTAGACGTCTATAATAGGAAATCTGATCGAGTGAAATGTCACGTTTATTTATTCACCCTGAATCGCTTTAAGTATCCACACGGCCTTATCTGATTTCCGAACGTTTTTACAACTCGCTTCAGCTCATCATTAAGTTTTCGTATGTTTTGTGACGAAGTTATCTTTAAGGTGCGGCGAACGTCGGATTTACGATTATCTATGGACTTCGAACTAAATCTTTTGTCGCTGAGTGGCTATGCGATACGTTCAAATTATTGTGCACGCACGTAGTGTTTATTGGAGTTGAAGCTTAAATAAAACTAATTGAGGCTTAAATAAAAGATTTGCGATCAATGCAACATATCGTTTATATTTAAAAAAGGCAAATTTTATTTTCATTTTATAATGAAACTATCGTACTTATTAGATGATGTCAAGTTACTGATCTCATTTCCATAACAAATATATGACAAATAATTTCTATTTGCTATTTAACAATTAATATCAACTGTTCAATGCAGCCATCTATTATGTTGCCGTAAAACTCGGAAGACCTTTGGCATAATGTGTCTAATTATGACAACAGTTGTTCGTGTCTAGTAAAATTGCCATTATGTTCATCACTATAGAGAATGTCTAGTCCATAATGCAGAAAAATACATAATCTATTAAAATTTAGCAAGACTCGATAACAAAGCTTTGTCGCTTAGGTAAGACAAAGCTTTTCCACTTTTATATGTCGCATTCCACAACGAAATTCGATTTAGGATTGTGCTTTTCCAAAATTATCCGAAAGCTTGACAAATATAAAAAATACAACTGGCGGAACAATACGAAATATTAATTTTACCATATGTACTAAACCTTTATGGTGAATAGGCTACGTTTTATAAAAAGTAAACATATTTTTGTCTGAAAAATGTACACGTTTCTCGCTCGAAGTTGAACTATTTTTTCTGTCTAATTTTCTTATGAGCCCCTACTTTGTGTCACTTACGTGTTCCTGTGACGGTATCACTAAATCATGCGTCTTAAATGTCACACACATACAATAAATAATACATTCAGCCAGTAAAACTTATCGACAGGATAAAATTGTTTTTCTTATTGAGACATATTCTAGCAAACTACGAAATTAAGTAACACTATTTCGACTCTACACATAATTTTTTATGTCAAAGATTTAGACATAATTTAAAGCTTCTGATAAATTAGCAAAGGTTAATTAAACGGTCGTTTATTAAATCTGACAGTAATTAATAAAATAATTGCCGCCGCTCACTAATTACGAACGAACTGTTACTGTTTACGGATGTAGTGGATTGTCAAGAGTGATCGAACCTTCTTTAGATCGTTTGAAACGTGCGAAGTAAATGTTATGCAAATGATTATATAAATTTTAGACTTTTAGTTCTCACTTATCAATTGGTTGGTTTGAATTTGTCTAATCGAAATGTCAAGTTTTATCGTCTCCTCTGAATATTATTATGAAGTCGCGCTTGGATAAACGGTAAATCGACTTTTAAATTTGATTCTGACTAGTTCAGGTATTTGGTTGGGCACCGGTTTGGCAGTAGTTAAACTTAAAATTTGCGAATTTGCGATAATTGTGTCCAAGAGATTACACGAATTCAGTACACAGACTTTATGTGAAGAATATTGGGCCGACATTTAGGAAAAATTCTATATTTCTCATCCCTAAATGTCGATGGAGAGTCACCACAAAACTTCGTTTTTACTTCGGGTAAGAAATTAAATAGTTTTTGTTGTAAATCGATTACAGAAAGTGAATAGAACCAGCAGGCGGAGACGCCGCTGTGATTGCCAGCCAGTTGTTTTTTCATCGACCAGTCGACTTGGTAATTAGTGCTAAGTGCAGTCTATGCTTCTGATCTTTAACTTCTGTGGCATTTTAAACATTCATATTTAATTTGTGTTCAAAGACAGTTTCCAACTCGTACGTCGTAAAGCTACTTTATATTAACAAAATCTGGATGTTAAATGAAAGTTGGTAATATAGTGTGACTCTAAATATATATTTTATTTTATTAATGCAATGGATTTTAACATTATATGTTTACTAATATTTATTTGAATGCTGAAGTGACAATGGGTAGGCCATACAGCGCGCAGAACTGACCATTGTCGGGAAATAAAGGTTCCCGCATGGCGACCGTGTGTCAGAAGACGCAGAATGAGACAGTCTCCAACTAGGTAGAAAGATGACCTGGTAAAAAGGTCACGGGAAATCATTGGTTGCAAGTGGCAAGAGATCGATCTTTGTGGTGGTCTATGGGTGAGACTTATGTTCAGTAATAGATGTCTTCCGGTTGATAATATTTATAATCGTATAAACGTACGCGTAACATTACTTGAATACCAAGGTTCGTTTACACACCGCGGAAACGCTTCAAAGCTGCTGGAACGAATTTGATTGAAATCGACGCAGGCTTGTTAGAGTACAGTCACTAACGTGATCGGAGTCCCGCTTTTAGCGAGTCTGTCCCGCGTCCGGTCTCGACAACTCGTCGTCCCCGGGCGACACTGGGCTAACGATAGCAGCTTTGACGATAATCGTCCCGCTTACATATACCGCACGTGCCACCGTGCCGCGTGCCTCGTACCGTGTAATTACAAAGTCGCGGATGAAGGAATCTACGGTAGCGAAGTTTTTGATGAGTAATTTTTATTAAAGAACTTTCAGGTAGAACGTTCTTACAGGTGAAAAACCGGGTGAAGACGAGACACTATAGCTCGTAAAAATAAAATTTTATTTACTGTGATCTGTTTTCTATATCGCCATGAACGTTCGGAACAACAATAGTTCTCTTCAAGAATAACAAGCACCTTTTTAAGATCAGCCCTTTATACGCAACGCCCAAAATCTAGACACTAATCTTTAAGCAAACATTCCGGTTTGCAAACGTTTTCTCAATCCACTGACCAGCGGATAAATGGATAAAGTCACTTAGCCGACGGGGTCCGTCGTCGACGGAATCTTACCAATAAAGATAAAAATAAAAGTACACTTTTTTCTGTTCAGTGACAGTGCTCAGCTACACGACGGTGCCGGCGGCGAGCGGTCCTCGTTCGAGCGGGACGTTACCAGCGCGCGATCTCGCCATTATCGTCGATTCTACGAATAATACATTTATGATTACTATGAACCGAACAGGCCACAGTTATTTTTAGACATTCCAAAAATGGAATAAGACCTCAGACGAACGCGACATATATTTTTAATAAGGTCTTTTCCCACTCTATCCATATCGGTTTGCAGTACGTCTGTTATAATGCTACCGCTGGAATCTGCTGTGACACTACTAGTCAATCAACAAAATCCATTTTGTTGAGCAGGCGCTAAACCGTGTAGGATTACTAATACGTATTTGTTTGTGTATTTGAACTGTATTATAGCTTCATCGAATTATTTACTGGCATCCCACGAGAAGCGAAATCTATATAAATGGCATCCGTTCAAGCTTAGGTTTCAAACTTTGTATCTGTTGAGATACCCTCACCGTAATAACATTTAGCTTGGCCTATTGCATATATTAGCCAAGAGCTATTAGATATATATTTTTCGAGAAATCGGGAATTTCTTTGGGAAATCGGTTGTTTCTTCGTCGGTATCGAGCAACAATATTCCAGTAACTGATTGAGTTTTGGTCTCTTTTAATATTTACCCAAAGACATTTTTCAGGATCTTTGATATTATCAAGCGTAATGTTTATCAGTGTTTGCAACATCTGAAATAATATTCTTAAAAATATAAGATGACAATAATATATAATATTTTTTGATTTGGGCTTATATCTTTGAGAGATAACTTATTTTCAACAAAAAAATATTTTTTCACAATTAAATGAAACTACGTGATGTGGTAAGTTTCAACTAAAAGAAAGTAGAAATAATACTACATCACGTAGTTTCATTTAACTACGTGATGTGGTAAGTTTCAACTAAAAGAAAGTAGAAATAATACTACATCACGTAGTTTCATTTAATTGTGAATAATGAATTTCTACAAAATTAACGCCAAATATATTCAAAATATTTTTTATTTTCAGAACGAAAATTACGTTTAAACATTACATTATCATTAACATAACATTTGTGAAAAAAGACGCTGAATTACCATTCTAATAATTGTTTCTTTCTACTAAATAAATAATCGCGTTGCCCAATATTCACAACCGAATAAGGTGTTATCCGCTTCGTTTAAACGTATCAGGCTAAAGACTAATTTAAAATAAATGAAAAATTTATAAAATTATAAATATTTTCATTCGCGTTGTTCTGCTCAACTCAAGTGTTCATTGTGCCTGGCTGTTTATTTATGATCCGAGTATATTATATTCTAACTAAACGGGAGCGTAGACGGAGAAGGAAACGCGCAGTCGTCGTAGGCAAATCGGCAGCCGACAGCACTCGAGCAACGAGACGGTGGCCGTAGTTGAGTGAGAAGGTGCTTCGATGCGTATTTATTGCGCCGAGTCGATCGAATTGCGGAGCAATGCGGCGGCGGGGCGCGGGCGGAACACCTGTCCGGCGCGCATCCGTTACCCGAGTGTGAAAAGGCGCGCCCGTGCGCCCCCGCTACACCCTTCGTGGCCACCCTCTCTCATCCTCGCACCCTCGGGCACCCCGACCGCCCCTCCCGCATTACCCACTTCCGGCACGTCGGTGTCGTTCGACACACTTGACCCGCGCCAGCGCACCCGGCGCGCTCGACGAGACAAATTTACCTTTATTATTATTCAACTTCTGTGAATTATTTTATGAACATTTGCAACTTCGGAGAGCCGATTAGTGGCGTTACACTCGCCGAGGACTAATTTTGTATACAGTTTCAATTGATTAGTCCTTCCTGTAGGCCTGTACAATATTTTCTTCGGAAATGCAAATAAATGAGCAACAACAATTAAAAATTAAAATAAAGACCTTTATTTACTACTATTAAAATCATTAGGTTTTAGATTTAAAACGCAACCACGCGTCGGAGAGAATGACAATCAGACCGGGGTTTCAATATTGGAAGGAGGGCTTTACGCTGCGAGAGGGCAGTACCTCGCGGAGACGACCGGGGCAGCTGTTCGTACCGCGGTTCGGCATACCAGAGTTGGCCGATGGCTAAATACTTACCACAAACTAATGTATATGAGTATATACATCGACATATCACCCATATAGATTTAGAACGTAACTTGGTACAAAATCTACAACGACGACTCTTCGCAGAGGAACATATTTCAACCTGGACACTAAATGGACAGAAAATTCGTTTGTGGATACGGAAAACTATTTCAGGGTCTTCGAAGTCGCTTCTTTTTGCAAGAGACTAGATGTTACTTGCACCGCGAGACGCTCTAAGATGATCCGAGTTGTTGTGAGAACAGCGTTTCTAATATAAATTATGACCGAGAATCAAATATGTGTCTTAAATTTTTTGCAATTGAAAAAATAAAAAAAAGAAACTGAGAAACAGTTGCGAATAGGGCAATATTTTGAAACTTGGCAGAGTTAAACAATTTTAATACAAACATGAACGACTATTCAAATTAAAAATATTCGCAATGAGCAGATCGCTCCTTTTCTGTCCACCGAGAATGAGTAGCGCGGTCGCTGTGCGTGAAACCTGAAAGTGCGAAAAAAACGGCAGATTCCCGCCGGATAGACACCCGGCTAAGTGGCGGCGGGGCCGAGATAAATGAGTAGAGGGGCGGATGAATGGACGGCCGGCGGGCGGGGGGCGGGGGGCGCGCGTCGGGGCGTGCGACATCTACACTTCGACTCGACACCGCCGCTGTGTTATCACTGCTCGTTCTCTCCGCCCGTCCTGTGCTCGATCCAGGGCGATTTTGTTTTCGCGACACGCTAGAATGCCTTATTTAGGCTAAAATTTGAGATGAAAGGTGAAAAACACCAATGAAAGCGCTCGGCGGTGACTAGCAATAGTCCACGAGCGCACTGTCCAAGGCATGGAGTTAATGATAAAATTTGTACGGTACGATGCACGGCTTCTAAACTGAGCCAAATATCGGTTTATTTAGTCAGCATTCGGCTCATTTGGCTCTCTTAATCTTGTCTGTTTTCTTTAAAATTGATATCGAGTAGGTATCAACGTTACGCAGTAGCTTATTATGCGATAAGTTCCTTTATCCGAACTCCGATCAAATAAATCAAAATCTCCTAACTTTTCTTGAAATAATCGACTTAAATAGCTTCTTCTTCGGCAAAAATGAGCAGGTTCTTTTTGTTAAAATAGAACTACAAATAATCCCATTAAATTATCCACGAGCGAAGATTCATAATAAACGATTGCGGTTAGCACGACGAGGCGCGACTCGTTCGTTGGAAAATCACTTTATTTTGAAGTGAATAACTTTAATGTAAGTAGAAATATAAGCGGGTGTAGCTGTGGAAATAATCAGGAACGATGACAATGAAAGTGAATGATATTTAAATTAATAATAGACATAGAATTTATTTTTAATCTAAACATGAAAAATTCACAATCTACAAATTATATTTATACATGAACTTGACTCCTGAGAATGTAGCTACACAAATTAGAAAGTTCATAGGTATATTATGTTATCTCAGTGAAATTAATAATATGGCGAAATCAATATTTCTATATAATATTTACCTACAGAGAAGACTTTACATTTCTCAATTCTGCAGGGCAGAAATGTCCATTGGAAAGAAAAAAGTTAACCATCACAAAATAAACCACTTTCAGTTAGTTCACACTGTCAGCATAGATACAACCAACTTCTCGTTTATGGAAAAATTATCTACAGACTTTTTGGCAATAAATAACACAGTAATCAATCGACGCTATAGAACTCGAGGCACAAGTTTTGTTCGTTCGATAGATATGTACGTCGTGAGGTTGCGTCGCCTGATTGGTTTCTGCATGGAATTATGTGAACTGCAGGTGTGGAAAACGACTTTTTATTTGTCGAATTAAAATAATGTTATTTAATTAAGTAGTTAAACTCTGTTATTCACTGTTCTTAGTCCACGAATAGGTAAATTACAAGTTGTTAGGAATAACAATCTCCGTAATGACATAAATGTAATTATAGATATTAATAGTAACTATATTAAAGCCTCACGGTATTAGCACGCAAACCACGAACCGCGGTCAATGGGATTTAATGCTAGTAGCTCCGCATTAATACGACGTAGGTATTAAACTCGCAGCAAGTAGACTTGACCATATGTATTGCGATAGTTTTTCTCTCGCTGCTGTACTCTATGTGTTCTTTGTTTAATATTGTAAAAAGACAGGATCTACAATTGTAAAACCCCAGATATTTTTCAATAAAGAAGCTGTACAACGGCTTTTCAACGTACATCAGTTTTACAGTTGTCGTGATAAGGGCGTTCATACAGCGAGACAACGTGTGCGATATTGAATGTTGGAAGACGTATCGTTATTCGAACTTCACTTTGCCATTGAGGAAGTAATAATATACCTCTTGTCGCTTCGTCTGCCGAGTTTATTCCGCAGGGCACACGATTCTTGTCTATGTTTTACTAAAAATATTTGTAAGAATCGGCCCACGATGCCACGCTATATCGGATGATCAGGGTGGGCGTCATCTTCTGTAGCGGTATACATACATTCTGTTCGATCACTTTTACGCGCAATTCATATGTTACAATTATACATTACCAAGTTAGTGTTAAATGTATAGAAGTAAGGTTTGTAAAGTGGCTCGTTACCTCCGTTCCGACCGACTGTTCCCTTACAATCAGGCACTCGACGCAATAGCACATCGGCCGTCATCCGCGACAGCGACAGCGCGGAAACGGAGTCGGACATCGCCGGTAGGGGGCAGCGCGGGGCGGCGAGGCCGATCCTTCCGAGAACTGCAATGAACCGATTAACAATTACCCAATTCGTTCCAGCCGCCGCCCGGCGCAGCGGCCGCGCTCTGCCGCCGCTTCTATTTCCGCCGTCCACTTTTCGATCTCGCCCGGTTGCTAAAATGATACAAGAACTATCAATAACTAGAAAATAATCCTAACGTTTGTGGCGACCCAATTATGTATCCATTTACAATAGTATGTTTAAAATAATTGCGTTTAACGCGAAACTGTTGCTTTAATCTTTAAACAAATATCATTTTACTGGACGCGAGTCAATCCGTGTACATAAGAGGCATACATTTTTGTGTTTCAACTGTACTTCTTTAACCGAAAAGGGGATCATACATTCGCATATGTGTTTATACAAACGTGTACGACTCTGTCTTGTATAGGCGCCCGCTATTAAGTGAATGTAGTTTTTAGAAACATTAAAACTCTTATTGAACTCCTTGCGTATTGAATTTGATTTAAACCTGTGCAAAGCGGATGTTGAAGGTGTCGATTTCGCAAGAGTCGCATTGTTTAAACTTCGGCCACGGAGTAAAAATAAAAACAGACTACGTTTTATGTACGTATGTAAATTCATATAGTAATCAAATATTTGCGCTGAGTATGACATATAAATTAATTAGTATGGTATATTAATTATTGCAGCTGAAGTAAGGTGACTGAACAGTGTAGCCTTCATTATCAAACCTGTTAAAGACTATAATTCTAGTCTCAGTGTGTCGATTATACTGATGACTTAGCTGGAATCTACACGTGCAATTATACGCGCAGAAGTAGCATCGAGCGGGTGCAACAGTGTGTGCATTAACGAAAGAGGTGATTGAAATGCACGATAGGAGTCAAGTCCGATTTAATCTGACGTTGAACATTTGAAATTCAACTTTAACAAGAGCTGTTTAAAAAACATTGCTGGAGTAATTAAAGACGCCGCCCTCGAGCAAATAAGTAATATGAACCTGTCTAACAGAAAATGTAGACATAATTAATACCGCATTGACACTACTGTTTTCATGAAACTCGTAGTAAGTAGGTGTAATAGTCCTACGCGCCCGAGAAATATTATAAACGGACGAAAATTTCGAGGATTCATTCTCGCTTTCCAAGGGACTTTTGTCTTTCCGTTCTCGGCAAAAGAGTTTTACTCAAGTAAACTCGAAGAGCGTCCGGTCGGAACGAATGACTTGTAATAATAAGTCACTTGCTAAAGTAAATGTTAATTATAGCTACGACGTTACAGTATATTAAAGTAAAATTTATCTGAGGCGATGTTCGTAGGCAAAAGCTGATTGCGAGTCAGCAAAAGAATTTAGATACTCGTGCGTTAAACCTACCTTTGCCCGTACGCGACGTAGGAAAAAAGCTTTCCGAATATTTCACAGGTTTAATAATTTGATAAAAGTAATGAATAGATATGAATCTCGCCTGACCCTTTTCCTAGCCACCCCGCCCTCCTCATTTGTAATTCAAATCGAAGCAAATGGATTCGGATAGCGCGCGTCCGGCGCGGACTCGGCGAGTTCCTTCGCCTTACGCGCGCGTAGCCGCGGCCCGCAACCGGCGCATTGTTCTCGCTCGAGCGCACTCATCGCGACGAGCGCCGAATCGTAATAACGGAGGAGAGCTATGATATTAACTAATAGCCGCATTCAGCCGGCCGGCGGCGGTGGCGCGATCCTCCGGGCGGCTGGCGCGACCCAAAACGTAATATAAAAATGTGCAACAAAAATAATATACAAAAGCCGAGTGAGGGCCGCCGTGCGGCGCTCGGCGGGAAAAAAATATAAAAAGGCAGCCCTCAAAATGGCTGCCGAGCGAATGCGTTACCGTCCCGCTCGAGCGTGCGCGCGTGCCCCTCGCTCTCTCTCACTCGCGCGTCGCACATTCGTGATTGCATCCCCGAGCTCTTATAAATATGGCCGTATTCCTCGCTTTACTGATTGCCCGTATACGGCCCCCCCGCTCGCCTCGCCGTCCCGTCGCCCCCGCTGCACCCCCGCCCGCCTCCGCACGGCACGACCGCCGCCGCCGGCGTCTGAATAGATAAACGAGTCCACGTTGACCCGCTCTCTTATAAAAATTAAACACGCCAACCGCCCGCAGTTGCGACGCGCGCTCCGCCAATGGGAAGCGGCAAACTCGTGTAACCCCGCCTTTAATAAGCGTTCTTCGATACTCGTCCAATGAGAAGCGAGTCGGAGCCAATCATAACGCGTCGTTGCGAGTTTGGTCGGTCGGTAACGTGACGAGTGCGTTTTCCCGCGTTTCGGTCCACGTTGACCGTCGGCGGCGGCGGTATTATGGAAGTGTTTTATGAGTGGCGTTGCGCGCGGTTCTGCGCGCGATTGTGTTCGCGTCCGTGTGTAGCACTGGCGGACGCGCGCGTGTGTGCGTGCGCGCAAGAATACGGATTTTGTATTCGGAATAGCTATGACGGCAAAATGGGCGACAGCGGAAAAAAAATAAAATGTGGTTCTGTACTGGAGGGTCGTCGCGTGTTTATATATTTATTTACGTAGGTAGGCATGCACGTACGCGTATACTAGTACGCGCGGCTATACTGCCTCCCCCACGTACCACGTACGTTTGTCTGTGTGTAGATATTATGAAGTGTGTATTTTGTGATTGTGCGTGGATATTTTCATCTGCGGATATTCGGCCGGCGAGGGGAGACCGTGGGGACGGGAGGGCATCGATGGAGAAGGGGTCGCCGGTGGTGGAGGGATTTAGGGGGTTAGGGGTCGGGGGCGTGGAATTATTTTTTGTCGTTCGCGGGAGACAGTGCTGGGCGTCCTCTCGTTTGCAAATTAATATAAGAAAGTGAGTAGTTCCATTGCGAAAGCTGGAAAAATATTTCGATACGATTATATTGTCGCGCCCAATTTTAAGCGGTCGGACGCGCGGGCTGCAATAGATAATTTGACTAATTTTTTTTTTTTCATAACACATAAATGCAAGGCAACTAACTACAAGCTGACAAGGAGTGGACATTATTGAAAAGTCTTAAAATTGACCGAGTCGTTAAGGTTTAAACTTTTGAAGAAGGACGGCGATACTGAATTGTGACGTCATTTTTAGAATGATCATTATATTCTACAAAAGCGAATGAAATAGGAAGACACCCCTAATCTATCACCACGATTAAATTTAGAAGATTATAATTCCCTTATTTTTTAAATACATTTTTATACTTCTGACATTTTGTTATTATTTTATATCTAAATTCTTAGGATATTTTTAAAAAAATAGCAAATTTAGAAGCAGTAAACTACGCAATTGGATACTTCTACGCAGTGTTAGTGGCGGGCTGATGCCAGCTGTACGGTCATCACGAATCATCATCTCACATTGTCCGCTTTCGAATTGGAGCAAATTTTAGGGCACGTCAGGATTATTTTGATATATTGGTAATAAATTCACCAAGAAACGTTTGTCCATTTACGCGATATAATTCAATTATCGTCGGTTCTAAGATTTTCTCTAACCATTTTTAAGTGTAAAATTTTCGATTCTGGGGAAACATTCGTTGAAATGTTTCTACAAAGTTATTAATAATTTATATATCTTTTAATCTTCTAAATTTTCGCCGTTTGACTTTTTTTATTTCCACAGTAACTACCCACACCGCAAAGGAACAATAATGCGAAAGTTAGAACAAGCAGAAAAACGTGAAATGGTAATATTAAAAAATAGAACTTAAGGACGACATGCCTCTTCAGTGAAGGTAAGTGTGTTAACGCGGAGAAAAATCTCCAGGAACCGGAGCAAATCTTCATATCGTCTATTCAACCCTTCAACTCCCCCCTTGGTTATTTCTATTTTTGCCAATTATTTGTTTGTTTGCCCGCATTACATAAAAACGTACGCGCATATGATATCAAACTCACTATTGTCACAGTTAATTTAAATTTTAATAACAGACTAGTACATTTTTTGTACCTCTATTATATTTACAGTCTACATGCAAAGCAAACAACACATTCAACCTGGCCAGCGGCCCGGTTGGATGTGTTTGTTGGCCGAAGAAATAATAAGAAAATAACGAGAAGAGGAAGCGAGCGACAGCCCTGGCCGACGGTGGCGGAGGCGCGGTGTAAACGCGCGGCATATGTTCACCGCATGGCCCGACACCTCATTTAGTCCGCACCGCGCGACCGTCTCTCTCGCTCACCGTACGCCCGTCTCGCTCACGCGCGCCTCACTACGTGCGACGCGCCATCTTCATTACCAGTCATTACTTATTATTATTAGTGTTATTAATGGATTATGACCACCACTCGAACCATTCGACGATGCGCTGTACGTCGATGGTAAGATGCATCACATCCATTTCCTCCGTGCTATCACTGTTACACCGAAACAACATAAATGTATTGTGATTATGAATTTCAATTAGTATTTATGAATTTCGAAAATAACTTTAAAGGTTCAGATAAAACGTTTAATCAACAAGTTATTTAATCGACAAGTCGTTTAATTAACAAAATTCCGAAATGTTTTAAACATACCGTTGTTAATGCTTCCGTACCTTAATGCTTCTTAAATCAATCCTGAGTTACGTCAAGATATTTTCCCTAGTCGCAGACGTTAAATCACTAAGCCACTATTTCCGTGATTGTCAATAGTGAAGACTGCTTTGTAAAACAAGTCTATAATACTATTTTGAGCATTGTATATGAACCAAACCAATATCATTCAGTAATCAGACAATTCTCAACATTTTATTGAATAGAGCTGTGATTGGAATTCAACAACTTATATGATGTTCATCAACTTAGAAAAGGCATTTGTGTCCGTTGACAAAAATGTATTGGTGATAGATACCTTCTGTTTAAGTACGGCATTCTTCAAAAGATCGTAAATCTGATCAAAGAATCTTACAGCGGATATTAATATCAAATTATGTATGAAGGAAAATTGTTATGCCCGTTTGAGGTTAAATTTTGTGTTCGAAAGGGATGTGTTCTTTCGCCGACCATCTCCATTCTAGTCATTGAGGAGGTCTTGAGGAAGGTTATCCAGAAAAAAGAAGGATCCCAATAGGGCTTGGCGACAGATTAGAAAACCTCTATTATGCTGATGACATTTGTCTGCTTAACCATGCCTTCTAACACATGAAAGAGAAGCTTGATGAATTATAAGTTGAGGCGCAGAAAGTAGGTTGACAATAAACCCCAAGTTTTATTTTATACTTAGTGAACCAAGAATATCTTAAGCTGAACGGACAGCAAATTGAAGAGGTAAAACAATTATAGTGTGGTCAGCAGGTTTCGAGCCTCAGAAGACATGAAGTACAGAATTAGAAAAGCAAACGGCGTTTTTGTTCGGCTTTACCATCCATGGAAAAGTCATGGGATCTCTCGGAAAACAAAGCTCAGCTGCTTCAACAATGCAAAATTTATTCTGCCCTATGCTCGCGAGACGTTCGTTCGCCGATCATTAACCGATGTCCGGATGACGTCTATGATGGAAGACTGAAGAGACTATGATTGACCCCATGAAGACCATTCTTGTAGAAACTATTCTCTTGTCGTTTTAATATTTCGTTTTTGCGTAAAATGATTTTTTTTTCATTTTAATATTTTTGGAAATACTTTGCTTTAGCTTCAAACTATGAAGCTACTGAATACTTATTTGAGAGTGAACAATGTTTTGACATAGGGTATCTGAGATAACATCCGTCCAAGTATTAGGGCCATCATAGATGAATCAATCAATGAATCTCTATATGTAATCAATTCGTTACCAAAGTTCGGTTACTTATAAGGTTCCATATCCAAGTGGGGAAATATAGAAACCTTGTTATCAACAAAATATTGTAGATATAGAGACAAAAAAATTAATCTGGTAACCCTAGTACTAAATCGCCTTACTTACAGTTACTAACTCGCACTACTTACAGAACCGACTGTGATGATGGGCGGGTCCAGGATAGGCATGCGAGACCGGGTAACGTACTTAGGTATGGTCCTTAATTCTAAGCGCGACTTTATGCCACATGCCCGATATATTTTTGCGAGTTGCTTTGAGAGCGCCTTACTGGTTGCCTTCCATGCCGTGGCCCGGCTCGCCGGTGCCGGCTAGGGGTTGAATAGCTCTACCCTCAAACTAATGTATACGGCAATATACACTATGCGCTATGCACCTTCGGTATGGGCTTCATGGTGAATCGAGGTCCAACACGTTAGAAGGGTTGTATTGAGGTTGCAGCGTGCACCCCTTATGGCTCTGACCAAAGCATACAGGACCTGCTCAACGGATGCATTACCGATATTGGCGGGCCTCTTACCTGCCGATCTTGCGAACGTAGATCGTGCCGCTAATTTTGAGTTGATACCAGGAAGGAATTATGATGTACTTCATTTCGAGTTTCAAGCAGATAAACACCTTAGTACACACTGGCAGTCTAGATGGTCCCACCGAATTCCAAAGTCGAAACTACTAGAAAAAAATCCCCACTATTTCTGAGCGAACCGAGAACCAGACTATTTTAGGTCGCAATTATTACGGGACATGGCCAGCCCGGACTGTACCTGCAGTTACGAGACGCAGGACATGGAACACATTTTGTTTAACTGCAGAGAGCACGACGATGCGCGTAAAGTTTTGCTGGAGAGCGGTACACAGATAGACTGAGCAGTGTAATTTTTGATGTAACCCACTGCCGCCCGACGCGGTGGACCTGTGCACCTCACGCCTTTGACTGACAGTCGCTTAGTTTGATAATAGGCATTGCAGTAATAGTGCGGGTTATCTGTAAATATTACTAATATATATTATTTCATTTCATACGTCTTTTAAAAGCATCGTTTTCAATCTTAATTATGCAAATCGATTTGAGATAAAAGAGCCTACCTAGACGAGACCGCTCTCCTTCGCTAAATATGCTCATTAGGCCTTCATCGTAATCCGCTGCAAAATCAAAATCAATTTTATCATCCGACTGATTGATGATTCACGTGCATTTTATAATTACTGACTATTGATGTAACACAAACCTGCAGTATTTACGTTAAAATCTATAAATAATAGAGACATCCGTCACTCGTAATCGAAGTGAAATAAATGTGTCGACAAGAGGAGCGTTGGAGCGCCATTGTGTACCGGGAGACGGCGGCGTTTTGTTTGGCGCGTCGCCGCCCGCGTTCTAATTTTGAATCGGATGTGTACGTTTAAATAAAATAAGAAATAGAATAATTTGTTGTCTCTGGTCGGCGCTATGCGAGCTCGCCTCCGCATTCCGTCGGTAGTCGTACATAACGGACGCGGGTTGATGTCGCCAACTCTTTCGCCTTTAAGTAATACCATTGCAACTATTAGCAAGTGTCAAGTACGCATTAAAAAGATTGGCTAACGTTTAATTTCTTGATCCTCAATATTAACTAATATAATTATTCAACTTAATTATTGCAAATAATTATACTTACCGGTAGTTTGGTCTGTTATCCATGTAGCTTTATCGTTGATGTGGAGGGTTCCGACTACTTAGTTTTGACTTAAGAATGCCTAGTGTGTTAAAGTTTTGTTTGCATAAATATATACAGTTTCGGCCATACCATCGGCTGATACTTTTTGTAGTATTTTGCTGTTATTAGTTACCTGTGCAAGCATGTGTTAATCCTGATTAGTTTCCTTGCAGATTTGTTATCACTCCTTTAATATGTACACGTTTACTGAATCTCTCCTTCAATTCAAGCTAATATTCAGAAGGTTGGAAACTTTCACAAAGCGACTCTACACCGGAACAGTTATGGACCCATCGCAGTTCTTCATAAAAATATTTGAAATCGTTGGTAAAATCAAAAGTGCACACGGCGTTTTAAACAATTTTATTCAATATACACTTTTAACAAAAAGTTAAAAAAATTAAAACAAGCAGGGATGAGGAAAAAGGAATAAAAGCCGCACGAGGCGGAGGCCGAAGGCAATCGCCGAGCACGAAAAAAGGACTTGTCAAATTGTTTATCAAAATTAAACTATTTGACAACTCATTATGAAAATCAAAAAGCCTCTATTTTCGATTCGATAGAAAAAATTATCACCATGTACATATGATCTCTTCTCTCCGAAAAGGTATATTAAAAGTGGATTACTTGCAAAATTATCCAAGTTATATTGTTTCTATCGTCAAAATTAATCCAATAGTTCTAATAACTTATTAACAATTTCTTAAATAGAACAATCGGCCACGGCCCAGATCGAAGACCATACGAGGTTTGGACAGCAAGCGATATGACTCGTCTTTTTCTCCTATCCTTGCGTTTTAACAATTTGAAACAGTATGTATTATTAAGTTTTAAAAACAATATTTCAAACAACTACCATTTTTACCCAGTAAATGTAATCTTAATTATAAACTTAGACAAATAACGAAATAAAAAGCAAAACAAGAAATAAAAATAAAAACAAAATCAGCATTAGCGATGTATTTCCTGCCATTGACACTACTTTATAATATAGTTCAATTAAACGGAATGTTTTAGATGTATAAATTGTTTTCGGTACAAAGGAATACTCTATTATTGTATATTTAATTAAACATTTTAATTTATGAAATTGAAGAAAAGAAAAACCTCATCACCAGTAGAAACCCGTTCCTTTTTTTACTATTTTATACAATTTTCTATGGTACTTTGCTACGTGAGTACCGGCCCCTTTTTCTAACGATAAATAGATTGGAAGAAGAGTGCCCTACTTGGCAAAGTTAACTGTATTAATAATAATCACAAGTTTACTTTATCGCGGTAACGTAGACAATTCTTAAAAAAAAATTAAGCAAAAAATTCGAAGAGGCAAAATAAAACTCTATTGTCTCGCGCGCAGGGGCGTCATTTTGTATTTTAGTAGGCAAGACATATTTCATTCGGTTGAAGTGATGTTTGACGTAAAATTTTAGCAGTGAAAATAATGTTTAACACTGATAATAACAGGAAAGATATTGTTAGTTCTAATATTTAACGGGTTATTTTACGTCTCTCCATAGTTTTAAATATTGTTAAAGCAATATATAAGCAAAATATTGTTAAATCCTTGATATCAATAATTTCATATGTTAAAACAGCAGAAAAAATGTGTGTGATGCTATAAGATAAAGAAAAGAGGCAACGTGTAGAAATGTTTTCTTTTTAAACAGATTTTTTTCTTGCGGGTTGGCAATCGGAACAACATTTCTTTCTTGTTTCATCATCGACATCTAAAGATTTAATGAAGCCTTTTAATATTTGTTCTCGTATTATATATAGAAATTGTCGAAAATTCATCTGTTTCACTAGAGTGTGGAAGCCCTCTCGGCACAAATTTGAGAAACGTTTTTTTCTTTCCTTTTCTTCTTTATCGCAAATTCGATAGTTACAATTTTCGCAAAGAATCGGTTCTGGCAGGTTAAAAATGTTTCATGTTGCTTATTTCCTGGATTGAATAAAAGTTTGTGAATTTACATTTTGACGTGAAAACGTCTATTCGCTCGTTAAGTTTGTTATAACTCGTAGAACTTTTTTGTAATACAAAATACGTACAGATTTCAATCGCTAATAACTAGGAGTCTAATAACGCGTTAACAATAACTGAATCGACAACGGATAAAACAAGTACGTCCATATTTGTCGAGCAGCATTTGTTTTACCTGTGACGTCATTGTGCAGCTGCATGCGCGTCATTGTTGGGAATTAGCGTTGTGTTAAAGTTTAAATTAGTGTAGCGACAAAACGCGTTTAGCTAGGATGTTGCTTTAGGTATCATTATGAAGAGCAATACTAGAAGATAGTAGGAGACAATAAAAATGTTTGCCGGAATAAAAGTAAAAATCGGTATAAACTGGAAATTTTAAACGTCCACGTCATAAACGTCCACGAATCATGTGCAGAAGTCGTTAGAAGGGAATACAAAAGTTAGTGATAATATAAACATGGATGATGACGTGACAGCGCCCGACGAGCATATATTGCGATCATAAAATATTGCCGTGTTTTCATCGTCGGGCATCGATGCGCGTACGTCAATGGAGGGTCCTACAGTAGACTATGATGTTATTGAGCACGAACACGTACATGTAACTGAGGCTCGATTTACTACAGCTCTGCTGGACTCCCATTGAAAAACGCACTGCAAACATACTATTGGGAGCGTCAAACCCAATTAATACGAAACGCCCGTTATGATTTTATCCCGATGTTTTCACAAAAAATTTACGGCGCGGTCCCTAACTGCGCCTTTTGATATTTTGGAGGGTTTTTGGGAGTTTTCAACATTGCTATGGAATCTGAGAATATGTTTACCTTGCTGAAATTTCAGAGGAGAATCCATTTAGTATTTCTGTATTATGCCTGTTATAATGCCTGTTCGGAAGGATATGTGGAAGTTGTTTAGGTTTTTTCCTTGCGCTAGTTTTGATCCGCCCGTAAAAATATTTATTCTTCTATAGTTTTGTTTTCCATTTTAAAATCTATAGATATAATTTTCGTGTATATTTGTATGACTGGTATATTACTACATCGCGGTGTTTGATTGATATTTCGTTGAGATTTAGATCTTTTTGTTCGTTCATAATTTCGTATAGTAACTTTGCTTATATTTCTTTGCTGATGACCGGGACAATTCTACATAATATATTTAACACATCGTTTGACCCTGTTTTCTGACATTTGCTTATTTGTAAGAGTACTGTATTAGCTTCTGTTCTTGATATTTGCTATTGTTATACCATGCTTCACAAGCATTCAGGATAATTTTTTCTATGAACCTTTCGTTGATCCTGTTTTAGATTTCACGTTTGATTTTCCATACGGTTCCACTAGTTCTGCCCTTTTTTTTGTATTATCTTTAGAATTTTTAGTTTGGTATAGTCTCGGTGAAAGATAAGCTTTCATCTGAAAGATACGCTTTCATCTAATCATATTCCTAAATAGAATATAATACAATCGCTTTTCATTGTTTCGTCTTCGAAATTTATTACGAATTAATGTTTTGGTCTTACTTCTTGGTAACGAGGAGGATTTGTGTCTTCTTTGTAGAGAGGGAGAGCTGATTATGGAAAGGTCAATTATTCGTGTTCCCTTTAATGCTAGAGAAAAAGTCGCTGTAAACGTCTGGCTATATATATATGTATTCTCTTATGTCTTATTTTTAATGGTTTTGTTAGAAATTAATAGCTACAAAATTTGGATTTTGAATCTGTTTATTACTTTATTTTTTGTCGTTTTTATTTGAACTACTTAATAGGTTAACAGGTTACCAGGCTTAACAGGTTACTAATTCATAATTTGTAGATTTCTTTCATTTGTTTTGATATTTTTTGTTGAACGCTCCTTTAATATCAAATGACATAATTACTATAAAGTATTTTTGTTTGCGATTTTTTCTAATTCTGGTAGTTTTCTTAATCTCATATATGATTTTGTTTGGTGTTTTTACCGGAGATTTAAATTTTCTAAAACCGAATTGAGAGTCATGTATTTTCCAATCGAAACTTTAGTTTATTGTTAAGTAGTTTGTTGAGGGTTTTTACTCATACCGCTAGTAGACAAATAAAATAAACTGTTTGATTTCTGAATATCTTAATCTTTTTAGTGAAATGCTATATAATATTTCTTATTTAGAAAAGTTTCTTTATTCACGCAGATGTTGAAAATGTCAATGAACTATTTTTAATCTATATCAAAAATATGTTTGATAACATCTAGACACGGGGCCGTCAGCACCAGATTGTTTATTATCATCAATTTCGTTTAAAATTATCGCAACTTTATTCTTGGAGAAGACAGCTTTTGAATGAGTTGTTTTGGGTTTACAGTTGTTATGCTTAAAAAATGCATGAAATTGTACTCCGCTAAATATTAAAAAACCGACCCTTAATGGCTCTTCGTAGTTTCAGTTGTTCTGTTTCGTTCCTTTATATCTAGTTGGTTTCTTTCACAAGAGCAATGCGAAGAAAAGCTCAGAGAACTACAAGAGTTGGTTGCTCTGTCATTGATTTTGAAGTTGTGTAGGTTTATTTTTCTATTCTTTTTCAATCTGAAAAGGTCGAGTCATGGTGTGCTTCCTTTGAATTACGGATGATTTGTTAATGCGTTCAGGAACTTCAAGTTTCAGAAATTTATAAACTCATGTATTTTCTCTCCACTAAAATGTCTAAAGGAGATTTCGAATCAAAACCTCATATAATGAAAATGTTATTGTAGTTTTTCTTGATATACGATTTTGTTTAACAAAGTAAGAGTACCCTTTCTGTTATCGCTTGGAGAAGCAAATACCAAAAGGACCATGATTTTAAGACCCTTTAGGGAGACCAATCTATACTTATGTGTCTGGACTTGAAGAATTCTACTACTTCTGTTCTTATAGAAGAGATTTGATCGGTTCTTGATCATAATAGTTTTGAATCATGAAAAACTCTTTACTTTGTTTTCATAACAGTAGGCACATTACACTAATTACATCGACCTTTTCCCCAATATCTACAATATACTGACTAGACTCTGATTGACAATTATTTGGATGTACAGGAATTAAACGGTGTTAGTTATTTTCCGTTTTCACTTTTCATAATCAGTTCTCTTTAAGAGGCGAACTCCTATATTCTCAGTTGTAAATTCCTGCTTTTGTTTCACGTTTTATATCATGTTTTGTTTTGTATTTTGTATTGAGTAATACACACTTTATGAACTTGAACTAAATCTTCTCTGATTAAGTTTTTTCCATTTATTACCATTGGGTATCACCCAACGTTTGCTCCTTTTCTCTTAATTTATATTATCTTCCTGTATGTTTTCAGTCTTTCATGAAATAGCTATTTTCTGTGTCAAGTTCAATTCATTGATTCTTTTCTGTGCCTGAGTTTTATTTGCTTAATTTGTTCCAGGCGCTTCTAAGTACGTATTGTATCTCGTTTAGGGAGCTGTACATAACTTTTTGGTATCCTCTTGTCCG
Organism: Druceiella hillmani; assembly: GCA_039881145.1. Taxonomy (NCBI): domain Eukaryota; kingdom Metazoa; phylum Arthropoda; class Insecta; order Lepidoptera; family Hepialidae; genus Druceiella; species Druceiella hillmani. The sequence continues at coordinate 10,061,583 of JAYKKI010000087.1, forward strand.
TATATACTGAGTCCCCCATTTTTAATTTGGAGGGTCACCTGACCAACTTAAAACACCCTCGGTGCCAAGAGTATTCTGTCTCTAAAAAGGAGATATAGTTTTCCTGACACAGAAGATGCAGAAAAAGAGCTCGAGTTTGGCTCTTTAATCTGGAGAAGGTATTGGACCATACGCCTATTCTCAATGGATCGACTTTTGGGCACAGCCACATCGATTTCGTTATATACATACATATATGTATACCTATTACAATTATTACACGGAAAGCGTTCCCTTAATGCGTGCTGTTGCACAGAAGGAATCAAATTCCGATCTGTATCTCTATACGTATGTCTAGTAGGTAAGGAAATGTTACATCCTTTTGGCGTCTCAGAATCATAACTTCCATTCTGGATAAATTCTGCCGATAATGAATATTATATTCCACAATGTTTTGTTAAAACTACATACCAGAAAATTTAAAAAAAAAGTTGAGTACAATAAATAGAATGCCGTTTTGTTCATCACCTGCTTTAAATTCAGTAGTGGAACAAAACATATTTAAAGGTATACGGAGGATGTAAAGAAAATCTTATAGATACATATTATCTACCTAAGATATATGTCTCTGCCGGACTTTAAACTAAGCATAGCAGATGTAATAATACAGCAAGATCTGAAATTATTTATATTTACCATGTACAAAAGGTGGCGTCCAATGAACGCCCGTTCATTGGAGTTGAAATCACTGAGATAGAAGGCAACGATGTGTTGAATTACCGTCAGCCGAGGTAGCCGAAGATGGCTTTAATCATTTGCCGGAGTATACGTCCAATCGCCAAAGTGTGAAATGAAGAGATGCGTATAAAAGTTGCAAGTGATGTGCGCAAAGCTATTTGCACTTATCGCAGTAAACATTTATTTAATAAAGATTACAGTGTTTCAAATGAATTCACGTTTAAACATTTCTTCTAACGTACGCTCTAAACTGATGTGTATTAAAATATAAAAGTTGGCGCTTTTATTTTTCATCTGCTGTGTACGGTTGTGCGTATCTCTTCTGCATATTGTGCCAAATATGGAACAAAATGTTTTTGAAAAATAACTTTTAATTCATTAATATTTTATAAAAGTGCTAGAACTAAACTTGTAAAGAATGATAGAATTTATAAGATATAGATATTTTCCAAAAAAAATGCATGCGTTAATAAATTTAACTTTAAATACTTTTATAATTTAAATACTTACAATCTTTGATACTGGGCTTAAGCAATATAAATATTGCATAAATTTAAATCTGTAGCTTCTGATATCGTCCAGCTGTATCCCACGGATATATAGGCAGACAAAAAAACTAAAATAGCAATAAAATATATTTTACACGGAAAATGCTTGTAAAAATGCATCTTCATTAACCGGCGCGATGTTTGAACGAGTTGTCTTGAACTTGCCTCAAGTTTGACATTAAATATAAATTTGCGATTCAGATTATCTGCATATAAAATATAAATCTGCTGAATTTAAATTTTTTCTGCCGCGCACGCCGCTAGTGTGGGATTGTGCCTTCTCGTGCTGATCGCACGGCGTGGCGTGTGTCGAGGTGAGGGCCGAGTCCGCCGGCCGCACCACCCGCTCGCCCCAATTACACTCGTGTGCTGTCGAGCGCGTCATTTCGTACTGTATCGATTATCTGACTGTGAAGATTAAATTAAGGTACGGCATCGTTTTCAAATCATTGTTTCATTATTTGAAATTAAGTTAATTATCTCCTGAAGACTGTGATGTTGTTAATGTATTTTACTATAATATTTAAAATATATGTAATCCTAAATTTCCTAGCTTTATTAATGTTATAATATTAAAAATGAAAAAGTTAATTTATATTTTATCTTTAAGAATATCTTTTTGTATCTATTGTGTGTACATACTATCTTTGCAGGGCACGTGGCTATCTATTGCAGCGCATCTATTGCTGGGCACAGGTTATTTGCTGTATGGCTCGGCACAGGCTATCTATTGCAGGGCACTATTGCTCGACACATGCTATCTATTGCAGGCTATCAATTGCAAGGCACTGTTGCTGGGCACAGGCTATATTATATTGTGTATATTTATTGCAAAGTAAAGGGCTATCTATTGAAGAGTACAGGATTCTTTTTACGGCATATCCAATGCTAAGATCCAAAATGTTTACAAGAGCATTATTTGGAGTAATTTAACCACCGTTCCTTTCCTTTTCTGCGTGAGTGATAGGTCGGGCCAAAGCCACTCAAAAATAAAAGTGATAATGAATGAATTGAGGCTATTGAAGCAGTGCACAAGTTTATATGCGTAGCGGCAATAACTTTTACACTGTAAATACCGCGGCTGCTTACGGGCGACGCATAAAAAAATCTATTTGCGTTTTGTGTTTAACGTCGACACTAAGAGGAGTCGCCGGCGTCACCGACTCGCCGACGAGGATGATCGTGCGCTCGCCTTCTCGGAATCCTTAGCGTGTGCTTCTCGGAAGCGGGAGAGGTCCGCGATATGAATAGCCCAGCCGGGACCGGGCTCTACCTGTTCCGTGACGAGACTTGCCGCACCTATCTGACAGATGGTGGTAGCTCTTATACAATTCGAATCCGCTTCTTGTCGACTAACTTTTTTATATTGCTTTCAGAGCGATTTCTATTAAGGAAATAATTCATTACAGGCATTAGACATTAAATTATTATTTTACGTACATATTATTCGTAAGTGAGAAGAATTGAAAATTGGCACTAATAAGAAAATCTTGTCTCGTTAGTGGTGTATTCTGCGCCCCATACTAATGGTAAAATTATCCTAAATTAAGCTGAGCTATTAGACTGACGCCGCGGGATTTGTTCATTCATTCTACTCGATATCGACGATGTTGAACGACGTAGTTTTGTTATTAGTAATAGTATGTACTTAGGTATATTTTGATAACGCGTTCTAATATTTTTAATTTTAGCGAATGGAATAAAAGTTGATTTATATTTAAATTACTCATCGATGCTTCCTGCCTCTCCAAGAATCTTCTGCCGTCTGCAGAGGCTCTACTGAAGATTCTTGGAGACGAAATGGATGGTGTTAAATAATGTTAATGACACTCATATTAGCGCAATTAGTAAACTTTTGGTGTTGACAAAGAAAAGTAGAAAAACCATTTAACGTCATATATATTCACAGCGAGAATGGTGCTAACGGGACTAGTCGCCCCGCCGGCATACATTCATTGTTTTTTCGTCGGCAATGTTGAAATAATATAACAAATATTTATTCCAAATAATTTCAACTGTCGACACGATAGTATGTTTTTAAAATCGTAGCAGTTTCTGATGGCGGTGAAATTAATGTGATATGCGACGTCGTCCGCGATTTTATTTAATATTACCGTCAATAAGGCGTTACTGTGCGAATTTAAATTAAAATTAACAAAATTAAATGTTATTTTTAACCCGGCTTTTAAATTCTTTCTTATTATTTCGTAAAAGTTCGTCATATACTTTTGACATCCTTATCACATTTTAAAAGCTGTAATGCGATTAAACATTAATTGAATACAGTTTATAACATTAACTAATGAAGAAACATACGATGAAACTGAAAAATAAGCCAAATACCGGCGGCACGTTGATTTCGAAGCGCTCCCACAAAATTCCTTTCACCTTTAAATGCTATATAATTATGGCCGCAGCAGTCATTTTATAGCGAACAAGACCCCGCTATATGTCATACATTAGTGTGACAAAGAAAAAAGCTGCGGCCGACTGTATTACGAGGTTCTTCCTCGCACGGCCGCGTTCCACCCATACCCGTCCCGCTCTACCCTCCACCAGAAACGTTCTTAAGTATGGAAGTGAGAAATACATTAGTTATAACGGGTTTCATTGGTTGCTGCGCATCGGAGTCCACGTGGATCGTTAGTATACAACCTGTTTCGTTCGAATCCATGCGATTACGTATATTATTGTCCCTGTTCAGCAATTCAAAAGCGTGGAATGCCGTTGTTAGCATGTTATTGGTATTGATAAAGTATTTTTTTAGTCAATTAAAGGCAGTAGGCAAAGAATGAGTATGTTCGTACATTTTAAATTGTCGGTTGAGCATTTTAAATGGCGTATTTTTTTCAAACCCGTATGGACATTTACGCTCTCTTGTACGAGGATTGTTATAATGTGGGCGATATAATTGATATGTATATTATTATGCATTCATTATAAGCGATTATACGCGCACGTATGTATGCGGTCTTCACTCGCCTTGCGTTGTTCTTATCTCGTTCTTATTATTATTTTGAATAACGAATTACTATGCTCAGTCGGCCATTCATTTTTTTCGTTGTTGACTACTATGACTGTAAATGTATTTTTGTTGGAAATGTCGGGCGTGTTTTTGTTACGTATTATTTATGTTTTTGCCGCGGATGTAGATAACACTAATATCATGTTTTTGTTGTTATTCCTAATGGTAATTGTGCAATGTCCTGTACATGTCTACCTAATTAGCTAAACGAGTGATAGGAATGGGATCGAATAGGATACTAAGCTCTGAAGACCATTAGCGTTAAGTGTGTCGTTAAAACCATATACAAGAACAAAGTATCATTTTATCTGCTTACCTGCATAGATCATATTTAAAGTAATTAATAACATGTCTCACTTTTCATAAAATAACTTTAATGTGATTATTTACCTGTTTAATTACCGTAATATTCTGCCAATTTTTACACCTATACAAATTTTGCTTTTAAGGCCAGAAAACATAATAGCGACATAAATTCGATTTTATTTTTACAAACACCTAATATGAACATTAAATCTGAGCTTTTAAAAATCTCTACCGAATAAGATAAACTTACATCAGATATCAGCAAATGTTAATCTAAAAGATAGTTTATATATCTTTTCAGTATGGGAATTTAAATTTCATTACAAAGAAATTTATTATTTTTTTTATGCTTTTATAAAACGTAATGATAAAAAGAGTATAAAATCTTAAACACTTTTTCGTTGAATAAGTGTCCTAGTATTGCTCAATATTATCAACTCTATTCAAATTAGAGAAAATACTAAAGTATATTCCATATAGATTACCATTGTCGCCTTTTTATAATAGCTATTAAATTGAGATGACAAAAAAAATGTTAAAGAAAAATATACATAACGGAAATATTAAATAATAATCATTCTTCCAGAAAAATGGAAATATTTGTCAAGCACGAGTAAACCTCGCACTAGGAGGGTTCCGTACACATTTTCGTTCCGTACATCATTTACGTATTTATAAACATTTAATGGTACATAGTATTTCTATTAAACTATTTACAATATTTTGATTTTACAGAACGTACTCAGTCAGAACGAAATTTTATAGGCGCTTATTTAAAAAAAGTGGATATTTAATGGAAATAATTGATTATCGGATTTTTTCCTTTATTTTTTTTATGATTTCCGGATTTTTTCTTTGTGCTATAAGATTATATCGACTTTCATTATGCCAACTTTCAAGATTGTAGGTCGACCGGAAGTACCTTATAAGTTTTGATGATCAGGATGATTATGGTAAAAATAAATAAAAAATACGCTTTGCTTATTTTTCCACCCGAACCAAAAAACTTGAAAGTCTTACAGCAATGTGAAGCTATAAATATTATTAGCTACATAGACATTTCACCTGGATATTTCAAGCCTTTTTTGAGAAAAAGTGCTTTGACAGACAGACGGATAATCAAGTGATTCTATATGGATTTCGCTTTTTTTATTTTGAAGGATGGGAACCTAAAAACTGCTTTCTAACGACCTCTATCAATAGGAGTTAATTATACACAAGACATTTCTGGGTAACAAACACGAATTGCTTATAACCAGCGCCATCTATTGAGACTTAAATTTATCAAAAGACTGCTTTCAGTTATTCTTTATTCGTTTTTCAAAAGTAACAATTTCAAATTCTATATCATTCGTAACACGTGAATGAAAAGAAAAGTATATTTTAAATGCTGATTGGCATTTTTATTATTTAAACTGAGTTTAAATTGAAAATGGATAATGTTGAATTATATTTTTCAGGTATATTTAATTGGTCTGTTCAATGTTTAATTATAATGAATAGTATTCACATAATGACAAAAATAATTCATTCGCCGAATGAAAATTAAGATTAATTAATTTATAATCGGAGTGTTTGACATAAATTCAAAATTGTCGGCAAAATGGTTAGCATGACAAAATTTTTAGTACTGGCAACTTGTTTATCGTAGAAATAAGGATTGACGTAATAATTCGTGTATGTGTGTATCAAACTCGATATTACTCATTTCTAGAACTCTGTGATGGTGTGTTGCAATTCTCAACTAAAAAATGATATTATGAGGATGTATTTTCCAAAAGAGATTTATATTAACAGGATTACTATTCATCTATTATTAAAATCTTGACAAGTGTTGTAAACATGACCTGAAAATGATGAAAAATACTAATTCAAATCTAGAGGCTGATATTGCTGACCGCGACGAACATGCCAAGAAACTATATCGGTAACGTTTTTCCTTTTTATTTACGCCTTGTTTTTGTAAATATGTAGTAATATGTCATGTACTATTCACAAGAATTATGACTGACGAAAATAAAAAATAACGTCGAAATTGATGGGTAGTAACAAATATTGGATTGACTTAAGAGTGTAGAGTATGTACCTACACTTATACTATATAGTTAAGCTGCGTATATTTTGATGATTTAGTATAATTTTGTAGCGCGTAATAATTCTTTTTTTTATAATAAATATAAGTTTTTCTAAGTATATAATAATATATAAGTGTATCCAGGGAAAATAGTGACTAGGCTTTAATGCCATTTCCTGTACATATATGTGTATCAATATATATGTCTATAATTCTAAACTTATTTGTTCTCACAGAATATATTGCTTGACCACAATCTTTAAAACGTTGTTGTTTGGGTAATAATATAAGATAGCGTCTGAATAAGATAGTGCGTAAAGTGTCTGGATTTCTAACAGAGCCAAAAATGTTATACTAGCTCCTGCATTAGACCTCCATTTGAAATTGCTAGTAGCCTTATTTATTTTTCTGTCTTTATAATTTTTTTCTTTTAATATAATAAGATCTTTATTCATAAAGTTGATTGCCATCAAGATATTTGGGCATGTCTGTTATTTCATTATACTACTATGAAATTTATAAAAAACAAAGAAATATTTAATGTCTTTATTTTTCACAATTAAGTCTTTATTTTTTGTAAATTTTTACAATTTTTCAATACTGATTTTTAATTAACCTATATTTTCTTGATATTTTAATGAAACAGCTAATTTAGGGGCAATGCTACATATACATGTTTCATTATCACAAACAGAACTTTTATGTAAAAAATAACGTAAGAAAAACACTAAATTATAATCTTAATCAGTTATTTTTTCCGCAAAATGATACCCATGTGACTTATTATTGAAGGCTGAATAAATTGCTAGATATATTGTGTCGTTTGTCTTTCATGCTGACTGGTGGTCGGTGTGCGTATAATGCCGGACCTTGTGGTAACGTTGAAATAGTGTAGTTTCAGAACAGGATAAGAAATCAAAAACAATTATTGGCTATGATAATTTTCTTTTATACTCTGGAACCTACAGAAGCCAGTTTCTTATACCCATTTAACAATTATTGTACTATAATGTCATTTTGTTTAAATAAGAAATGTGGTTTACATTGTTTTTTTTTTTTATAAATTTTTAATTTTTAAACTATTTAAAATCAAGAAAAAATTTGGAATGTTTAAGGATGCTATTCTTTATCTAATATTTCAGCAGTTTAATGTAGATGGACTATTTAAAACATAAAGTTTGAGTGTATTCAGTGAGAAATCAATACATTATAATTTGTCTGTATATATTTGTTTATTATTTGCCACAACCATACTTCGCTGGATCAGAGGAATGAATAAAGCAAAGTTGTTACATTCTTTACTAAAATAGATATCAAGTCTGTCAATATGCAGTAAAAGAGATTCATGTGAAATGCCTTGTTAATTTGCGGGCATTTGGAAGACAAGAGGCTGATGTTCAAAGAAGAGTTATTTAGCATATAATTTAAATGTAACGTGTTAGACGTACAGTGTTATAGGAAAAAGATTACAAATAAACAAAATGATATCTTCTAAATATAAAAATAAAGGTAATACTTTATTCTCACTAAATCTTAGTGGTGTAAATATTGAAAAGGAGATTTGGGTATACTCGAAAAGTAATTTTTTTGCTGTAATATATTTTTTATTGATTAACATCTTTAATATCTTGTTTACTTGAATACTGTCCAAAGACTTTTCGCAAGACCTTAAGTATGTGTTTGCTTGGAAGTATCACGCATCCTTATATGATAATGCATATTACAGCAAATCCTGGTGCACTTTTCTTTGTTTTGTTGTTAAATGATTAGGGTGCCAATTTATCCACTTTTTATATGCTTTAACACTTCTTTATTATATAATATTCTGCTTTACAGTAAGGATGTTGAGATCATGGTGCAAGCGAGTGTTCATTTTGTAATTGAATAACACAAATTATAAAATGAAATCATTTCACCTCTAGACCACAATTACTACTATCATTCCCTCAAATTTGTCTTAATAGAGTGGTGAATGCCTTCAGAGGCTGCAGTATAAGTTGTTGCCACCGATAGGTATATATTGTAAATGCAATGGTAAGGCCATGGTTATTATTTAACAAAAGTGGGATTTAAGTGTTGCTTATTGGTTGTAGACTAACCAGCATTTTAGTTGAACCTAAGAAAAAGGTACATAATACATATTTCTTTTACAATAATTTTTCTATCACTTCTATTTATTAATGTAGTACTTCATATCCTATAAACAAAATTATATACTGCAGCTATATCAGTGATACGGCAAGGAGGATTGACGAAAGAAGCGCCAGTTGTAAGCAGGTTGCAGATTTGTTTGCCACTACCTTGGAGGTGTACCGCCAAAAGTTGCGTGACAATTGTGAAAAGCTCATCCTCTTAGAGCCACTGGCATATGGACGCAAAGGCTTAGAGTTGTTATGGCGCAAAGCCTACTATGAGACTGTTGCCACTGCCAAGCGCCTACGCAGTGACGATTGTCATGATCATCACGTCCTTGCACACCTCTCCTGTGGTGTTGGTCATTTACACCAGATCATAGCCAGGATACAGATGGAGACGGGACTGCGACTGGAGTCTGATGTGGACTACCCACCGATTGATGTGGAGAGTGATGGACCGAAGAGCATGGTTGAGTTCGATGAGGACTTGATCCAGTGGGGACGAAGTATGATCCACTCATGCCTCATTTATCTCGGAGACCTGTGTCGTTATAGGATGGAATTACTCAATGATCATGATACTTCTCCAGCATCGCGTTATTACCTACAAGCTGCTGCACTCGATCTTGCTGCTGGTATGCCTCATAATCAGCTGGGCACACTCTATACTGGCAGAAACCATGAACTAGATTCAGTCCGTTGTTACATCCACTGCCTAAACTGTTCACTTCCTTTTGAGGGGGCTGAAGGAAATCTAGTACGATCACTTGAAAAGAATGCTGCCCTTGGAGAAGATGCTCGTAATGGTGATGCAGATGGGAATGACCAGAAAGCGATGGTGAAGAGTTTCATTAGTCGGTTCCTGCTGCTCACTGATTATTGGTTTTTTCAGAAGGAGCACCACGATGCAGAAGAGCTATGCAATGGAACGCTTCGTGATTTAAAAGAGTGCCTGTCTTTTGAAATGTTACCCCTTCCTAATATTGAACGTAACTATGAAGAATACACGGTGAATCTAGAGGATGAGGCAGTAAATCCCAGTTATCTGAATGCAGATATCCTGCATAGTGTTGTGGAAATATGTCTCTTTTGTATCGATAAACTGGACGAAAGTGATAGAACTCGCGCCTTTACTGTAAAAGCTTTTCTTCTGGCACTCTTTTCACAGCTGTTACAGAAATTGTTGCAGACACTTCATTCCTTTGGTTTTGTAGATCCGTCTATTAAAAGAACTAAATATGTGAATGGTTGGTCAAATAGGCAAATTGTAGAAACTAAACTTGATTCCCATAAGAATGGTATTTTAAAGAAAGAACTGGCACAGTCACCACAAGAAGAGGTGAAATCAAATGGGCATATATCAGCTGATTCAGAGAACGAAACAAAAACAAATGGAATATGTGAGAGGACTCAAAATAAGAAAAGCAATGCTCTAAAAACAATACGTCGACGTCGTCGTGCACGCTGCTCGGATAGCTCAGACATGAGTGCAGAAGAGGATGAAGTTGATGGGCTTGTAGGGGAGGATGTGGCTACATCTGAGGATGACAGCGCTGCTTCTTCTGAGCTCTCCGATGATAAAGAGGATGATTCTGGAGACTCAGCGGCTGATGATAAACAGGACGAGGAGAAATTTCAAACTGAGGGACTAGGACTTCAAGAAACAAAAAATAAGAATCCAACTGATCAGCCAAAAATTGCAGAAGAAATCAAGCCAAGTAATGAAACAGTTGAGGAATTGAATATGGAACTGATATCAAAATTTATGGGGGGTAGTAATTTCTTGCCGACGATTAAACTTATTCAAGATTGGGTGATAAAAGAGACACACTTAGTGGTATCTTGTGGTCGGCTTGGTGATGCTCTGTTCCAGTCCATTGTTGATGTCCTGAACATATTTCAAGTGAATTTCTGTGGTAAGCATTCACCAAAACTGGAGGCACAGCGATGTGCCATTTTGGATCATGTGAGGGCTGCAGCAGCTGCGATTAGCGATACATATAAAAATGTCCCTTTGCCTGAGGATGCACGGTTGCGAGGCACGACATTATGCCGTTTCGAGCGTGATACGACTGAGTGGGACACTGCATTGCACCATGAACGTGGCATCCTTGAAGAGAATGTGATACGTGTGTTACACATTATAAATTTCGGGCACATGGTCACTCGTGCAGTGCCTTGTGTCCATTACAATAGATCCTTGCAGATCTTTTACATCAAAAAGGCTACTGTCACAAAGAAGCCTGGTAAATGTCCGAGCAAAAGAGGATCCAAGGAGTGGAAGGAATCGAGACAAAAGCGACAGGTAAGTTTGGTGACATAAAATTACTATGGGTTCTTTATTGGTTATACTGTTCATTTTTTCTATTGGGATTCAATTTTTTTTATATATAATTCATTGAATTTATCTATTGAATAATTTAATTTTTGTAACAAAGGTAAAAGTATTTTGATTTTCAATATTTTGATTTCCATTTATAGCTCCATAATGTCATCACATTATGGAGCTATAAATGGCGAATGGTGCGCCTCTTAAATGAGTGTAGAGAATGAGTTCTCATTTATTTGTTTATATATGAATATAACTAATGAATATTTGCTTACTGTGCGTATTATTTGATTTAGTATGTCACTAAAATTGATGCTCTGTGTTATATAACTTCTAACGTTTGAAAATCAAGAAACTGTTTTACTTGCTAATGTAATAGAATTCTTTATATTGTAAATTGCATATTTTAATCCAAACAAAAACTTGGCTTTGGAGAAAACTAACTGTTTATGCTTTAATTGATACTTAATATATGAGTGAATATGCATAAAAACATGGTTAAAATTGATTATATACAAATCAATTAAAAAAACAATTAGGTGGATGGTGAGCGTCAGGGCGGCGGAGAAGGCAGTTTAGTGCGTGCACTGGGTAAGCTGTGGCTGGCAGCACAAGTGCGTGAGCTGGAGAGTGCAACCCGTCGAGCACCGCCACCACCCTATATTGCACTTGATGCTACTGCGCTCTGCCACCACTTGTCCGTTGTCAAGCAGCTCGTTGCCGCTAGGAAGTTCATACTGCTTGTTCCTACTGTCGGTGAGTATATTTTAATGTTGTATATCATCACATTCATTCCTGTAATTGAATCACAACATTCACAGAATTCCATGTTGATGTTATGATTCATTGATGGAAATGAGGTTCTAAGATAGAAGTTGAAGTGGAAGTTTATATCATAAATGAAAAGCTTAAAAAATAAAACAAATTGGTCATACAACATTGTCTCTATTCTACAGTGGTGCAATCTATTGATGAGCTAAAGAAGGAGTGTAGTAGTGCACGGGCAGCTATTCGCTGGCTGGAAACGCAGTTGCGTGGTGGATCACGTTTCTTGCGCACACAGAGACCGACTGAAACCCGAGTACCACATGCATTGCGTGTGCCACGGAAACTTTCTCGTGAAGCACACACCTTCCTCCAGATCATCCAGTTCTGCCACTACTTCGTTGCAGAGGACGATCGCAGCGCACGTGGTGGTGAGGGTGACGCACACAGTGTCGAAGTGGAAGAGGAGCGTGAGCGTAGTGCCGCTGTTGTTGTGTTACTAACTGGGACACATTTCACTGAAATGTCGTCTGTCGAATGCAAGGATTTCAGTTACACGGGGTTGGCGCGTTCAGCTGGCGTTACTGTTGAGCACATAGAGGATTTCTACAGCAAATGGCGTCATTGCTTCCATCGTAGCAAAAAGAGGTGAGTTACCAAGTGATGACTCGACTATCAGAATGGTCACTGGCCGAGCGATGCTTACCTGAAAGTGATGTGTTGTCTGCGGGATTGTCCCGTTCGGTGAAAAATTGGCGGTTGTCTCATTGTACGATGTGGGCATTGCATCGTATAATCTTTCTATGATCGACGCAAGTGCAACAAGAAATTTTTTTGAGGATTAAAAATGGAGATCTTTAATGTTACCAACTTTAAGTTTCTACTTCATCCGTAGGGGTGCTTAAACCTAATTCCTTCATTAGATGATTATAATTGCACAATATGTGTGAATGTCTTATTCCCATGTTTCATTCATTTTTCAATATTGAAAAGCCAAGCAATTAGCTACAGTTCAGTGTTTTCATTTGCCATCAGTTCAACATGTGAAGGGGATAGTCAATTACTGCAAGTAATAATGAAGCTCAATAAGGCAATGATTTCATAAGAATGCAATATTTAGATTGAGTTATCTTTGATACAAATTACATGAAAATTGCTAACTTTTAAAATATATTGATAACTATTCACAGTATAGACCTGTTGGCTCATTTTGAAATGATCATTTATATGTCAGTGAGTAGGAAAGGACGTGGTGTATTTTGCCATATTTGAGTGATTAATTGCTTCAATATTTAATTATTTGTAACTTTACATACTATAAAAATATAAGTTTTTTCTTTTTGTTAATTAGTATGGAGAATATAATTTGTTAATCATTCTATTAGATATTTGTTGTTTAATTAATAAATGGAAATGTGAGCTTACTTTTGTCTTTAATTATTTTATTTTTATAAACACTTATAAAGTTTCGAAGTAAAGCAATTTTGGAGTGTTTAAAAATAGTTTTTATATATTTTTAGTACTATAACGTGATTATAATGTATTCAATAAGTTGACATATGATAATGGCAATAAATAATAGTATTTTTGACAAAAAATCTAGTTTACAATGAAAACCATATTACAGTTCAAAATCCTTTTCATACGATATTACAAGCTTCTTTATTGTTAGAATTGACCTTATGGATCATCGGTAATAATATTTTTAAGGAACGAGGCATTAGCATTAACCCCTGTAATGTGTATGTTACTTAGAAGCACCCCTTGCATTTCTGTTGTTCAGACGTACATATTTTGGTTAAAATGAGATAAACACATACACAATTTATATATCAAAGAAAGAACGAAAGAAAGAATCAAATGATGGTATGTTCGTCTACGGTCTACAGTTATTTTTGCTGCTTATGAGTTTTGCTTTGTAAATTATTTGTTTATAGTTTTTATGGTAATAACAAAAATTGCATTTTATAAGGACTTTTCCTTTATCAGCCTTTTTCTTAAGGTAATGGGGAATTTTTTCCGTCTTGTTCATAATTTTAAAAGAAAAAATGAACAAGATAAAAAGAAATTTGTAAAAAAATTTGTGTTGTCTTGATAAAATTGGCCTGCACAATTTATAGGTTAAAAGGATGATGTCTGAGATATCATGCTATTGATTACAATAGGGTATTTGACTTTTTTTTATTATTGGAATAGAATAAGTAATAACATTAAAAATGGTGCAATTTGGCACACACCCTGATCTTCATAATTCACAAATAGTTCTCAACAGTAGTTTGAAAGGTATTGAAGCTTGGTCCAAAGAGCTTAAGCTCACTATAAATCCCGGGAAAACAAAATATGGTTTCTTCTCTGCAGAACGAAAATACAGAAACACCTTCAATCTGAATTTAAATCTTTGTGGCTCCAGAATCAATCGAGTGTTTCATGCCAAGTATCTCTCTCGACCCAGAGTTGAGATTCTCCAACCACCTAGAACAAACTTCAAACAAAGCCTTAAAAAGATTTAACATTTTAAAGAGACTTTGTGATACATCCTTGGGATCGAGTTCCAAAACTGTCCTGAATACATACACTTCAACTGTAAGGCCCATTCTTGAATATGCCGCACCTATATGGGCACCATCTGCCCCTTTTGTAAAAGAAAAGATCGACACAGCCCAATATAGGGCCTCAAAAATTATCACAGGGGCTTTTTTTCAACCAACAATATTAAAGCAGAACATAAATGTGGTCTTTCCTCCTTAGAAAATCGTAGGAAATTAGCCTCAAATTCACAAACAAGATTCGAAGCTCCCAAGTAAGACTTTTAATGCGTGGAATGGCAAAAGCAGACTTAAAAGATCCTCTACAATGCAATGCAATTTGATTTCGAAGTTCGCAAAGAAATAAGCTTAGAACAAAGGGCCATTGATGTAGTCAAAGATCCTCTTCTTACCATAGGTGCTTCCTCACAGGCAAACATCAACTTAAACCTCATGCAACGATGTACGAAGAAAGAACCTACCTCACTCATTAAAGAGAAAAGGATCCACACCATCGTGGAACTGAAAAACTCAATTCCAAACCTGGTGATTGCCTACACAGATGGGTCATCTGACTCTGACTTGTATAGGGGAGGTGCTAGTATCTTCTTTGAATGGAAGGGAGAAGAACAAGGGTCTCATAGGATTTCTGTTACGATAATTGACTCCAGTTTCACATCCGAATTAGTTGCAATAAAAGGTGCTCTGGATATTTTCCACACTAAAGCAGCTCAACATTATAGGGGCATTGTTGTGTTCTCCAGCTCAAGATCTGCACTACAGGCAATCTAGAAAGGCACTTTTCAACTTGCACAGTACATTATTATATTTATAAAGAAAATAATTGTCACTGGAAAAACTTGTACCCTATAATGGATTCCAGCACATGTTAACATCTTCGGCAACGGATAAGCAGATAACCTTGCTAAAGAAGCCCGCAATCAGTCTCAAACATTGAAATTCTTAACACGTACAGAAGCTGATGCCAGCCGCACACTTACTCATCCACAAACCAAGAAACACTATTCCAGAGCGTAACTTCAATAGAACCATCTCCACAACAATCATCAGACTCTGTACAAAACATCTCAAGGGCAGCTTTCTACAATAACTGCCCTCACTTTCTGGACACCCAACTCTCTCCCAATCACATCTTCAATTATCCTGCAATACTGGCCAAACCCTTTGCCATTGCTGCGGATCCCCTGGACTATCTCCTGTACTCTCCATTAGTGTGAGACATAGCCAAGGCTGTACTGAACTCTTTTGGTCCCTTCTGACTTTCTTTATGCACTACATGGATACAACACCAAACAAACCAACTGACGAACTACCATATGCGTGAAACCACCCCATACAAAACACTGGCTTATGACATCACTGGCCAGTTATTTAGCATTCATTATAAGGGGGTTTATTAAATATTTTTAATTATATTGCATTTAAGATATATATTGCATATTATAATTTTCTCATTTTTTTGTGTGGAAACTAAATTCAGAATAACTTTTCAATTTAATGAACAAAAAATTTACACTTTTCGTATTTAGAAGTTTCGATTAATTGTTTGTTATATGCATTATTCTTTTCATCACAAGGTTTTTTTAAAGAGTTTTAAAACATTTTTAACGAAAATTGAGGTATATTTGCATCTGTTTGGTTAGTGGTGAATCTTCTTTTGCTTAGCTTGTTTTCTGCAAAATAATTGTACAAATGATTAGGCTTATTTTTATTTATCACTTCTAAAATAATATCAGATTGCTTGTTATCAACTACAAGCTTATGAAAGTGGTTTCATATTGCTGCAATAATTTTGAAATCTTATTGTGAAGCTGCACTTTAAGCAACCATCAAAAATGTCCACCAGCCATTGATTTATTATTAACTAAATGTGATTTGTTATCTAGGATGGTAGTTAATTGAAGCTTGCCTCTGTTTTTAGTAGGCAACGTATGAGCTTCATATTTGCATGATTCTATCTTTTATGAATATCTGTGAATGTCCCTACTTGGTTTTTAATACACAGAAAATTCGTTAAAGAATCAAACTATTAGATGATTATCATTTTAATCATTCCACTATAATTATGGGATTACTGGATAATGGATGATTATCATTTTAATCATTCCACTATAATTATGGGATTACTGGATAAATATACACTAAATTACTGGATAAGGTCCTCACATGTATATGATATATTCATCGGAGTAAACAATCAAACATGGTTTAAGCAGATGTGGAATTTATGTAGACTATAAGACTTTTGTTGAAAGAGTAAATTGGGACACTTGGACGTATACATATTATCGGTTCCATCACATATAACAATTGCTTCTGTGTTTTTGTTGTTATCAAATATTCCTACAGGAATCAATAAATTTTTTTAAATTTTTATTATGTCAAATTTCCTTTGAGGCCAGTCTGAAAGTGCATAGCTTTGTTAGAACACCTCTTACTTGGATGTTTATATTGATATTATATTGGACAGTTGCTCATAATTTGCACACGTTTGTAAACTGATCAGCATTGAAATTGTGCGACATTGTAGAATTCAAGCAACGTATCTGAGACATTTCCATTTAGATGTTGCAGACATACTTGTACCATCCCAGGAAAGTACAGCTTGTATAAACATAGCACATATACTTTTATAGTCTTTGGTATCCTTTAATAATAATTGAAAATATGAATAATAATTAAAAAGTGAGCGTAATGTACCTTCATATATTTAGGAACATGTAGTGTTAAATGATCAGGCATTTGGGCTTGTTGATCATGGTGGTTAGCATGTGGGTTTTTTCCTTGCTGTGCACTGTGGTCATATTGCAGGTTTTGTACTTCCTGAGAAACTGGTGGAATAATCGCATCGTCGATTCTGCCAACAGCGATAACATTCTCTGACTTTTATGGATGTAACCTAGAAGGAAGACAATTAAAGTAATAAATCAATTTCATCACAGTACTTGTTATTTACACTTGAGTAATAAATGTCTCATAGCGGTAGCGAACTGCAGGTTTTCTTACTATCTGCAATCGGCTGAATAACCATAATCAGATGTTTTCCAATACTTGATGTTTGGATGGCTGATTCTCCATCGAGATTCAAAGCCATTTTTAAATTTACACAAAAATACTTTAGTGCCTTTTGTCAAGATTTAATATCTGCCATCTTTTAAGACGTGCAATTTGTTCATCTGTCTTTAACAAATCTTGGGCCAGATTATTTGCGTGACACTGAAGTTGTTCTTTGTATTTTATGCAACAGTTATTTATTTCCTCCTTGATGGTTGGTATACCTAGATATTCATGTATCTCAGTATTACGAGCATACCATGGTGCACTAGACAGCATTCTTAAGATATTATTTTGAAACCGTTGTAAAATCTCTAGGTTTGAGTTGCTAGCCGAGCCCCACAATTCTAGGCCAAAGTCCAGATGGGCTTTATAATGCATTTGTAAATAAGCAGTTTATTAGTTAGTGAGAGCATAGATTGTCGACCTATCAGCCAGTACAGTTTTTGACTGTGTATCTTTACTTCTTGTCTCTTTACTTTTATGTGGTTTGCCCATGTTAGCCTCCTATCTAAATGGAAGCCTAGATATTTAGCACTGGCTTTGCATGGTAACTCTTGATTATCCATAGTAACCGGCTTGCATTGTCCTTTACGCAAAGTAAATGTCATTTGAGTTGATTTAATGGCATTGCATTTGATTCTCCATCTCTTTAACCATTGATTGATACTATCAAGCTGTATTTGTAATTTAGCTGATGCTTTGTTGGGATCTTTATCACAGGAGAGACAAGCTGTGTCATCTGCATATGTTGCAGTCATTACTTCCTGGGTCACTGGTAAATCAGATGTATATATTGAGTAATGGATTGGACCGAGTACAGATCCTTGTGGTACAGATGCTCGGATATTATATATTTTAGAAAATTCTTCATCTAATTTTACCATAAACTTGCGGTTCTGTAAATATGACTTCAACACCATGTACAACGAGTTAGGTAGAAGAATCTTCAGTTTGTACAGGAGCCCTTTATGCCAAACTTTGTCAAACACCTGCTGGATATCTAGGAACACGGTAGAGCAATATTCTCCTCTCTCTGGGAACTGCCGGTGAACAGTTTTAGGAAAAACTTATGCATTTGTAACACATTTCTCAAGGACATGCATTAGCAATCTGTAGCTTATGTAATAATAAAAACCGAGCGTTGTCGGTAATTGAATATAAAAATAATCACATTTTTATACTGTGGTTGGCGTTATTCTTATCTAAGCTAGTGTTATTAGATGTATTATGAATGTGAAATATCTAAAAATATCCACTTTTTTACAGTTTCGTTCTTCCATACTCAACAATGGTCTTAATCAATGAAAACTCTCTGTCAAGATGTGCCACTGATGATCTTCTGTGATAAAAGTTACATTGGACAACCATAAAATTAGGGTATTCTTCCATACTCAACAAAGTCCAATCGAGAATTGGGGAATAGTTTGAACGAACGAACAAAGCCTAAACGATAAATTAAACACAACGTCCTCGTGTAAGGGAGGGCCAGAAAGTTCAGGTAATGGGGTGGAAAGGAAGTTAAAAAAATATGGTGCTGTTTTTCCTTTTCAATATATTGACCCGTAACACTAACACGTTTCTCAGATCTTTCGATTAATTTATTTATACTCTCAATAAAAAATGTTATCTCTTTATCTTCAAAATAAGTTAAAATTATAGATTTAACCTCTTCATTATCGCTGAATTTTTTCCTCGAAGATCTTGTTTCATTTTTGGGAACAAATAATAGTTGCAGGGGGGTCAAGTGGGTGTTGCTATATTTGAAAGCCGCACTTGTGAAAGGTAGGCATCGTAACAAGGCTCTTGTGTGCATTGTTGTGCAAAAGCGACATACCTTTTGCTAATTTCCCTCGCCTTTTCTCCTTCAATGCTTCTTGAAGCTGCTAAGTAGATTAGCTTAATATTCTCCCCATACAGAAACATTTTTTACAGGACTGGATATCCTCTGTGTCCCCGAAAACCGTTGGTGTAACTTTTTCGGCCGATTCTGACACCTTGAACTTCTTAAGAGGTGATGAGATTATGCCACTTGTAAGTTATGGTTTTATTAGGGCAAGAGTCTCCGTAAACCGATGACATCATGATAAAAACACCGCAAGTCATCATTCAATAGGGCTTGTGGTATTTTTCCTTGCTTTGTGACAGCTTAAAATTAGATTTGCTCCACAGTTGCTGATTTCTTCCAAAATGCGTTACAACAATTAAGCTGAAACTTTATATATGCAGTTGTAATGAGTCTCTCATTAGTGTTACGTGAGTAAGCAAACCCCACTCAACATCAATACAATGGCTATGAATGTGTGATTACTCCGTGCAATTATCCCAGGGATGCATATAAACTTGGTGTGGAAGTAGGCAGGGAAAGGTGTCTAAAGGCCTTTGGAGATAGTACCTGATAAAGCACTAACCCATTTTTTAAAAAATATTCTGACAAATAATAAATATGGCACTAAATTATTATGTAATTAGCAACATTTAGAAAGGTGTAATTCATAATAAACTAGTAACTGAGATGTGTGGTAATAGTAACAAATGTTCTGTGTAAAGAGATCTTTCAATTGGTATATAATTAATTTTTTTTGAAGGCTGGGTCCAATTTGCCCCTTGCTATCCTTAAAAATAAATATTCTTTTCAATGTATCGCTTTCAATAAGTGCCTCTAATAGTACACTCCAACCAGACATAGAATGATAGTCATCAATATAGACATTAATGCACCTTGTTTGTTTTATATTCTTTTTAACTTTAAAAGATGTGTTTGAGATGCTAAATACAATCCTAAACAAATGTTGTACCTACATACGTTCTGCACAAAATTCAAAGCTAATGGATTTCTTTCAATGTTTACAGGTAACATATCCACACTGTTTATGAGTCACGCCCTATCCAAGTTTTAATTCTTTTTATTTTGAATTTAGAAGGAATGAGAGTGAACTAAAAGGAATTAAATTTCCAAAACGAGGGAGAATAAAGTTTTTTCTTCAATATACAAAAACTAGCGGCCCGTCCTGGCTTCGCACGGGATGGACATTTATTTTTTAACATTTTGGGATAAACGTAGAGTAAATGCAGGACATACCTAAATAATATGTATTTAGTAATAGGGTCTTTCTGGCTCCCTTTGGGTACGGGACTTGATGATTGAAAAAATTGATTCTAGGTCAACGAAAAGTAAAGTTGAATACCTAGGCAGACAGATAGAAGCAGACAGAACAGCAAAGTGATCCTATAATGGTTCTGTTTTTCCTTTTGAGGTATAGAACCTTAACAATAAAGTCGTACTAAAAAAATATTATTTAGAAAATAAAATTGGTAACCCGTTAATGTCTTCTAGACGAAGGTTTTCGAAACAGAACAAAAGACATGAACGGGATATTTTTAAAAACATTTCACTTAAATATTTTTTGATAAAGATGTTTAGAAAGATTTATATTTTTTTTTGTTTTATGTATTTTATTATTATTTCTTTTACAATTTTTTATTTACATCTTTTATTTTAAGGCTTTTTAATTTTCCATTTTTTACCTTAATGCTTCATTATACACTATGTTAGCCGTGGTACTTGTAGATGGCAATAAAACATATTGATATTCAGGAGATCCTACTCGAGAAAGTGCTACATATAATTGGCCATGAGAAAAGCACTCTTTTCTTAGATCGATGCCAACCATTGAAAAAGTTTGTTCCTGGGATTTATTTATTGTAACGGCAAACTATATCTTTACAGGAAACTGTAACCTTTTGAAAGATATAGGCAAATCCGTCGGTATCATCGGGATCCCCGGAGTGTAAGCGAGCTGTCCGGCCGCGGAGCCGGTGATGATAGTAGCTACAATCACATTGTCTTGCAATTCCTTTATCAAAAGTATTGTCCCATTACACATATTGGGAGAGCTTAAATTTCTCAATAGCATAATGGGAGTACCTTCTTTTAATTTCAGTCGTGGGGTGGCAAGCCGGCAGGATTGAGAGAATTTAAAAATTCTTGTGGGTAGTGCAATGTATCTTCGATGTTGCACACAGTGTCGATAGATTTGTAACATTTAAAATCACCGGGTACTTTTTCCATAATCATTTTGTTTATTTCATTTACTGAGTCGTTTCTCGGTGACACTATTGCCCTCGAACAGAGCCAATTGAAATTTCTTTCTATAAGATTTTTGATGTCGGGATAGATTGTTTCTACCAGTATTTCTAGACTGTGAACAATTTGAGCCAATTCATTATCCAATAATACTTGGAGGCTATTTGCAATTGGAGATGGTAATTTTCCTTCGCCAAGTTTAAGTATTTTTTGTGAAAAATTGCCATTGTGGTTATTACTTAAATGTGCTCTTATATTCGTACGCAAATTGAGTCTTTCAATAGATAGCCACAAGGCTACCTATTTTAGAGATGTGCACGCCCCTTTCCCGCACTTCGGTGCCGACGGCTCTGTGCTATACCGGCTGCGGTGACATTTTATATTCGTAATATCTTTTGAATGGAATGTCCAATGTGAATAAACTAAAAGGTAATTTTTTACTTGCATAGGAAATGATTTACTTGCATAAGGATCAATCCAAAGGTATGGATAACTTGATCTGATTTTGGTCAGAGTTTCTATTAACTTTTAAAATGTTGAAAAGTAGTTATAGTGACATAATTACAATAGTTAGACATATGCTAAAGTGACATTTTTTGTAGAAATTGATATGTTCTTTAATATTGCAGAACATTTTTTTGTTCTATCATCAATAGTTTTCGCAGCACATGCGATGAAAGTCATTTTATGGCAATTTTTTTTACCCCTTGGGTTACATTATTGTAGTTTTAGTAAGGATCCTTATTTTTTTCCTGTAGATAATATAGCCTATATTGATCAGTGATAATGTAGCATTCAAATGGTGAAAGAATTTTTTAAATCGGTCCAGTAGTTTTTGAGCCAATTCATTACATACATCCATACATAGACAAAAATACAAATCTTTCATCTTTATAATATTAGTACAGATAACCATATGTTTATGTATGACCACGCAGAATTTCCAACTTAGTGACCAAGATGGCAATAGCAGTGGAAAAATTTTACTAATCACCCAATCCAATGAGTCTTTTACGTGCAAAATAAAATTTCTTGGCATTATTACATTGTGGGTCTTTCAAATCGTGGGTCTCTTTAATTGTGTGCTGCAGTTTGCTCATAAGTGCAATGTTTGTGTGTAATACTTTCATTAGCTGTGTGTAATACTTTTTTATTCTATTCCACATGTGCTTATATGAGGTGAAAGAATAAATAGAAACAATAATAATAGTGTTATTAGAAGTTAAACAAAATTAAAGCAATTGAGCACTACACTCCCACATCATCTTGCATTTTCTTGTATTGCTACCACACTATCTATCTTTAGTTATATAAAAAAAGCTAAACATTAGGTATTGGGGTAGTGATACAAGAAAATGCAAGTTGTTGTGGTAATTCACTTGATTATTCAGGTAAATATCCAACTCCGCATGGGTGAATGTTTAAAGGTAGTCCCATCAGGAAACTCTTTTGAGACTAAAGTCATTGTTATTTTAACATTAAAGTTTTGTAATGACAGTTTTATTAAATGAAATAATATGATCTTTAACATGTAATATTAAAGACAATTCTGAATGCCTTTTCGACACGTGACTTCTATTACAGAAGTATCCTGGACTGGCTTGACACAAATTCGAAACGAAGCAATTGGATTCTTGCCATTAGTACTTCTTATTTTATCTCTTTTATATTATCTTGGATTCTTGCCATAGTAGGCATCCGCAGTAGGCAGTGTCCACACAACTAAAGTTAGAGATGGGACAGTGTGAAAAAATAAATTGATAAAACTACAATAGATTAAATTTGTATATGATATGCTATAAAATTTTCTTTGATTTATTTATACAATTAACCTACACAATTATATTAAAATACGTGATGTAGTATTATTTCTACTTTCTTTAAGTTCTTTACCACGACCTAGGTTTCGTTGTATTACATCTTCAGGTGGGATATTAGCAAAGATTGATAATATCAAATTAAAGACTACATCACGTAGTTTCATTTAATTGTGAAAAATATATTCACTAATAATATGATGATAATCAATGTTGACAATTGAAAGTATTTTTGTGGGCAGTAATAAAATATAAGATATATATAAAAACACAAGCAACATTGAATAAGAATTAATTTATTACAATCATTGGTGAACCCAAATTTTCAAATAAACATTTTTTGCTGCGTTCAGATAGATATCTATATATTTTGTGTTAAATTGTTTTATTAATGTATGAAAGTGGCTATTAATATAATCCGATACTAATTACAAGTCAAAGAGTCCTTAAAATGATCTGATAATCAGGAAACAACATTCTCATTTTATATACATGAGATCTTTAAGTATTTTTATAGTTAATACGGAAAGTTCAATTAGATTGAAGATTTAACTTTATAACATATCACAACATTATATACATAATAATGACTACCAATAAACTTGAAGGAGCTACAGATAAACCACTTCTCTGTTTTGAACAACAAGTATATGGAAATTGTATTTCTATTATTGAAAATTAAATCTTGTTGTACAGTCACATGTAACTAAACAATCATCACACTTAATTTTCTTTCGATTCACTCGCATGATAATTTTGCATAACAATCCGGTATCACCCAACATAAGTGTAAAAATGTATCGAATTCTATTTCTTCTGTTTTTATTTTATTTTAGAATAGTAATACCAAGAGGCAGTCGTACAGTTTTTCTTTTGATACAAATAATCATAAGCAGGCAAATTTATATTATTCATACCATTAATATTAACAAAATAATAAATATAAAATAAAATGAAATAAAAGAATGTGATAGTATTGTGTATCCATGAGCAATATTATTAGTGATATGCATTGATATGATATGTCGTGATATGTATGTTGTAGTGATATGCATTGATATGATATATAGATACAAAAGAAAATTTTGGGTATCTTCTCTAATTAAATGTCAAACTTAGTTTCCGGGATGTTCGTGGTGGCATTTCAAATAGGCACAAAGACTACTGGTATAATCAAAGGTCAGTACTTTGTGGCAATTGTTTTCTCTGTTAGTACATCTTGATAAAATGAAATTTATATTACTTATATTTTTGCCTGGAAATAAAGTTTTTTATTATTTGGGCGCTTGGGTCAAATATACTTGAGCATGCTGTTGCATAAATTTGTTCCTCGGGGAATAATACCGTTCAAATATTTAGTTTCTTTCGAATAAATTTATTCTCAAAAATTTTCGTCACACTCTTTATGATTATAATATAGCCCTACAATAAAATAATTTTGATAGTTTGTGTATCTTCATTTGTACAGACTTTATTGGGGTTTTTTATTATTGATAATATAAAATAATGCAAGGAACTCTTTTTTTTATATTTCATGTAACTTGGTACTCTTTGTGGTCTTTTGGACCATAGCAAAGCAGACTATCTTAAAAACTGTAAGAGAAATTTGGGATGAATGGGTATACAAATATCACAATTGACTATTATAATTTTGCAGGAATAACTATTATAATTTTGCAGTAATAATTTCATTAATCAATGAAGTCGAGTCAACATGGTATAAAATTTTTCGATTTTATATGATGGCAAAATGGGATATGTATGTTGCACTAATTTTATATTGGAAAATCGCAGGGAGTTATAGCGGAAAAAATCAAGGAATGCACGCTGCTTTTGATCTTTCGAAGGTTTAAATGGTCATAACCTCATATATGATAATTTTTTTACATTTTAAAAAAGTAGCTGAAAACTTCTGGATAGCATACTTACCGTTTTGTAACTTTGTCTACCCCAAATTTTGAACTAAGTGATCCACTGAAGGAGTGAAATAATCCACTGACTTCCTACATACTAAGATAACTTTAGTTTCATATATATGAAGAAGAAGAAAAATGTTATTTCATAATAAAGAAATTGAAGCAAAATGAACACAGGCTATAATGTTACACTCTTTGTAACAGCTGGTTTTTTTGGTTAAAATTTTGTATGTGCCAAAAGAAAAATGAGATGGCCGGTTACTATTTTGCATGATATGATTTATATGTTCTAAATTATATCTCAATATTTATATTCTCTATTGTGAATTATCACTGGAATGGAAGGAGGAGCACACTGTTTTAAGATGATTTTTAAAAAATTTAGCAACAGATTTTGTTAAAGATCACACAGACACGTGTCGGATCATGTGACAAAAATAATGCTGAGATCAAGAACATGGCTTCGAGTTGTCCATTAAGCGCAATCAGAAGTTATAGAGCCAGTATAAAATAATTCCACATCTGAGATGCCTAAAATATGTAAAACTTCAGAAGAAAGGAAAACTAATAACACATACGTAAGCGTAAAATAAACATAAATATGTTTATTTTAAAAAATGTACAATAGATACTAATTAATCTGCGAATATTTCGTTAAGAACATTATTTTAATAAATAGTAAATATTATTTATTTCTTTTTTTTACTATTCGTGTAAATATTACTGCTGATAAAACCAAATTTCTCAGTAAGAATTTGCACAAAGTTAAAATTATTTGAACACCTGAATATAGGTAAAGTTTAGGAACAGAGGAAGTTAAACAGGTGACTGTTTGCGCAAACAAAATCATCGACAATATGGAATTATTTCATAAATTTTATGCTTTTAACGGTTATTTAAAAATATCTTGAGTGAAGTTAAAAATGTGCGATATTTTCAGTAATTTACTTATCTTCACAAATAGAAAACAATACAATGATGGAAACTTTAAATCAGTCAATAATATTTTATTAATTTTTAAATTTCCAAAACAATACAACAAAACTAAAACAATATTAGAGCCCCATAGGGCAACACTTATTACAGAAAAATCCTAATACAACGACAATTGGTAAATGATCATATCATACATTTTCTTAACAACTAATTTAAACACTGCCCGATACAATCATGCATACTTTACATTGCTATTCTTTCCCTTATTCAGCTTCGGTTAGTGCATAAAGTTTAAAATATACTGAAACGGTCAATCAGTTTTTAATGAAGATAGAATGAACATTGTACAGAAATGTTTACTTTCTGGAATGCACCAGGAATTATAAGGATGTGATACTATCTTATGTTCATATTATTATTTTGTTAAATAAACAAATTAATTGCCGTAATAAAATGAAAATAACTTTTCTGTCTGAAATAAAATTTTGTTTTTAGATCCATATAAGTGCAATCTCTTATTATGCAGTAAACTCTCGTTTGGTAAGTAAAAAAGAATGTATAATGAAATTTGTGTAATTTACTTTATATATTGAAATTAAATTATAAAAGTGTGTTGAATAAAAATTAGTAGTCAGTTTAAAATTATGCAAAAGAATGATTTTTATGAGATTATTGCTTATGTTACATTGAGGTACATGTATAAATATTAAGTGACTGCTTGGAACAATTTATCTTTTAACATTTAATGGTTCTTTTAAAATGAAAGGATGAGGTAGGCATGAGCATTACTACATTTCAGCCACTTACGAGATGTCATTAAAATGACTGACCCGTGAGGTGATTAAAATAATTAGAACTATGACTGAGATTAAATGGTCATTATGTATATTTTTGCATGAAATAATGAGAATTTTACTTAGAAAATATGGTAAATGTAAAATGAGAAATAAACAATACACAGGTGAAAATTCCTATTATTTTCAGATGAAAATGTCTCTTCATTGATGTGATGACATGCATTCTATCATAGCTACATACAATGTTTATTATAGGATTAAATAATAAATTCAAGTACATTGTACCTATATTACTGCTAACTTTATAATGAATCTTTTAAATATTTTCTTTCAGATAATAATAATTAATAAATGGTAGTACAAGTAAAAAGTAAGAAAAACATATAATTTTACCTAACTGTCGAACTTCAAAAGGGTTATCACAATTTAGTATGTATGTATGTTTAATCTATTGGTATTGTTTCCTTGTAAAGGTTAAACAGTTCAAGCAACTTTCATCAATAGATTTATTTTGCTTTTTTGGGACCAATTTATTGTAACACATGACAAATATTAATGTAAAACCAAAGATGAAGGAAATAAGATTTTTTATATTAAGACTAGAACAATAATCGCAAAATGTATAATTTGCTTCATTAGCAAAAATGAAAAATGGTCATGATACTTTTCCAATAGTTGAATACCTTGCGATATAGTTCTTGAATTTAAGTAAAAAAGTGTAAAATTTTGTTCTAAATTTGTTCTCTAATATTCTTTATAGCTAGGAAAATATATTTCCATGTAATCAAGAGTTGTTATTGACTAAATATTACTCTGATGTCAAATACAGTTTTAGGAAACATTAAAAATAAACATTATCCATTCTCAAAGGGAAAGTAAATCCCAGTAAAGTGTAAGATTAATTAAACAAGCGGTAATGGTTAGCAAAAATAAAAAGAATGAATATATTTAAATTGTTGGAAGAAAAAAGATTTTAACACAAATTTACCGGAATGAAGGCATGAGAAATTTAATTAGTTATGGAGGATTCATTACGCCGTTGTTTCAAAAGATGCTTATAAATGTTATGTTTCTGTAGTGAGGTACAGTTAGTTGTGATTTGAGTTTTATAATTTGCATTATAAAACTAAAATGGCTTTTAAATATCTTACGCAATATTTTAATTAGCGCCCCGCATCACATATTATGTTTTACGTATCAATAAATTTTATAATGGTATGTTAAATCTTTAAAATTATCCTACACAGACTGTATTACAAAATCTAATAATAAATAAAAATGTATTGTTAATTTTATGTTTTTGCATAAAAATTACATCAACAATTTATATGGAAGATAGCAGTACATATAAAATATCTCGTTCATTTGTACACACATCTGTAATGTCGGTTGTTATTTTTTTTGATAGCATTAGATTTTCCAGAATTGTATGTGCATTTAGGAACTCCATTTGAAGTTATTTCGCAAATAGCTAAATAACATTTTCTTTCTGCTATGCGAACCACAATGCACTTGGCATTGCGCTTTTAGACAGTGGAACCGACCGCTCTATAATTTGTTGGGTAATATTTATTTCACCCTCCCATTACATATAGACTTCTTTGCAGAGAATGTAATGTATGTGTAAGTGCACCGGTGAATTATCCATCACATACTATATTTCACTTACTGCAAACACTACTTTTAATAATTACATATACAAGTGGCATTATATTTACATTAAACCTAATTTAATTCAGTATTTATAATCATAAATTAAGCTTATATTAGTTTAATATAAGAGCAGGGTCAATAAGGTAGCATCTGTTTCAATTTTACTTTAACATTTTTTTGGGTCATTCAGTAAACAAAAAAATGTATGTTACTTATAAAGCATGTAACTGATCGATAAGCTATTCATTAACAATTGGTTTTAAACTTCAGAGAAATACGTTGAATATGTAAAACACCAGCAGAAAATTGGTTTTAAACTAATATATTGAACGTATAAAGTAGCAGCAGTGTAAATTAATATTATTTTTATAAGTTATAGTGATTCTTTTTTGTACAATCTGTGAAAGCTATAATAGTAACTGCCAAACTTGTTTGTAACTAATCATTTATAATTTGCGATCATGAATGGAACTTAAGATTGGATGGAAATAATATAATTTATTTACTCTGGTTATTGGACATTATAAAAAGTATTTATCAAAATTAGGGAAGTCACAAAAAATAACTCCATTGACCCCACTCTTTTTATAACAAACTTTGTGCAGCAATTGCTTTTATTCCAATTTAAAAGAGCGTTTCATATTTGGAATAAAATTTCGATTAATTTGCAGAATAGCAGCCTAGCTATTATATTATTGTGAATTAATAAAATATTGCAATATCTGATTTGCAAACTTTACCTGTTACATTAAGATAACAGTTGCAAGGTATTTACAGTAGTATCCGTGATAACTGTACTGTCTCAACATACATACTCTATATTAATTTATTAGTAGTTTGGTGGTATTTTCAGCCAAATGCACAAAAATTTTCACCAAAATGTACCTTATATACTTTCCAGTGTACGAATTGAATATGGTATAAATAATGGTGTAGTATTTGTTAAGGTAATTATTGCAAATTATAATGTGAGCCTCTAATGATACCAGAAAAATGGTCAACGATAAATGTGAAGGTAACGTGTAAAGTTATTAGTTTCAAAAATTTTTCTGGTTTAAAACCAACAAATTATGATGGCCATATTCTCTCATTTCAAGCCTATATAAAACAAAATTGCCACTAGCAATAGCGAAAGGAGTGCCTTTTTTACATTTACATTTTTCATCCATTTAAAACACATCTTGTACAATAAATATTATTTCTAAATCTACAATTACAGCCATGTCTTTATGGTGACAAGAATTCGGAAAATTAAGAAAATATGAATAGTTGGACCAAAAATTCACATCCGATGCATTATTGAGAATATTACAATTTCATCTTAACTCTAACATCTGATACATCAAAAGATTGTTTCATAAAACGTTAAAAGACAATTGCTGTATAACATTCGACTGTCGAAGAGACAGAGTGATGTTAAGAAAAATTGGTATTTCTCATAAATGCATTTGTGTAATTATGCAATATCGATGTCACTTTCAGTAAATAAATTTATGCTTGTAAAGCTTTTCTCTCAACACTGGTAATTTCGAGCAGACTCATAACCGATACAGGCATTCCAAATAATCTTAAGTACTTTTGCCATTTATATGTATGAAGAATGAGATTATGTTTATTTTCATATTTCCAACCAACATATACGTGACCAATTACAAACAAATGTCATTCACATTTTAGAAAATGATTTAAAGAAAGTATAATTGTGTTTAGTTAAACAAACAAAATTTTCTTGTAATGTCTCATCGATGTTGGTTGAAATAACTGCATAATAAAATGATCAGACCAATTGTAGTTTTGCTTATAGCTCGACATTATAATAAATGTGCTACTAATAATTTTTAATAGTTAAAGTTGGTTAATAGAATAAGAGCCACAGGTATTTTCTAAATAAAAAAGCTAAACTATACATTATCTTAATCTAGAATTTACCGAGGTACGTTGGTTAATGTGTTACAGCAACAAGGCACTACGATCTGATGCTCGACACATACACTGCTTGCTATCTTCTGAAATTTGACCTGATTTGTAATTCACCTATGGATTTTTTATTGTAAAATTAGTATTTTTATCAAAATATGTTTTATTCTCCTGGCTACGCTATATATATATACTTTAAATGTCAAATCCACTGAAACTTTTTGTTAAGTGGATTCTGGAATAAATCAAGGCAATCTTTTATATTGATGTAAAATATATTGCATGGACAATGGAGTGTGTACTACAGTATTGCTGCATGCTATAATATTGTTTTTTATTGTAAAACAATAAATATATTCCAAATAATAAAACAATATTGATTATTTAAGTAGTTTAAATATAGTTCAAAGATTTTGACGTCTTCATTCCAAAAATAGGCCATCTTAAATAAGTTAATTTTAACTATATTCAATAGCAACTTATTATCACTACATACTTATAAAACACGCTGAAATGAGTATACGCATAACACTACAGTGAATTTAATGTTTATCTTTTTAAAATACATAAATTAAGTATTTCTTGCTACACCAAAATTTACTTTTACTTGTAGAAAATATGTTAAAGGCAATAAGACAAAATTATGATAAAATATTTGATTTTGATAAAATTTAGTCACAAAATCTAATTAAATATTTACAAAACATTTATTATTTCAAATTAATTTATAGATTCAATAATAGTCAAATTGCAAATATTATCAGGAGATACATGTTAATGTAGAATCATATCAGGCTTGCTAGCGCTAAATTATTTATTTGAAATATTAAAAGTTTTATGTTATATTGCAAGCATTGCTTTATGTAAAGAAAAGGGCTCTGCAGAGATTGACAACATAATTTCTTCTGTAACATTTTCCTATACAAGAAAAACTAGAAATTAAATTTTTAGCTTGAGCAAATGAACACCATATAATTAATACCTTCCGTTTTGTTTAATAAGCTAATAAATCAGAGTGACTAACCATAGCATGCATTTAAAAAAAAAATTGTAGGTTCTTTTTAAACATACAGATCACTTATTAGGAAAATATTTAAATGAGCATAAATATTAAATAATAATTTAATAAAAAATAAAACAAATAAATAATTGTACTGCAATAAATAAATAACACATTGTGATGCAGAATCAGAATATGATTAGAATGCTCCGTGTGGAAATAGCTTAGACTGCTCACGGACTTAACACTATGGCTCTATCGTCATGGCAATATAACTGTCATACAGATATAAACCATGAAACCTATTATGTACATCATTTGCCACTAAATCGGCAATGCAAACCCTTAAATACTAATATATTAATTTAAATAATTGTGTATAAATGAATATACGATCTGTAAATTTTGTAACCGGCATTATATAGCACTCTACGTACGAAACTTACTACTACTTCGGTGATAAAATATGATATTGCAATAATTTTCTAGGTATACCTTACTTACGCCTGCCTAAATTATTATAGTAAACAACTAGTTGTGTCCATATCACAATATTGCACTGAATGGTGTCCTCTCACAGGTGTAAGATCGATGTCACATTAGCTGCATTGGAGACTTTAAAAAATGTCACTAACAACCGATCAGCTCTATGAGCCTCTGCACAGTGGAGCGGTCCAATAAACAGAGATCAAAGTCAAATGTCTGCGTGGTGACCTCGTAACGCCCCGTTTCTGCTATGAGATTCACAACTCGTTCCAATTCATCGTTACTTTTTATAGTCATGATTCTCTGCTGAAGTTCCCTCAGCTGCATCATGTAGTCCGGAGACAGATCTGAAGGATCAGGTGTCATTTCTCGGTTATCAGGTGTTAAGTCTTGGCTCGTGTCTTGACTATTATCACTTTCAGGTGTGTCACAAGCGGGTCCCTCCTCTCCTAGACTACTTGACACACCATTATCTTGCACTTTTGTCTCCGTTTTGACACTTTGCCCAGCCTCACTGGGTGTCGAAGATTCAGACTTTTTCGGTGCCAGTACATCTGTAATTTTTGAATTTTTCACATTAGACTCATCACTTTTTGAATTACTTTTTCTTTTCTTTGATTTTTTTTCCTCTCTATCGTGTTTTGAAGATTTCTCTTTATGCTTCTTAGGTTTGTCTTTGTGCGACGATCCCGGTGTAGGCTTTTCTGGTTTCTCAGAGACTGGTGTGACTGGCTTCAGTGCTGGTTCAGATACAATGGGTTTACAATTCTCTACTTTCAGGGTGTCTTGCTTTGGCAAGGATTTAGCTTTACTCTTTGGAACATTTTCAGTTAAATTGGAAGCTTCATCTTCAGACAAGAGTGACACATCTGAATCTGAGTTAGAACTGCTAGTAATATTTTCTATCATAGCCTCTAATGGATTAATTGTCTTTGATATCTTGCTGCTTTTAGAGCTTGATTGCGAGCTTGTATCTATGGATATAGGTGACATTGTATCTTGTGTTCTATCGTTTTCTTTTTGTATTTCCTTTATCCTGTCCTTTTCCTTCGCAGGTACACCCTCTTGTTTCTCAATATATACTGGCAACTCTTTTGTAGATGGTGGTGGAACCGACTCTTTGATATGTTTATCATGTTTGTGCCTTCTATCCTTAGATGACTCTTTGTGTTTTTCTCTTGATTCATCACGTTTCTTATCCTTTTTCTTATGTTTATGTTTTCTTTCACTTTCGCCTTTTTCTTTGTGTTTTGAATTGTCATTGTGTTTCACAACTTCCTGCGGATCTTTTAACATATTTTCTATAGAGAACTTGTTGATTGGTTTTACTGGTTTTTCTTTTACGGACGTTTCTTTCGACACTGATTCACGCTCCTTACTTTCTTTAAGTTTTGGTGGCTCCTTTTGAATTTCTTTATGTAGGTTTGGTGTTTTATGATCTTTCTTGTGTTCTTTTTTTGGAGTTCGTTCTTTATCTTTATTATGGCTTTTCTTTTCTTTTTTGGATTTCTTTTCAGATTTAATTTCGCTACTAGTTCGTTCTTCACTTTTAACAGATTTTTTAAAATCAAAGCCATCCATCGATTTAGAGCTTATCTTCGCTTCCTCCTTTATAACTGGACCATTCGAAATGGAGCCGTTTGATTTTGAACTTGGGCTAATGCCTCGTTTGAGATTTGGACTGGGGCAATGTTTCTTAATCTGGGGAATATTAGACGGTGACGGTGGCCGCTCACTTGGCCTCTTACTAGATTTTTCTTTAGATCTATCTTCATCTTTGTTGTGTGTTTTTAATTTCTCTTCTTTTATTCTATCTTTATCTTCTTTCATTTTTACTTTCTCCAATTTTTCCTTGTGCTCATGCTTCATTTTTTGCTTGTCTTTATCGGCTTGCCCTTTCTCTTTCTTTTCAGTTTTTATTGGTATAGACTGTTTCTTAGGATCTGGTGAAACTTTTGATGTTTTCTGTATGGGCGGACCAAAAAGATTTTCAAAACTCGAGGGACGAGCAATGTCTTCTGTGCGGTGTTCCTTTGATCTGTGCTTTTTGCTACTTTCTCCACTCAGCTTGGGTTTACCAATAAGCTGAGGTTTTTCATCTGTAAAGGAGTCTCGGCTGTTTCTTTCCTGTTCTATGTTAGATTGATACATCAATGAATTGCTCGGGTTCACAATAATACCGCCACCCTTAAGTAATTTCTTTTTAAAATCATCATTGGGTGCATTAAAGACGTATCTTTCCTTTCGCACATTGATGGTGGCAGGTCCTGCTTGTTGTAGACATAAATCATATGTGAATTTAATTTTCTTTGGTTCATCTCTGTTTTTTAAATATATTTCTATCGGTAAAATGAAGCCAGCATATCCAGACTCCTTCACAGAATAGGGTGGGTCTTTCAGAACTGTAATTAAATAAGAAGTTTGTTAATGTGAAGTTGAATTTATTGCATAAACAATTTTTAATAAATTACAATATTTATAGCACATTGAATGTGTAATTGGAACATTTATAGTCAATTTAAAAAGGTCATCCATTACTAAAACTCTAAAAAAATAAAAATGCATACAGTGCCTTTATCTCCAGAGTAAAGCGAGTAAGACGGAAGATTCTGTCAAGTATTGTGTGATAAAATATATAACATTATATTAGTCATATGGAAAAATATGACAAATAAAGTATTTGTCCTTCGGGAGCAAATCATACAATGTACAATATGGTTCGATGAGATTGAGGACATATCGAAAGATGGTAACAGTTAGAGTTCAGAGGTAGGTTATTCTTAGTAAGTCTTAAGGATAAATATATAATGAATGAAAAACAATATATGGATGATAGACGCAAGGGGAATATATAGGAACTGTTTGATGTGACCTGCCAACATTGCTGCTTAATTCATGCAGGTACGATGTAAGTATATTAAATTCAAGTGATACAAAATATTACTAAGCATTTTTATAAAAATGTTGATATTAAGCAATCTTATAAAAATTTTAAGTCTACTTTTAGTTTTAGTCAATATTTCTTAGATTTTTTGCTAATTAATTTACTTACGATAAAATTGATTCACTACAAACTGCAGTTTTTCATGCAGTGAATAAAATAACTTGGTGACAAATAGCGAAGGTTAGATAAGCCAGGTAACTTTTTATTTTAATTGTTGTTTAGACATATTTTATATTAATTATTCATTACTTAATAACAATGCTTTGGATATAGTACAAGTATATTATATCAAGTTTTCACTTGATATATTATACTTGTATTGCTTATCGGTAAATTTTATATACAAGTAACAATTGTAAACGGCTGTATTACAGACACTGTGTCATATTGCTCTTTCTCCTTCATGAGTTTGGAATAAATCAAAATATTTATTTTATTTCCATCAGCAGCCCTAACTGGTTCTAAAAATCTTTAATAATGGATTATGTCAATAAACTTACCTCTTTTAGGTTTTGGAAATGTTTCATGCAATAAGAAAACAACTTTATCAATGAAGTGACTGATGTCGGCCGATTCGACTCCCCTCACAAACACTTCCCAATCGTGTGTAAAGCCTTCGGGGGTCCGCTTAGTTCGAATCGATGCTTCGTGACCGATTTCAAAAGCAACGCGAACTGACATCTTTAATGGGAAGAAAAATCTCCTGAAAACAAAATATTGCATTAAACGAGTTTGCTTGGCATTTGGACAGTAATGTTATAATACCTGTTATTTGTTTACTACTTGCACTAAACTAAATTGTTTCTATAAGCATTCGAGTTTAATGTACTGTACACGAAACTAAAAATTATAACCAATACGGATACAGAAGCTTAATGTTTGGATAAGTTAGTATTAGAGATGAAATTACCTATTTTAGTAACAATTAAAAGAAAATAAGTTTAAATAGCTACTTGAGGTACATGTAAATACTTTCTTAGTGCGATGTTTACATCGATTATATTGTGGATATCAAAATATAAACTTACCAAAACAGTAATACTACACCAAATCTTAAAATGATTGTAATCACATTTGATGTAATGTATTTTATATCGAATTTTCAACTAAATTCATTTAATTTCTAACTGATAACAACATTTTCCCACATATTTGATCCGCTGAATTTCTTGTTATTTTGGTCAGCCATTTATTCATTTATTTTTTTAATCAGAATGTTGCCATTATATGTTTCTTCATATTGATGTGACATATCTTGGAAATGTTTAGTATTGTACACTTTTCAAAAGAATATTTATTAGCATAACTTCTTCACACCTTTGTATTTTTTGTACATGCATTACAATAAATAGAAATATAAGAACACTTTATTTTAATGTTCTTTTGGTTTTACATATTCTCCATGATTAATTGTTTGATATTCAAAAATTAATTATTTTTGGAAATTAATCCACACCGATTATAACAAATACAAAAACATGCTTAATTCTGATGAGAACTTCAACAATAATAAAGAGATGAACATTTCGTTATTGTAATATACTTCATGTTCCAACAATACTTTTTAAGTTATGTTATACAGTAGACAAGAAGTATCAAAATCTGCTTACAAAAGAGTTGACGATTTATAGATTGAAACATTGTGTTATTTTTTGTATACTTATACATAGTGATTGTTGGGGTTTCCTCCTTAAGAATCGTTTTTATATATAGCGGCCGGTAAGAAGTTTTACAGTAAAATCAGTAGTTCAGAGCGTACGAAGTTCTGAGCGTTAAAAAAAGAAAGTGTAAACTTAGGCACATTTTTATTTGACATACCGAATTATTTACTGACTAGAGCTGGTCGAAAAACGATCACACAGTTAACGCTCAAC
This sequence comes from Druceiella hillmani, assembly GCA_039881145.1. Lineage (NCBI taxonomy): Eukaryota > Metazoa > Arthropoda > Insecta > Lepidoptera > Hepialidae > Druceiella > Druceiella hillmani. The sequence goes on from JAYKKI010000087.1 coordinate 10,098,509, forward strand.
GTTAACGTGCGTCAACGATCAACACTGTTGACGAAAAAATGTCTTAGCAGTTGATCAACACTTGCTGTTAATAAACGGTCGAAGTCGACGACTGTTTATATTAACGCACATTAGAGCATTATTTCATTAATGCGTTGACGTTGATCAACGTTAAGTGCTAACTGCTAACTGCTAAATATTTTCAATCGTCAATTGAATATTTTATATATTCAATCGACGGTTTATGTATTATCAGGCTAGCGACTAGTCTTTTGTCGACGATTATTGCGTAATGAAGGTTAATGAGTGGAGGTTTAGAGATTTGTCCGATAGTTTATTAATTTTGAGGTTTTCCATATACTTAAGATTAATAAAAAATTGATTGTGGTCTTCAGCGCAAGTATTTTACACTATATTACTAGTTATTTTTTTTTACAGATTTAATGTTCAGAAGATGTTTTTATTTCAAGTGATATTTTACATTTTTTATGAAAGTTTGAAATGCACTGAAACTTTTTAGTGTTAATAACATTTACGTAGTGGATATTTTTATGGTTAACATTTTACATATAATTTTAATATTAATAAAAAGTTAATTATGTCACACCTTTTAGTGCAAATATTTAATATTTTATTACTAGTTATTTTTTATAGATTTAAATACGAAAATTTTTATAAAATTTTTTAAAGAGTTAGAAAGACACTATTTTTAGTGTTAAAAATCAATATTAATTTACTGAATATTTTTTTGTGTGTGTGTAGGTCAAGAAACTGTGTAAATTTATTCAAAATATCTGATAGATGTAAACTAAGTGATCCTTAGAGTTATTTTACGTCAGTTAACGAGATTTGTTTGAAAAATAATGAATATATTACATTAGCTTTCAAGGTAATAAATTTACTAATTATTCTAATGTTACAATCATGTGAAGTGCTAAACATTATGTTTACAATGCAAAACTAATTTTGTTTAAAACATTTTAATTTGACTTATATGAAATAATATTAAGAGAAAAATTTAAAATGAATCGAACGAATTCAGTACAATCCGCGTAGCGGTCTATATTTATTATTTAAGTATTGAATGACTCAAGCTCCATATAATTACCATTTTTAATTTATTGAGTTAATATAAACATTTGATGGATGCTCGAGTCCATATAGAAATTTGTAAACAAAGCGCCGTTGCGCCGCCATTTCCGGCGTGGTGCGCGCCTATAAACTATGGTACGCGCCTAAATACATTAACTTAATATTAACAGTTTTGGTTAACAGTTAATTGTCTTCAGCGTTAACAGGTGTTAACGTTTATCATGAATAGCGTTAACGCCTACCTCTATTACTGACAGTTGTTGTAAGCACAGATCGTTTAAGCCACAGAATATATACAGTACAGAACGGACACAATCCATATAAAAAAGAGTCGCACTTTTTCATACATGGCAAAACGCTGTCAAAATATTTCCCTCGCCTCACCCTTCCTGACCAAAGATTTGTGTAATTATTATTAATGCCCATAGATGGCGTAATCTCTTACTCTCTGTTGCTCACAGATGGAGTTATTAAAGAAAGTAATTTTAATTCGTAAATTTAATAAAATTATAAAAATATTTCACAAGAGAAATATGAAAATAACATTACTATACAATGTAATATATTTTAAATATCATTAATATGAAAATTAAATAAAATTGAAAATACAATTGTAAATAGCACCAGGCGTCTCCAGGTAGCACTCTCGAAACAACTAGGTAGTAATTGCATAAATGAAAGTGGGCAACTCATCAACATCTGAAAACAAGCAAAAACATACACAAAGGAGACATGATTAAAGCGATGTGTGTCTTCCTTTAATTATAATAAGTTGTATTCATAACGTGTCATTTCAAAATTATACATTTGTAATTGATGTTTATATGACATATTCAGTTGTGTAAGCAAAAAATGAGTGCATAAGGATATTATTTTATTATCACATAAATAACCTTAGACATTATCCTCAAAAGCCGCTAAATACTGGCTCGGTGTAGCATTACTGTATAATAATTTCCTAGGCTGGAAAGTTTTCATTAATAAAGTGTCTTACGCAGATTCTATGTTTACGTCTGAGGAGGTCATTCCAATTAACTATCCAATCCCTGCCACACATTTTCAGTCAAGCTTTTGCCCTGCAAAAAAACAAAACATTAAGTTAGGTATAATAAGTTCAATCAATCCGCCTTTTTCTTTCTTTCAATTGGAAGAAAACTTACAACAAACAACGTTTGATTAAATATAAAGAATGCTCACAACATTATTTAGTAAAAAAATCAATTCGGAAAACCAATTTACCACCAGCGAATACACCCAACAATGTCTAAAGTAATTTCACGGAGTTTGACTGACAAGAAAAAAATTCGTTACGAAACTGTAATTTGTGTGGAAATATTTTTAAAATATTTTTTTTTAATTATGTCGTAATATAGCTACTAAAACATCTTTTAGTGCAAGTTATCTTTTAAACAAAACATTAAAAATTCGTTTTAACCAGAACTTTGCAACTCTTCGAATTAAATTTTAACAATAAACAACTGTAACGTCGCAAGTCACCAATTGCTTTGCGCCGTTAGCGTATAAAATTTATATTAATTTTGCAAACGAAAGTAGTTTGTAATTTTATCACCTTTAAAATTACAAATTGTAAAATTCATTTAAGACCCTTTCCATTGGATTTGTATTTTCTTTCTAATGATATGTGAAAATGTGTTGGAATTTAAAATTTGTGTTATTCATAAATTGACATTGAATTAATTCGATTCAATTACATACAGATCCGTCGGAACAACAATTTACAAGTAGAAGTGCAGTTTTTGCTAAAGCCGCGGAAACTTTGCCAACATCGTCCAAGGCAACAGAAGATGTGCCTGCGGGTCAGTCTAGAGGTAAGGTAGGAAACTAAGGTGGACAACGATGGGTGACACGAATGTATTAATATGCAGGAGACGCACCAGCAGCCAGCATTCGGATATCCCCCTCACTTTCAGCCAACATTAATTACTTCAGATGGAAGAATTAAAAAGAAATTGCATGAGGCATGAATGGCGCAGAGACAACAAAGAGAAGATGAGCTCCATGAAGTCCGCAAGGAAACTTTGTTAAGTCAAAATCGAAAAGCGGAGGCTCGTGCTGAAGTTGCAGAGAGGGAATTGAAAAATAAATGAAATACGTTTTTAGATTATTAATTTTTATTCTATTTTGGTGTTTTAAAATATTATTTTTTTTATTTTGTTTTCTTTTTTTATGTACCATATTCGTATACTTTTTGTACTATCTTTATTTTCATTTTTATAAATGTACTAGCAAACCCGGCGAACTCCGTTTCGCCACCAGATGGCTTCGTTTTTTGTAACATTTCGTTTGGGGATTAAAAGATGAAGAAAATTTTTTTTTTTTTTATATTTGAAAAGGAAAAATTTTATTTCATTTCACAACAGTAATTAATTCATTTCGATTACAAAAATGACGTGTAATTTAGTTGAACTTCTCTAAGTAAAAAATGAAAGTGAATCCAAAGTAAATACTGAATCGAAGCGTTATACGTGTCCGCAAATTATTGGCGAAATTTATATAATAAATAAAAACAATAATATTTTTTTATTGTATTCAAGGATGCGTTGAAGAAAATGGTTGGAATCGGGATCACTTCCATCGAACAATGGTTTCAGTGGCTGTGGTGGTGTAAGTAATGGATCCAGTTTGACTTTTCCACTTGCGCAGCACAATCCAGCCGTTTCTCTTTTGAACTTTAACGCATTGCAATATCGGCATACAGTCGTCATTGGTCCAATATCTAAATTGTCATCATCACTGTAGTTCGCAGTGGGATCATATTGGAATGCCAAGCGATTGTATGATGCCAATGATCTTCGTGTGCTCACGCGTTGTCTCAATCGGGCATTTTCTCTTATTATATTTTGTCTTTCTTCGCTTAAGTTCTGTGAATACACTTGTTGCTGGCTTGCATGTCTTGTGCGGCGGCCGAAGTTCGCACGTCGTCCTCTAGGCATTTTGGACAGACTGGTGAATTTAACCTCAAATGCACGATCCACATAATTTACACAGTTCAACTTACCACCTTAAGGACAAATGCCTGCTGTTGAAATTGACTAAAAATTTGCACAATACGCGTGATTGTTTTGATGGTTTCCAATTGAACTGTTAGGAAACGAATAACTTTAACCTCAATTTCACAATTTCACAGTGAACACATTACCGGTTTTAAGTTAGCGTTTGAAAGAACGTGCGCATAATAAATGTCACATGAAATTAACTGAGCAGAGTACAATGAGTAGCTGTCAAACAATATATCACGCACCGGCGCCACCTACTTAAAATACTGGCGCCATCTGCTCCACAACCATGCAAAACCATATTGGTTTGTAGTACATGCTATGTATCAGAGATGGCACTGTATGTGAAAAATGATTTTCCCTGTTTTCCTGCTTTTCTGTTGAAATTTTTCCTGAATTTTGTTTGCTATAAACCTCACGGAGCCCGAGACCTTTCCAACGAATGCAAAACCGTGCGTTCTGGAGTTATAGCGTCAGGAAGGAAAACCCGACTTATTTTTATATTATAGATTGTCATTTATATGCTCAAATTTCACAAAAGATGGTTAAATTTTCAATAATAAATCAAATAGTTATTATTTTGTTGTGCGTAGAAAGGCAGTGTAGCATGTTGTTTAAATTTTTATATTTTTAATCTTATACAAAAATGGTGGGAATTATTTACTAATTGTTAAAGTCGCATTTATGTTGTCAAGCTTTGTTAATATGGGTCTATAAGTATATATTATAATTTGGTAAGAGATAAAACAAATGTTCAATGAAATGGTGTATTAATTCTTTTCGTTTTCATTCTGAAACTCTATGAACTAACGGTTTGTATTATTTAGTCTAAACTTATTTAATGCACTTTTTTGTTTTAGTCATGGGCAAATTGAATCATACATTGCATTTCAATTAAAGAATTTTTACTTAATTTTTACTCAATGAAGTCATTGTTTGTACTCGAATTCAATTTGTCAGAATACAATATGTTTTTGTAAGTATTTGTTAAATTACCAAATATGAAGAATAAATATGTATTCATAAGACACTGGCTTATATCATAATCAAACTAATTGAAGGCACATTTTAACATTGTGGCTATAGGTAAAGTGAATCATCCAGTGTAAACCAATTTTAATGCACATTTTAATATTCTAGCTATAGGTAAAGGAAATCATCTCCTTGCTAGTCAAATTGAATTTCAGTAATATCATTTTTGAATTGCAATCATTAAATGTGTGAATATTTGGTGCCTACAAATTAAAAAGTTTCTTTTAATTTTAACTTCTTAGTCTGACGTTACTAAATGTTTTTAATTTTGTTGTATACATTTTTTTAAACCCTTGTTCATTTATGTTTTACTTGGAAATAATTATATTGCCAGCATTTTTGAAGTAAAACTTCTTTACGCACGCTTGACTTGGGGAGTAAGCAAGTGAATGCGTGACGAGAGCGTTACGGAAAGTGTGATCGGGCGAGGCGCACGGAAGTTGAGAGGGAGATATAAGTTAGTGAAGACAGAAAGAGAGAGAGTTACGTTTCATATATTACTGTAGGGATAAGAGAGAGAGGTAGGAATACACATTTTCTTTCTCTCTTTCTCTCAAAGCCAGTGCATGAAATATATATATATATATATATATATATATATATATATGCGAGTTTGCTAGCGTTACGCGAACGGTGATTTTTTGATTATTTTGTAATTTCATTTCGTTCTTGAACACTTTTATAAATTATTATTTTGTTCAATACATTAAATATTCTAAATCTCATTTTAAAGTTCATATTTTGTGAATTTCAATTTTTACTTCAGTCGTGTGGTCTAAAGCACACTCGTTTTTTTTATTAAAGAATTTTCCCAATTAAATGATACAACGTGATGTATTATTACTACTTTCTTTGAGTTCTTTACCACAACCTAGGTTTTGTTGTATTACAACATCTTCAGGTGGACTGTTGGCAAATAATTGTCCATTTACATTTAATGATATTGATATTTATATTTACATACAGTGTTACCTATTTTATACATTCCAAGACCGTTGTACTTAAGGAGCAAACTAAAAATTTTCCATTTACATTTCATGATATTGATATTTATATTTACATACAGTGTTACCTATTTTATACATTCCAAGACAATTGTATTTAAGGAGTAAACTCCAGTCGCGCATCGGAGCTGACATGCAAAATTTTAATTCACTTGTAGGAAAACAAAAACTAAATAATTCTTGTTTCTATACCCCTTAAAAATAAATTCTTCATTAAATAATCCCTGTTGGAAATGTTTAAGGAGATGGCCAGCAAATATTATAATTTGCGCGTTGTATTAGTAAATTGATAACGGAATTCACTAATTGATGAATCCAGAAATTCATTTATTATTTATAGACATTTGTAGATTTCACAAAGCGTCTACACACATCGTATGACACATATTGATTGCATCTAGCTGGAAGAAAAACTCGAATTTAAAGAATTCACATGTATAATAATGGGGACAGTGCAGCAGGGCAACACAATATTGTCCACGAGTAAAAATATGACTTCAAAACAAGAAAATGACTGGTCGATTATATTCTGAAATAGAGAACTAGGCTACACAGGACAGTATCTTCGCTATTATTGCCTTATTCTAGTGTGAATTATATGGAGGCAAAGCAGCTGGACCGCTGGCTGCAACTTTAAATTTTTATGTGAGCGAGAAGTGAAATTTTCACGTAATAATTAAAAGAAAATTTTATATTTATTTTCTATCCTTTGATAAGAGTCACAAGATGGGGCAACATGGTCAGTAGATCTGCTTCTTTTCGGAGTTATCACAACAACTATTTGTTTAGTTGTTTTTGGCTTTAAGATATTCATTATATCACATATTATTAAAAAAAGAGTGAAAAATTACATTTACTAGTTAAGAGATGGCCCTTCACAACAACACATTATTGTGTAGTTGGACTCAACGACTTTATGTCAATAGGCATGTTATATTCGTACAAAACTAACAAAGATATATCCCAAACACAGACCATCCTTGGTCTCAAATAAGACCACGCGTGTACTGTGATGAAAGAGATAAAGAGCCCACGAAAGTGGGTATATAAAAGAATAATTATTATGAAGACTAGACAAATTTTTCAACTTTTGAGGGCCGCTTTTATAGAACTAATAATATATCTACATAATATAACCTCATCCATCCTGCTTATACATTAATTTAGTTCTTTGTTACATTAAGAACATACAGGCACACAGTCCGTGTACAATATCCTAATTTTGTGAGAACTAAACGCTTCCTTCACTCATATTTCTCAATTCAACGTGATCTGAAAAAGATGACATGTTTAAATGACGGTGATATTTTGCCTACGGTTATTTTCCCGATTTTTAATAATTCAAACAAAATAAGGCAATCAGAAAAAATGTAGTTTCATAGCTAGAGAAAAGTAAGAAGATAAAAGAGATATTTATTACCAAAATTCAAAATTTTATCTTATATTAGAATCCATTTATTTGGGCGCAAAGATTACTGTTTTTTTATCTAATTTTAATTTAAATAGTTACTGAAGATATATAACAATTTAAGAGTACAATTTAGAACTTTTATTTAGAGGGACCTAGATAAGTTTTTAAAATAATTTCATTTATGAAAAATTTAGAAATTATGTAGAGATAGATATATGCCACAATTGGACCATAAGCTGTGAAAGTTCCAAAGTGAGTGAAAATATTTCTTCCTATCCACAAGCGAGTGTAAAATATTGTATTGTCCCTAAATTTACACTTTGTTTAGTTAGTCCAGTGCATAAGTTAACCGGACTAGCGATGATTCGATACAAGTAAATATACCGAGTACTTTTGATATTGAATCTTTCGATACGTGGTTTTGAAAGAAGAGTACTTGTATCGAATGGATTTGACGCACGTATCCGAGTATTGTGTCTGTGACTTTTTGCTTAGATCTATCGTACTGCCTACCACCCTCCTGCCCGTACTGCCCTTCAACTGCTGGTCACTTGTTCGTTCGTATGCCATATTGTTATGGTTTGCGCCGTTTGCTCAGTGCGTGCTACTTGTCATATTGTCCTAATTTTTTAATGTTATCATCATGGCGCCGCCAAAATCTAAATATAGACATATTTTTCAAAATGAAATTACAGCATTGCAAAATGGAAAGAATGTTTTAAAACTGCGAAGTTTTGCGTAAACATGTTCAATTTATATAAACATACCAGTACTCGTGGAACTGTAGTAGAACAAAAACAGAAAATCACCATTGCTCTGAGCTTGATGAATCAAGTGAAAGTTATGTTTATTATTATGTATATTTATGCATAATAATAATTATATTTTATATTCATGGATCCTAATTGTTAAATTAGTTCAGATTATTTTTGGGTCATTATGAGTCGTTATTTTATATATTCATTATTAGTAATTTAATTTCATTAACTAATGAGTCACAATTTTGAATTTTTAGTTACACTGTCATTTTGTTATATTGTGATTAGATACAAAAGAAAACAATAATTATGTCGAATTAAAAATTAAAACATAGTGCTCTTTAGACAAATTATATTGATATCGATAAGGTACTCCGTTAGTAAGTATTAATCAATTTCATCATAAATTTGTTTCCCTTTAAAATGTATAACTGCGTCTGTTAATTTGATAACTACTGTCATAGATGCACCCAATTCTATCTTTCCACAGCCATCAATATCAAAATATTCGGGATTGGAAATAAAATCTGATTTTGATTACGACGCTGATGATAGTACAAGTACAAATAAGACAATAATAGTGCTGCAAAATACTCTAAAGGAGGTGTTTTCGCGAGTTTCGTCCAATAAAGGTAAATCAATTAGTTTATTGACGATTAAGTAGATAAACCAGAACCTTGAATTTTTTCGGCGAGTTAAGTGCAGTTCAACACACCATACCCCGGCTACTTAACACAACTCACATAATATTGCAGACTGCATTTCTCTAAGAAAGGCCCAAGCTAAAGTGAAATGTTCCATCACACAGTCTAAGAGATCTGCATATAGATCGTTCGCTGCAGACTTGGAACTTAGAACTTTCGCTGCAGAATCACAATAAATGGCAAACAACTTACTAGCCCTAGAGAAGTTGCTACTGCTCTGTGTAAAAACTACGTCGCTATCAGCAGATGTCATATGAGTACGAAAGAGCGGAAATCGATATTTAACAGAAATGTCGCCTTATATGAAACTGAACAAGATTATTTGCTCTTTAGCTAGAATTTCTTTCAAGATAAGCTACTCTTCGCAGTCAGTTTACCAAAAAAGGGGAAATTTGCCGGTCCTGATGGGGTATTCCCTGAGTTCATTACGAACCTTGGCCTACTGGCTCTAAGAACCTTTTTGAGGCTTATCAATCTAACATGGCATACTAGAGTGCCTGAGAATTGGAGAGAGGCTGAAGTTATCTTGCTGCTGAAAAAATATAAGCCGGCTAATAATCTAAACAGTTACCGTCCTATTTCGCTTACTAGTGTATGCTGCAACGCTGCTGAAGAAATGGTCGAATGAAGACTTCGAGAATTTCTGGAACCAATAGACGCCATTGGTGATTGTCAAGCAGAATTCCGTAAATATATCTATATAGTGGATCTCCGCTATAGGCCAGATGGCGAAACTAACTCAGGCCTTAAAAGATGGCTTCCATAGAAGATAATCAATGCTTGCTATACTAATGGACTTTAAGGTCACATATGACAAAATTTGGCATCGCATGCTTATTCACAACCTTAAAAAACAGGGAGTAAACGGAAATATGTTGAACTGGACAGAGAGCTTCCTCTCATAGCGCATCATCCGGTGCAGATTTCTCAATGCCACCTCTCCTTCCAAATTGCTTCGCCAGGGGCTGCTACAGGGAGCCGTGTTGAGCTGTCTTCTCTTCAAATCATGATAGACGACCTAAAGTTGGCCAATGAAACAGTGTCTGGGGTATCATGCATATTCTTTGGAGATTTGGAGACGATGTTCTTTGTGCTATAGGCGGTGGCACCAGTGCCCTTGAGGAGGCCCTAAATAAAGCACTTCTAAACCTCGAAACATGGGCAAACTTCCACAAAATTGAAGTAAGTGTTGAGAAGACTGCTGCTCAGCTTTTTATCATGTCGACAAAAAAACACCCAATCAACCTGAGTTATAGAGGCTTGCCTTTTCGGCAAGTTAACATTTTGAAAAAAAATTCAGGCATTGCCAAAAAGTGGGAGACCCTCTCCGTGAATGGACCAATTTCAAGACACCTAGAGAGGGCAGAGGCTGTTGCTCGTTTTAGATTGACTACTGGTTACGACTACCTACAGGTTCATCTTTATTGTATCTGCTTGGCCGATAATGAGATTTGCCCGCTTTGTGATTGTGCGCCAATGGACGGTGACCGTCTTCGTACTTGCAAGACTTTGAAATGCCCAACTAGTGACATTGTCGGATGCTACTGGGAAGCTCAGCGTTAAATGGTTGAAGGACCACGGGCGGGCGTTGGCTAACAAACAAACAACTTAATACTTCGCACACGTCGACAGACGAGTTTAGTACAGGTGTTAAGTTGACCGGACACGACGTGTTTTATTTATTAGTTTCGTTTCCTGATTATTATTATTTATTTTTTCACTTACGTGAACACATATTATTTCTCTATTAATTTAATTTAAAATTTTGGGCCACGAACTTTATTATTCTTCTCGTAAGTCACGATAGAAAAGTGGCACTTGAAACTAAACTACCTATACGTTTGTACACAAGATTCAGATGATATAAGAGGTTTACTAATTTTATTAAAACTCAATTACCTAAATAAAATCGAAAGTTTAATACAGATAATATTCCATTGACGCTTTAAATTCCAATACTAATGACAATGACTGGCAAAACCTTGAGAAATCTGTGACCAATCATTTATTCTGAGAAAATACATTATCAGATCTAAAAGGTGACTATTGAAAGTTTGTTCTTACATTTTTCTAAGGATGTCGGAAATGGCAACTCGAAAGCGAACAATAATTATATTTACTAGAAGTAAAAGACGTATTTAGGAAAAATATTTGACAAAATCCTTAATTGTCTGAAGATGCTCAGTAATAGTTTAAACAACTTGTGGACAAGAAGGTTGGAAGTGGAGGAAGAAATGGAGGGTGCTTGTACCGTCTGTCATATTGCTGTACCCATGGTTTATTGTTGTTATATTGCCGGTGCAATATTGTGCTGTTGTGGTAGTTTTATTTAATGTTTATTTGTCGTTTTAGTAGACATAACTTTTGTATACTTATTGAAGAGAGCCTTAGAATAAATATTAAAATCTATTTTAAGTTTCCTTTAATCTCTATGGTAGTAAAAATCGAAATATTGATAAAATTGCAAGCGTCGTTTTTCGTGTGAAAATACAAAACTGTTATATGAAAAATTGTATTTGTTATGGTGTAATAGCTGTTATCAAAATGTTAGGAAAAAGTAAACACGGATTTCAAAATATGTGGGGAAACTGAGTTAAATACCAATACCAACCTATTTTAATTTTGGCAGTAAAATTAAAAAGAACGATATTATTTACAGTGAAATTTTAAAATTAAATGTGTTGTATAGTATGGATATTATTTTCTTACAACTTGTAACAATAATTATGTTTAAAATTATTCTTTATATCTGATTATTATGTTATTTGTCACTATTTTTTTTAAATCATTATCTTATGAACATAACATTTCGACTAAAACCAAACCATTAGTTCCCCACACATCTTTATCTGATCCAAGTATTAGACGTAAGTATTGACGTATCTTAATCTGCGACGGCATGTTATTCTTGGCACAACTGTTGCAGCGAAATGTACTTGGTTAGGCAGATTTACCTTGTAAAGCTCGTTGACCAACAATGCTGTGGCTACCAACTCATTCTTCTCATTGCATACTGAACAATCGTCGCCAAAGAACGAAACAGTGTTACCTTTTCTAATCCGTGAGTTAACAGATAGTAAGATTGTTGTTAGATTTGTCACACAAAACACGTCTTCTACCATGATATCGTAATCGAAGTTACCAGTTATAGTCTTAATATTCACATCGTCAAGAGTGAAAAGGTACCGTGTCCACCTTTTCACTGTTTCACATTTTTTATCTTATTCATACAAAGCATTCATAACCCAACTTTTATTTACTGTTAGGTGTACACTTGTGACCGAGTCGATATACCATTCATTTTTGTTGAAATTTTCACACAGGAACACTGCCCTAAACGCATTAGACTGCATTAAATCTTTATTCTAAAGATGTGATGAGTTATTTTTATTGGTTGAACACTAATTTATGTAGTGATCTGTTTGAGTACACCTGTAACATTTCGCCAACTAGATGTTTGACAAATTAGTGCTACCAACATTACCATTTTTTCGGCCACAGACAAATTCTTATTCCTTTTTCAACTGAACGTTGAATAAGTGGCGAATGCACCGCTAACTTCATTCATATCTTGTTCTGTCGAATTCATGTTCAACAGTTTGGTGTTGGTGGAATTTGCCGTTATAAATATCCCAAAATGCTCAATAGTCATGATCATATGGGAGAATTGGTGACGTAATTTCGCTAAGGGTAACGAGCCCGTCCACTGCTCATTAATTGCAACCTGGACAGGGTTCAGCTCGTTCCGCTTCATTTCTGTGCTGTATCGATAATCTGTGTCACGTGTGACATTATAAAGCAGTAATTTTATTGACGAATCGAAATTAAATTTTGCAGCAAACTTATCCTGCGCAAAAAAACATTATCGTCAAATAATTTTTTCAGTTTTTACGGGTAATAAAGACGGGTTCATTGCCATAATCAATTTTGATTTGGTTATTTTGTCGTCTACTGCTTCTATATCCTTCCATTTTTCTGGTTTCACACAATGTAGGAAATTCTATGCCACGAAACACTCACTCACCACTCAACTCAAGATAATTACGCGTCTCTTTAACTTTGACACATTGACAAGCTAGTTAACAGATATTAGAATGGTTAGTCACTAAACTTGTACGCTGCGAAAATATCCGTCACGATACAGTTCAACGCATAGTTCAATCAAGTTTTGAAACAGTCTTAAACACTAGCGTTAGCCCCAAATACTTGTTAAAAACAAAACGAAAGTATAAAATAACGCTTTTATTACAGAATAAAGGTACACATTAAAAACCATAGATGGCAGCACTAAACTCGCATTGTCTATATATTTCAAGAAATAAAAATACAAATTATGTGGTGCCAAATTTAGAATAGATTTTATGAAATTCGCCATCGAGGGTTCAACACCTTCCTTCAACAAAATCTCTAATTGCCAATTTTTCTCAATTGAATGCCAATCGAAGATGATTGTCAGTATTGGGCCGGGATTGGCAGACCTCAGCTTCGCCCAAATGGAATCTCTTGTGGAACTCCATTTTGGAGGATCTATGGAGGTTTCCTAAAAAACATTAATAACCAGCGTATTAAAAAGTAAGGAGGGCAAGGTAAAAATGGAGGCTTGCCGGGTAGCCTCATTAGATACCCAATTTACATATAATAAAGGAGTACAGTTGGCTAGGCTCCCCCACAACTGGAATTTCTTTATCTATGCAGGTTATTATGACTCGTGGTGTAAGGTATACAGAAGTTTATCAAAACCAAATAACTCTTTAATTTTAGCGCACTAGAGATGGGAGTTATACCGCAAACATTCACGAAACCCTTGAGTGACTCATGCTAACCCTTTTTCCTGATGGCGAACCTGCTCTCGAGTTTCTTAAAATACAGTTCGTGTATCAATAAGGCCTCTAACGCATCTCCAACTATTTGATTCGGAGATACGTTATTTCCATGCATGGATAGTATCAATTATTCAATTATTAATGCGGTCTATAACACCGCGGCATCTGAGGTATTTGCGGTAATTACTAGCGGATTGCGCAAGGGTCTTTTTCCGAGAGTTCGGAAATGGAAAATTTAAAATTGTCTCGAAGAGCAATGAGAAATTACCTGGTAACTCCATATTTCATAAACCCGTAATTGTTCTTCCTGTATTCAAGAAGATACTGACATGGACGTCCCAGTAACTTCCTGAATACCGGAAGAAATATTAGGGTTTATTATATTAAAAATTTATATGCAAATTTATCTGTATGTTATCACTGGCAGGGGTCTTTTATGTAATTAGGTTTTTATTCTGGAGTATTTATTTTAGATAAAGCATTTTCTGTTTTGTCTTAGGAATAAGCGTATCCAGGTAATAAAGTGCTTGGGGCTTCCTTGGGCATCTTCAATGCGTTTGATAAAGCCTGGTGGCCGGATATCTTGTCCGCGTTGAAGCACCAAGAAGTATCAGTGGACTTCCACTCAGTAATTATGAATTAGTTTTGCAATCGAGTTTACTTCTTGTAGGGCGGAGATATTGAAATCAAGAAAGGTTGACCGGAGATTTGGATCCTCGGTTACGTTTTGTGGAACGTGATGTTCGATGGTGTATATGCTATACCCTTCCAGGGAACTCTACCTAACTTGAACACAAAGATACGTCACTCAGAGCTAGAGGATATGGTTAGAAAACGTGACTCGAATAAGACTAGTTATTGATACTATCGACATTAAAACATTAGGGCGATGGTGAAACACTGTAGTGTCTACGATTCTTGCAGTTTTTTACTGTTGGTCCCTGATCACATTCCGATATTCTGTAATAGGGGGAACGGTAATTCCGCAGAGTGGTAGGTAACAGTTTAGCGTTATTAAGTTTTATAGACCTATTATGCTCCGTCTAGTTTTTGGGAAGTTACACGAGTAGGTTCTGATGGTGTGCTTCTTGGTACAATTAAGTAATTCGCAGAATCCCAGGCAAGCCTTCCATACAATAAGATTATGTGTCGGAGTGTCCACACTAGATGTGGTATCTACCGTTTGGCCTGGCTGGACGCTGGTGATTTTCGTAGGAGCAAGCCGTAGCCGTTCGAGAAATGGGCGGCTAACTCCCTCGTCAAGATAATTGATTGGGATGCGCAGAAAAATTTAGTTTTACCTCCCAGTGTTCAAAATCTGTTTTCTTTAAGACTTTTTTAAAAGGCAGAATGGTAAACTCGATTCTAAGCGATGTATTCTGATGCCAACATAGTACAATGGATAGTCCACCTCAGATGAGATCTCTGCTACCCTGTCCTGGGTAGGCGTGTACCCAGATAAATACGTCATCAGTATTTTCTTGATCATCTCTGGCGCGTTTGGCAATGAACTCCTTTTGATTAGCAAGCGATATATTCTGGAGATCGTTACTGCTCACCGGCAGTTAAAATGGATCTCCATCGATTCTAAGGAGGAAACCACTAGGTTATTTCCTCCCCATGTTTCTGAGCGTCTAGCTAAAAATTGGCTCAATATCGATTATAATATGTCAAGTTTTTGACGGGACATGCGGCCTTCCCCGCTAGTCTATTTAGATTTGCTTTACAATATTCCTGCGGCTTTGAAACGCAGGAATGGAATCGTGGCACAACGAACAGAGAGGATCATCGAAACATATCTACAATCTACAGTACATATATACAGTCAATAAGGCTTCCACCCTGTTGGGTGGAAGCGTTGTGGCTCTAGATACGGGACACTATTAAGGGGGCGGATATTATGGATCCCGGGAGGGACCCTGAGATAATCCGGGTGGAAAAGACGTGAATAGTAAGTACATCGGAAAGAGAGCTAGTAGATATGTTATGCCATAGCAGGACATGCTAGTTTTGATCGGTGGCTAGATATCTCTACTCTCAAAGTGGTGTATACGGCGATATATTTTGATATATTGCTTCTGTATCGACAGTGTTCGCGCGGGCGGGTCTGTTTCGTTAGGGACATCTCGGCGTGTTACCGAAGTTCAACACGCAGGATTTGATAAATTTTGTGTTTGGGCTATGTAAACAATGCGTGTAGAGTATTATTAGGTACCATGCGTTAAAAAGTAGAGTAGAATCACGTGAAACTCTAAGATATGGTTTCTTTAGTCACTGTCAGACTGGACTAAATTTTAAGTTATTTTGAGCGTTCACAAAGTGAGTTGGGTGGAGAAAGAAATGGAAGGTCTAAATAGCTCATTGCACGTCCCTATGCAATGACTTATTTAGCACTAATTCTGTTACTTGGAAAAGTATTTTATAAATATCGGACACCACAGGTGGCCATTGAAATTTTTTTTATAATAAATGCATTTAATGAATATAGTACATAAGCGAAAAATGTAGCCGTATATGAATATAATAGAATTCTTCTATTAATTTCTTCATCATTCGCAAATCATCTAACCCTATATCATCCCGCAAGTAATCATCTCTCTGATAAATAAATAAACGGGATGGCGGGCAAGACGGGGCAGCCGCTCTATTATGACTTCTAGTCGCGCGAACATGTTCAAACTTGCACAGACGATGTGGCGCCATGACGGCTCTCTCTGACGGTATATGCTAGCAGCAAAGACATTTTCAGTTCCTCAGACTATTCTAGAAAGAAAAGTAAAAGGAGCTCGCGAGAACTGGGCCCCATCTTCATCTACAAGTATTAAGGTGAAGGTTTCCTTAGGCCCTATGCAAACTGTTTTCACAGAAGAAGAGAACGAGCTTTGTAGCTATATATTGGACATGGGGACTCGACTTTACGGACTTACAACCAAAGACTTAAAGGCATTAGCGTACGATTTAGCAGTAAAAAATAATAAAGTCCATCCTTTTAACGTTCAAAAACAAGGAGCCGGAAAAGATTGGTTTCAAGGGTTTTTGAACAGACACGCAGAGTTGTCAATAAGAAAACCCGAAAGCACCTCTGCTGCGCGTGCTGCCGGGTTCAACAGAGAAGTTGTTGATCAATTTTTTAATTTTTTGGGCAATAACTATGACGAACATCATCTTACACCAGACCGCCTTAATAACTGCGACGACACTGGTGTTTCAGTTGTACCAAAGACTAAATCAAAAATTGTAGCAAAACGAGTTCGAAAACAAGTAGTGGCATTAACTTCTGCAGAGAGAGGTGTTACAATCACAGTAGAGATATGCTTCAGCGCCAGTGGACAATACATGCCCCCTATGATGGTTTTTTCCCAGGAAGAAGATGGACCCACAGTTAATGCTTAATGCTGCTCCTGGAGCATGGGGCCACAGTAGATCGACCTGTTTTGCTTTTATTGGATGGCCATAGCACCCATACAAAAAACATCGATTTAATAAATGAAGCTTGAGCCAATGGGGTAATTATTTTATGTTTCCCCCCACATACAACTCATCGCCTTCAGGTCGCCGATGTTGTTTATATGAGACCGTTGAGCAATTATTATAATCGACAAATTAGGACCTGGCTTTGCAGCAATCCAGGGATGGTTGTAACAATGCGTCAAGTTGCAGAAATTTTTGGAAAGGCATTCATAGAAACATCTACTATGGCAACAGCTGTAAATGGTTTCAAAAATGCGGAATTTGGCCTTACGATCCGACGGTCTTCTCTGCAACCCATTTTGCTCTTTCGTTGGTGACTGATATTTCGCTCACTCAAGCACTGACTACAGCCACCACAAATGTAGCAGTCACAGCACCTGCTGAGATAGAAACGCAGCAGGTTGACGTATTACCTGTGCTAGATATCAGTGAAGCTGCTATTACTAATGCAACTACATCTCGTGCCTCACTTCTATATACCGGGGGTGAAACAGAGGCGATTTGCAAAGCCATTCATAGTGTTCCTGTATCAGCTACTATTCACGAGACACCTACGGCGGCTTCTGCTACATCGTCGAGTTCACAGCCCGGATGTTCCGCGTGGGTTGATGAAACAGAAATAGACAGAAGACCAACTACTCTACAACGTCAACATTTTCTGTTGTTAGTCCACAGCAAATATTACCCCTTCCAGCAACTCGTAAAATTTCACGCGTGACTAGTAAACGAGGAAGAACAGCCATTATCACTGAGTCGCCGTATAAAATAGAAGTGGAAGAAACGATTAAAAAGAAGCAGGTCACGGAAGAGAATAAAGAAAAAAGAAATGAAATGAGACAATTAAAGTTGGAGAAGACGAAAAAGAAGGATGAAAAGGAAGACTAAATAATACAGGAGTCATAAAAAAGAAAAAAAACGATAGATAATCGAAAATCATCCGATAACAAGAGTGATACGGATATTGAAAACACCCCTTGTTTGTACCACAGCGGTCTTTATTTAGATTCGAATGAAGGCTGGATTGAATGTTCTCTCTGTGGTAAGTGGGCACATTGCTCTTCTGCTGGAGTGGATGACGAGGACGATGAAGCAATATTAACCTGCGAATTCTGCCAAGAAAAGTAGGTGAAATGCT